>CM055116.1:435781091-436319391 GCA_029206835.1 Rana muscosa
TAATATCAGCACCCATAAATGCGGAGGAATCGTGTGGTGTATGGGCACTTAGCAGGAGGGAGAGAGAGCGGCCTCCATGGAGCGGTACATGTGGTGTACGGGAACAGCACTGGGCAGAAAGGCAGAGTGGAATGGAACATCAGAGACAGTGACTGTGTGCAGTGGTACACAGACAGGTCACACTCACTGGCAGTGGCACTGTGATGATCAGGGACACACAGTGGTGCAGGGGATGTTTCCTCATAATGTATACAGTCCTCCGCCACTGCTGCGCCTCTGACACTGTACAGAGGGAGAGAGGGAATATGATCACCAGCGGCCCTGTCTGCTTAGCACACATGCACAATCGCACATGATGATGTCTTTAAGGCCCCTTTCACACTGGGGCGGTGGGGGCATTGACGCTTTACCGTCGTTTTCGGGGTGCTATTCAGCCGCTAGCGGGGTGCTTTTAACCCCCACTAGCGGCAGAGAAAGAGTTAAAACCGCCCGCAAAGCGCCGCTTTGATTTCAATGGGCAGGGGCACTTTAGGAGCCGCTCCTACAGAGCCTCAAAGATGCTGCTTGCAGGACATTTTTTAACGTCCTGCCAGCGCACCGTCCCAGTGTGAAAGCCCTCAGGCTTTAACACAGGAATGAATGGAGCCGCTCTTTCAGGGCGCTTTGCAGGCGCTATTTTTAGCATTATAGCGCCTGCAAAGCGCCTCAGTGTGAAAGGGGTCTAAAGCTACTTTCACACTGAGGCGCTTTGCAGGTGCTAGTACGCTTCAAAATAGCGCCTGCAAAGCACCTTGAAAGAGCCTCTTTTCTCACTTCAATGTGAAAGCCTGCTAGCCGCATCTTTGAGGCGCTGTAGGAGCGGTGTATACACTGCTTCTAAAGTGCCCCTGCCCATTGAAATCAATGAGCAGTGCCACCGAACCGCCAGAAAAGCGGTGCTCTGGCAGGATGCTCAAAAAAGTCCTGCCAGCCGCATCTTTGAGGCGCCCCGCTAGCGGCCGAATTGTGCCGCAAAAACGACAGTAAAGCGGTGCTACAATAGTGGCGCTTTAAGGCCGATGGCGCAACGTCCCAGTGTGAAAGTGGCCTAAGTCATCATGTGCCAGGCACAGGCCCAAACAGAAGCAATCAGCCAAATATAGTGCTCAATATCTGGATTAAATAAATTATAATTATGCATAACCATAGATATCATAAATAAAGTGATTTGTGCAACAGCAGGTACTACTTGCACAAATCACTTTATTTATGATAACTATGTTTATGCATAATTATAATTTATTTAATCCAGTTATAATGAGCACTACTATATTTGGCTGCTTGGCAGACAGTTGGCACACATCTTACACTTGCACATGATGATAGGTACGTTGTTGTGACTATAGTACGGTAGTACCTGCTGCCTGCTCCCTGCTCCCTTCAAGATCCAATTGTCCAAGTCTCCTCTCAGTCAGTTCTCCTCTTCTCACGTGAGTCGTGACGTCACCGACCCCGCTCGCGCTCGGGGAGAAATTGAAGCTGCGAAGAGGAGGGTAGGCGGAGATTTAGGCTCCACCTCCGCCAGTTACCCGAATGATGGTCTGGCCAGTCGCACTCATCGACAAGCATTGGGGGGGGGCGCCTGTCACTCTCCTACCCACTGCCAGGCCAAACAGTACTTGCAAGTGCCGGCGCCGAAGCTATATTAGTGCGGGAGGCGGCCACAAGAGGACGGGTGGGAATTTTGTTTCGTGCGGGGAGCGGCTTTTTGACGCCCCCCCCATGGTGCCCATGGTACCTGACATGCCTGCCATAGCATGGATACGCCACTGACTAGGACACCCAGATTTCAGGGGGGATTTACCACCCATGCTCTGGGTCTTCCAAATGAGGAGAGCACAGAACCTGGGGGGAAGGTGCAGTGGGGCGATCTTATCTAACTTGTGATAATTTTCAGGACTTTATATGGAAGGTGGCCTGGAGCGACCAAAAAAGAAGAAAACCAGGGGCCTAGGGGGAGTGTTTTTTTTTAGCTAATGAAGGTGGTCTTAGAGATTTCTGATGTAGGGTTAACCCATTGTGTGCTGGCATGAGGTGGGCCAGGGAAAATAGAGATATTGTCAGGTTGCTATGATTTCTGGGAGAGAAAGATAAATTCCCGGTAGGGTAATTTTTACAGTTACATTGGTCCAGCTTTGGCCAATGTAAGTATGTATATGTCATACCTGTGAGATACCTGTGGAAGTTGGAAATCACTGTACTAAGCACCACTTCTGCAATGCTCTCCATTAGCTTCAGGGGTCCATGCTGAGCTACTGCCCTGCTGCATTGTAAACACAAGAGGGCATGGGCAGCATTTTGGGGAACACTTTGCATTTTCTCTATAAATGCAAAGCCGTGATGTCACAATCTCCACATCATTCAATCAAAGAACACTTTGCACAGTGTTCTCTGAATGGTGTCACTCCCAGGAGCATGAATCCTGGCTGGGGAGTGAAGACAATTTCCTACACTCTGTCTGACTGTTGGGAAGAGAAAACGACAACCTCTTCTCCATTCTCCCCCCGATCCTGATCTGCTGCTCGGGAGTGACCACACCTTCCTCACCCTGGGCCTCCAGAACTGCCAAAGTTGTGGGGCAGAAGTTTTGGACCCTCTGTCTGGTTGCCAGAGCTTCAGCTGGGTTGGTGTCATTATTCTGGGGCGCTGTCTGCTGCTGGGATGCCCTTTCTCTGGTACTGTCTCCCAGGTGCATGAATCCTTGTTGAGGAGGGGGAATGGTTGCTTTCCCTCCCTGCATCTCTGAAATCCACTGGGGAAGAAGAACCACCACCTCCTCACCTCGGGCCTCCGAAACTGCCATGGGTGTGAAGCAGGGGTCTGAAGTACTCTGTCCTGCTGCCAGCACTTCTGCTAGGTGTTTTCTCCTCTACAGGAAAGTCTATTAAATCCCCAATCTCTGGAATTGCTACCAGTTTAGGGCATGGACTGGTGGCCCTTGGGCCCAATGCCAACACTTGGGCAGGTGACTCATCATCCATAACATCCTCTGATGAAAAAGTCAAGTAAATCCATGCCCTTTGTGATGCATGTCTGGGGAATGAGGACAGCTTCCTCTTCTCGCAAGCCCTTGAATTGTCGCTGAACAGACGCATTTCTACATCCAAGCTCATCCTGTGCAGAAACAGGTTCATCCAGGTCAGTCAACACTTGTTGCATTCACCATAAGACCTCCGCTTCTATAGCTGTGGGCAGAGATGGGCAAAGCACACTGTTACTCTGCTCCATTGCTTACACTTCAGCCGAGATTTCAGGACTGTCAGCTGGTACTTCTGGATAGTCCCAGGCAAAGGGAGCCCAGCCCTGGTGCTGAGCAGAGTCTAGCAACCGTCTAGGCGATCTCCAGCCCATATTCCTGAATGGCCAGAAACTCTATAACTCCCAGTGCTCAGTGCACTTCCAATACATTCAGTATCCCTTCTCTGAAATCCATGATTTCGTCCAACTGCCACTCCAAATCGCTCTCAAAGTTAGGGTCCCCTGACAGCTTCATGTACAACAGTCCCAGGCCGCCGTAGCCAAAGCCTTTCACTGGCCTGTCAACCACTATCCAAGGCCATGCTCTGATACTGGTCCTCTGTGCTGTATCTGCATCTCTTGCAACCTCTTTCCAAATTCCTCCTCCATGGCGGCTGGTATCTGTATCTCTCCTACACTGCTTCCTCCAGCCTGGACCTTCAGATATCAGATATTACAGCCCATATATTGTAAGAACCAGGCAAGACTAGTTCAGTTACAAAACTGCAACATGGAATTATTTATTGGACAAACTCACACAAATATATACACCAAGAGGGCATTTGCCCGCCCCCCCCCTTCTGAACATATTACCCAAGCAAACTGTAACCAGAAACAGAATTAACATAGCTAATTAGCTAATCATTTAAACAGCCTAGGTGACTCAGAGATATGAGCTCTCAGGGCAGACTTGCCGTCTTTTAGCTCAGAAGACACAACACACATTATCATAAACACAGGACACCTTCACATAATAGAAAGAGTCCCTAGTAGCAGACGGACCATCTCCTACATTGTACAGAGGCCAATGTGATCAGCTCTTTCAATTAACACGTATAGTTCAGAATAAAATAAACCAATAATAGCCTTCGTATATTTCCTGGGAGTATGGTAGATAAATATTACCGTTTCATTTTAAGTAATCCAAGCTACATTTTCTTGGTCACCCTGTACCCCTAATAGACACAGGGTGACTTAGACATAAGAGGTGCATAGAGAGCTGAAGCAAGGGTTTCCCAACCTCTCCAAGGGATTCTGGGTTCCACCAGCCCTCCCACCAAAGTGACTCCTGTCACATACAGTATGTACTTAAAATTACCCTGTAACCTCAAGTGTTCTGGGTGTGTAAATACTACTCTTCCCACCACACATCATGTTTTCTCTTGCCAACTCATATGTCACTGCAGGATTTATAAGCCAGTCGGAGGAACCACAGTATGCAGCAGGTAAAGCAGAACTGACTAATACCTGCAGAGGATGGGGGCAGTAAAGTAACAATCTGAAGTCAGGGTTTTCCAGAAAGATTAGCATAGGTGATTTTTTTTTATAGGCTTTGCTTAATTTACAAGTGACCTGCTCAACACAGGTATGATTATAAAACATTTTTTTTTTCACTAACGTATACCTTACTGTTACAATTTATGAAGGACCTCTCTCCCAAAATACAACATTGTATATTTTCTACTTCTTAACAAGTGGGTAGCAGCAAAATGTTGCTTCTGGGAGATTTTTTCCTTCCTGCCTCCTCTCCCTCTTGTTCTTGCATCACAGTTCTTTTTTGTGTGTTCAAAATACATACTGTATGAATAAATAAATCTATGCATGCTGTTAGAGATCTTACATCAAAATAAATGCACCGACCTTTGCTCTGCTACTTTGTAAACCTGCTTTCTGATAGATGGTACTTGTACTATTAAATACCACTGCCTGTAACTTTCACCTGACATTGAATTATGTGACATTCTACTATTTGTGACACAAATCTTTTGTGGCATGATTTATAATTGGACCCAAGAGAGCAGAAATCTAAGTCAAAGGCCTAAAACTCAGTAAGACACATTTTAAAAGAGATTCCCTTGATTCCCCCAGATTTTGATAATGAATTTTCTATGTTTTTTGTCTAGCCTAATTTCACCATTTGGGACTAGTGATGAGCCGAACACCCCCGGGTTCGGTTCGCACCAGAACCCGCGAACGGACCGAAAGTTCGAACGAACATTAGAACCCTATTAAATACAATGGATGCGAACGTTCGAATTCTAAAGTGCTAATTATAACAACTATTATGCATGTTATTGTCCTAAAAAGGGTTTGGGAACCCGGGTTCTGCACCAGGGGACATGTATCAATGCAAAAAGAAGTTTTAAAAACGGTCGTTTTTCGGGAGCAGTCATTTTAATGATGCATAAAGTGAAAAAAAAAAAGTCAAATATTCCTTTAAATATCGTACCTGGGGGGTGTCTAAAGTATGCCTGTGAAGTGCCACGTGTTTCCCGTGTTTATAACTGTCCCTGCACAAAATGACACTTCTAAAGGAAAAAAAAGCCATTTAAAACTGCTTGCGGCTTTAATGTAATGTCTGGTCCCGGTAATATGGATGAAATTCTTTAAGAAAAATGGCATAGCTACCCCATGACCCCCCCCCCTACCCCAGCCCATTACCAGCCCCTTTGGGTCTTGTATGGATATTAAGGGGAACCCCGCACATAAAATAAAAAAGGCCCTATATACTCTGAACAGCCCTATACAGGCGGTGCATACAAGACAGGGACTGTAGGTTTGTTCTTATGTAGAATCTGTTTGTAATTTTGAACAGGTACATTGTTGAAGTGTAGCTCCAGACCAAAAATCTATTTTTAAACTTTTTGGAAAACATAGGTAAGGGTTATCACCCCTGTAACATTTGTTTTGCTGTCTGTGCCCCTGTTCAGAACATTTCACCTCACTTTCCGTCCCAATGACAACTGTTTTTGAAATGTGGTGTTTTTCTTGAAACAAGGATTGCTGATAAAGCATCAGTACAGAGGAGACACCTTTCTCCCATATTTATTCTTACAGGAGAGAATTTTCCTTCCTAGTGGTAGATTTCCTCTCACTTCCTGTTGTCTTCTTGCGTTTGCAAGTAGGAGTCGTTTGTAAGTTGTATGTTTGAAAGTAGGGACCTGCCGTATATACTCTGCAGAAATAGGCCCCTTAGTTGTTGGTGTTGGCACAACACTGTAAGCACTCACAGTTACTCTTGGTTGGTGCTGGAACGCCCTGCTGTCAACTATTATATCAGGAATTTTAATTACATATAATTGTTGAACAGTGGTAGTAAAAATTGGGCCTTTGATGGTGGTGCTGGTGCCACAACACTGTAAGCCCTGACAGTTACTCTTGGTGGGTGCAGCAATGGGCCCTGCTGTGAATTATTAGATCAAGAATTGTAATTACATGCCCCTGTTGAACAGGGGCTGAAAAATTGGGCCTTAGGCACTGGTGGCACAACACTGCAACCCCTCACAGATACTGTACTTGGAGCACAGCAATGAGCCCTGTTGCAAAGTATTGCTTCAAAAATTGTAATGACACGCCCCTGTTAAACAGGGGCTGAAAAATTGGGCCTTAGGCACTGGTGGCACAACACTGCAACTCCTCACAGATACTGTACTTGGAGCACAGCAATGAGCCCTGTTGCAAAGTATTGCTTCAAAAATTGTAATTACACGCCCCTGTTAAACAGGGGCTGAAAAATTGGGCGTTAGGCACTGGTGGCGGCACCCATAAACAAAAATGATCTTACAAGCTATCATCATCAATCGTATCATTGAGGACTCGGAGGAGGAGGATAGCCAGTCAACATAACAGCACAGGCACTCAGCATCAGCATCAGTCTTGAAGGGATGTGACATGTTAAAATCAATTAGTCTGTTATATCAGCATCAGGTGTGTGGTAGCTGGTGGTGATCCAAGACTGGTTCATCTTGATGAAAGTCAGTCGATCAACCGAGTCGGTGGACAGGCGCACCCTGTGATCCGTGACAAATCCTCCAGCAGCACTGAATGTGCGTTCCGAAAGAACGCTGGATGCAGGACAGGCCAGTAGCTCAATTGCATACTGTGCAAGCTCTGGCCAGTGATCCATCCTCAAGACCCAGTAAGCCAGAGGATTTTCGGTGGGGAAGGTGTCCAAGTCTGACCTTGCCCCTAGATATTCCTGCACCATGTTTATCAGACGCTGGCGATGGTTGCTGGAACCGATCATACTTTGGGGCTGCGGACTAAAGAATTGTCTGAACGCATCGGTCAGACGGCCACCTTCCCCACCGCTCCTTCTTTGACTGGCCGAAGCCTCAGCAACTCGTTGTCCAGGACCAGGAGTTTGCAACCTCCCAGTCTCTGGGAACGCGTTGCACAGACCTTTCTGCAAGGCCTCCCGGAGTTGTCTCATCCTCTGCTCCCTCTGCGACGGTAACATAAGGTCCGCAACCTTACCCTTGTACCGTGGATCAAGGAGAGTGGCCAGCCAGTAATGGTCCCTCTCCTTGATCCGAAGAATACGAGGATCCTTCCGCAGACTTTGCAGGATCAGGGAGGCCATGCAGCGTAGGTTTGCTGAGGCATTCGCTCCGGAGTCCTCTGGGTCACTAAGGACGACATGATCCGCAGCCACCTCCTCCCAGCCACGTACAAGTCCACTGGTTTCTTGGGACTGTAAATCATCCCTAAAAGACTGCTGCTGATGATGCTGAGTGCCAGCCTCCACCTCCATGCTGACACAATCCTCCTCCTCCTCCTCCTCCTCCTCCTCCTCTTCCTGTGCGATGGGTGGGACAGAAGGAACACTGTCTGGGTAAAGGGGGCCTTGAGAGGCAAGGAAGTCTTCCTCTTCCTGCCTCTGTTCTGCCTCAAGTGCCCTGTCCATTATTCCACGCAGCGTGTGCTCCAACAGGTGGACAAGAGGTACAGTGTCACTGATGCATGCACTGTCACTGCTCACCATCCTCGTGGCCTCCTCAAATGGTGCCAGGACAGTGCATGCATCCCTGATCATGCCCCACTGGCGTGGAGAAAAAAAACCAAGCTCCCCTGACCCTGTCCTGGTGCCGTAGTCGCACAGGTACTCATTGATGGCCCTCTGCTGCGTGTGCAGCCGCTGCAGCATGGCCAACGTTGAGTTCCACCTGGTGGGCATGTCACATATAAGGCGGTTCTTGGGCAGGTTCAACTCCTTTTGCAGCTCAGCCAGGCGAGCACTGGCATTATAAGATCTGCGGAAATGCACACAGACTTTCCTGGCCTGCCTCAGGACATCCTGTAAGCCCGGGTACCTGCCCAAGAAGCGCTGCACCACCAGGTTAAGGACGTGAGCCACACAGGGCACATGGGTCAGTTGTCCCTGTCGGAGGGCGGAGAGGAGGTTGGTGCCATTGTCGCAAACCACCATTCCTGGCTTAAGCTGGCGTGGCGTCAACCACCTCTCGGCCTGGCCCTGCAGAGCAGACAGGACCTCTGCCCCAGTGTGGCTTCTGTCCCCCAAACACACCAGCGCAAGCACGGCATGGCATCTTTTTGCCTGCGTACTTGCGTAGCCCCGTGAACGGCTACGGAGCACCGCTGGTTCATAGGACAAACCACAGGAAGAGGCCATGGAGGAAGAAGAAGAGGAGGGGGTGGAGGAGAGAGGTGTGTCACAACCAGTAGTAGCATTTTGGAGGCGTGGCGGTGGGACAACCTCCAACACTACTGCACCTTGTCCTGAATCCTTCCCAGCTGCCAAAAGAGTGACCCAATGGGCCGTGAAAGAAAGGTAACGTCCCTGTCCATGCCTGCTGGACCATGAGTCAGCGGTAATATGCACCTTACCGCTGACCGCCCTGTCCAGCGAGGCCAAGACATTGCCTTCCACATGCCGGTAGAGAGCCGGAATAGCCTTCCGTGAGAAAAAGTGGCGTTTGGGAACCTGCCACTGAGGAACCGCACATTGCACAAACTCACGGAAGGGGGCCGAGTCTACCAACTGAAAAGGCAGCAGTTGAAGCGCTAGCAATTTAGCCAAGCTAGCATTCAACCGCTGGGCATGTGGATGGCTGGGAGTGAACTTCTTTCGACGGTCCAGCAGCTGGGGCAGGGAAATTTGCCTGCTAGAATCGGACGTCGGTGTACTGCTAGCAGAGTGGGCGCAAGTACTTGGCTGTGACACACCTAATTCTACACCTTCATTCCTCTCAGTGCATGTTTCAGAGAGGACTGAAGTTATAGTGGGGTTGGAGATCCCAGCTGATGCGGTGCAAGGAGAGGTCCGCTTTGTTCTTTGGTGTGGGTCTTTGAGGTAGGCTTGCCAACGAGCTGCATGGCAGGTCAACATATGTCTGGTCAGGCATGTGGTACCCAAGCGGCTGATGTTTTGGCCACGCGATATACGCTTGAGACATATGTTGCAAACAGCAGCTGTGCGATCTGATGCACTAGCCTCAAAAAAGGCCCACACCAAAGAACTTTTTGAATGACGGGCAGAGGCAGCGCCCTGCACAGGCGGAGCTCTGCGGTGTGATTCCGTCGGTGTACTGCCCTTACGCTGGCCACCAAAGGGCATCCTGCCTCGTTGGAGATGTGCCTCCTCCTCATCCTCCTCCTCCTCCTCTCTCCTATTAGGCACCCACGTGGAGTCAGTGACCTCATCATCCCCTCCCTCCTCATCACTGGAGCCAATCTGGCAGTATGCTGCAGCTGCTGGAACATGACTGCCAGATTGGTGTCCTTCTTGAGCATCCCCTCTGTCTGCTCTCACGCTACTGCCTTCCTCTAGCTGGGTTTCATCATCAGACCCTTCGAAACGCTGGGCATCCTCCTGGAGCATGTACCCAACACTGTGCTGAAACAGTTCGGGGGACTCCTCAGGAGGAGGACATGGTGGGTCTAGGGAAGGAGTGACTGATGATTTGTCTGACATTGATACCAGGGAAGACGACGCTTTGGCAGCTGCTTTTCCAGTACCCTGAGCCTGGGTGAGAGAGGATGAGGAGGAGGAGGAGGGCTTGGTCATCCACTCTACCAAGTCTTCGGCATGATGTGGCTCAACATGTCCAGCTGCCGAAAAGAAGGACAAGCGTGTCCCATGGCCATGTGCTGATGACAATGCACCGCGTCCACGACCAGCACTGTTGCCCCCAGACACAGAGCCTGCTTGCCCTCTTTTATTGCCTCCTGACTGTCTGCCTCTCCTTGTTTGCCTTCCAGACATTCTAATAGATGGCCTGCAGGGAGATGGGAAAAAAGCAATAAGGGCTACCTTCAGGTGTCCTTCTCTGTCCCTTGAAACAAGGACTTTCACAGTGAAAGAAACTGACACTCTCCCTACCTACAGTTTTCTGTCCCTAGAAAAAATATTTTTTTTAAGCACAATATAGCACAAGGACAATTCACTCACTGTCCTTACAGGTCCCTGGAAACAAGGACTTGCAGAGTGAAAGAAAAAAAACACTCTCCCTACCTACAGTTTTCTGTCCCTAGAATAAATGTTTTTTTTAAGCACAATATAGCACAAGGACAATTCACTCACTGTCCTTACAGGTCCCTGGAAACAAGGACTTGCAGAGTGAAAGAAAAAAAACACTCTCCCTACCTACAGTTTTCTGTCCCTAGAAAAAATGTTTTTTTTTAATCACAATATAGCACAAGGACAATTCACTCACTGTCCTTACAGGTCCCTGGAAACAAGGACTTGCAGAGTGAAATAAACTGACACTCTCCCTACCTACAGTTTTCTGTCCCTAGAATAAATGTTTTTTTTAAGCACAATATAGCACAAGGACAATTCACTCACTGTCCTTACAGGTCCCTGGAAACAAGGACTTGCAGAGTGAAAGAAAAAAAACACTCTCCCAACCTACAGTTTTCTGTCCCTAGAAAAAATGTTTTTTTTAATCACAATATAGCACAAGAACAATTCACTCACTGTCCTTACAGGTCCCTGGAAACAAGGACTTGCAGAGTGAAAGAAAAAAAACACTCTCCCTACCTACAGTTTTCTGTCCCTAGAAAAAATGTTTTTTTTAATCACAATATAGCACAAGGACAATTCACTCACTGTCCTTACAGGTCCCTGGAAACAAGGACTTGCAGAGTGAAAGAAAAAAAACACTCTCCCTACCTACAGTTTTCTGTCCCTAGAATAAATGTTTTTTTTAATCACAATATAGCACAAGAACAATTCACTCACTGTCCTTACAGGTCCCTGGAAACAAGGACTTGCAGAGTGAAAGAAAAAAAACACTCTCCCTACCTACAGTTTTCTGTCCCTAGAATAAATGTTTTTTTTAATCACAATATAGCACAAGGACAATTCACTCACTGTCCTTACAGGTCCCTGGAAACAAGGACTTGCAGAGTGAAATAAACTGACACTCTCCCTACCTACAGTTTTCTGTCCCTAGAATAAATGTTTTTTTTAAGCACAATATAGCACAAGGACAATTCACTCACTGTCCTTACAGGTCCCTGGAAACAAGGACTTGCAGAGTGAAAGAAAAAAAACACTCTCCCTACCTACAGTTTTCTGTCCCTAGAAAAAATGTTTTTTTTAATCACAATATAGCACAAGGACAATTCACTCACTGTCCTTACAGGTCCCTGGAAACAAGGACTTGCAGAGTGAAATAAACTGACACTCTCCCTACCTACAGTTTTCTGTCCCTAGAATAAATGTTTTTTTAAGCACAATATAGCACAAGGACAATTCACTCACTGTCCTTACAGGTCCCTGGAAACAAGGACTTGCAGAGTGAAATAAACTGACACTCTCCCTACCTACAGTTTTCTGTCCCTAGAATAAATGTTTTTTTTAAGCACAATATAGCACAAGGACAATTCACTCACTGTCCTTACAGGTCCCTGGAAACAAGGACTTGCAGAGTGAAAGAAAAAAAACACTCTCCCTACCTACAGTTTTCTGTCCCTAGAAAAAATGTTTTTTTTAATCACAATATAGCACAAGGACAATTCACTCACTGTCCTTACAGGTCCCTGGAAACAAGGACTTGCAGAGTGAAATAAACTGACACTCTCCCTACCTACAGTTTTCTGTCCCTAGAATAAATGTTTTTTTAAGCACAATATAGCACAAGGACAATTCACTCACTGTCCTTACAGGTCCCTGGAAACAAGGACTTGCAGAGTGAAATAAACTGACACTCTCCCTACCTACAGTTTTCTGTCCCTAGAATAAATGTTTTTTTTAAGCACAATATAGCACAAGGACAATTCACTCACTGTCCTTACAGGTCCCTGGAAACAAGGACTTGCAGAGTGAAAGAAAAAAAACACTCTCCCTACCTACAGTTTTCTGTCCCTAGAAAAAATGTTTTTTTTAATCACAATATAGCACAAGGACAATTCACTCACTGTCCTTACAGGTCCCTGGAAACAAGGACTTGCAGAGTGAAATAAACTGACACTCTCCCTACCTACAGTTTTCTGTCCCTAGAATAAATGTTTTTTTTAAGCACAATATAGCACAAGGACAATTCACTCACTGTCCTTACAGGTCCCTGGAAACAAGGACTTGCAGAGTGAAAGAAAAAAAACACTCTCCCTACCTACAGTTTTCTGTCCCTAGAAAAAATGTTTTTTTTAATCACAATATAGCACAAGGACAATTCACTCACTGTCCTTACAGGTCCCTGGAAACAAGGACTTGCAGAGTGAAATAAACTGACACTCTCCCTACCTACAGTTTTCTGTCCCTAGAATAAATGTTTTTTTTAAGCACAATATAGCACAAGGACAATTCACTCACTGTCCTTACAGGTCCCTGGAAACAAGGACTTGCAGAGTGAAAGAAAAAAAACACTCTCCCTACCTACAGTTTTCTGTCCCTAGAAAAAATGTTTTTTTTAATCACAATATAGCACAAGGACAATTCACTCACTGTCCTTACAGGTCCCTGGAAACAAGGACTTGCAGAGTGAAATAAACTGACACTCTCCCTACCTACAGTTTTCTGTCCCTAGAATAAATGTTTTTTTTAAGCACAATATAGCACAAGGAGAATTCACTCACTGTCCTTCCAGGTCCCTGGAAACAAGGACTTGCAGAGTGAAAGAAAAAAAACACTCTCCCTACCTACAGTTTTCTGTCCCTAGAAAAAATGTTTTTTTTTAATCACAATATAGCACAAGGACAATTCACTCACTGTCCTTACAGGTCCCTGGAAACAAGGACTTGCAGAGTGAAATAAACTGACACTCTCCCTACCTACAGTTTTCTGTCCCTAGAATAAATGTTTTTTTTAAGCACAATATAGCACAAGGACAATTCACTCACTGTCCTTACAGGTCCCTGGAAACAAGGACTTGCAGAGTGAAAGAAAAAAAACACTCTCCCAACCTACAGTTTTCTGTCCCTAGAAAAAATGTTTTTTTTAATCACAATATAGCACAAGAACAATTCACTCACTGTCCTTACAGGTCCCTGGAAACAAGGACTTGCAGAGTGAAAGAAAAAAAACACTCTCCCTACCTACAGTTTTCTGTCCCTAGAAAAAATGTTTTTTTTAATCACAATATAGCACAAGGACAATTCACTCACTGTCCTTACAGGTCCCTGGAAACAAGGACTTGCAGAGTGAAAGAAAAAAAACACTCTCCCTACCTACAGTTTTCTGTCCCTAGAATAAATGTTTTTTTTAATCACAATATAGCACAAGAACAATTCACTCACTGTCCTTACAGGTCCCTGGAAACAAGGACTTGCAGAGTGAAAGAAAAAAAACACTCTCCCTACCTACAGTTTTCTGTCCCTAGAATAAATGTTTTTTTTAATCACAATATAGCACAAGGACAATTCACTCACTGTCCTTACAGGTCCCTGGAAACAAGGACTTGCAGAGTGAAATAAACTGACACTCTCCCTACCTACAGTTTTCTGTCCCTAGAATAAATGTTTTTTTTAAGCACAATATAGCACAAGGACAATTCACTCACTGTCCTTACAGGTCCCTGGAAACAAGGACTTGCAGAGTGAAAGAAAAAAAACACTCTCCCTACCTACAGTTTTCTGTCCCTAGAAAAAATGTTTTTTTTAATCACAATATAGCACAAGGACAATTCACTCACTGTCCTTACAGGTCCCTGGAAACAAGGACTTGCAGAGTGAAATAAACTGACACTCTCCCTACCTACAGTTTTCTGTCCCTAGAATAAATGTTTTTTTAAGCACAATATAGCACAAGGACAATTCACTCACTGTCCTTACAGGTCCCTGGAAACAAGGACTTGCAGAGTGAAATAAACTGACACTCTCCCTACCTACAGTTTTCTGTCCCTAGAATAAATGTTTTTTTTAAGCACAATATAGCACAAGGACAATTCACTCACTGTCCTTACAGGTCCCTGGAAACAAGGACTTGCAGAGTGAAAGAAAAAAAACACTCTCCCTACCTACAGTTTTCTGTCCCTAGAAAAAATGTTTTTTTTAATCACAATATAGCACAAGGACAATTCACTCACTGTCCTTACAGGTCCCTGGAAACAAGGACTTGCAGAGTGAAATAAACTGACACTCTCCCTACCTACAGTTTTCTGTCCCTAGAATAAATGTTTTTTTAAGCACAATATAGCACAAGGACAATTCACTCACTGTCCTTACAGGTCCCTGGAAACAAGGACTTGCAGAGTGAAATAAACTGACACTCTCCCTACCTACAGTTTTCTGTCCCTAGAATAAATGTTTTTTTTAAGCACAATATAGCACAAGGACAATTCACTCACTGTCCTTACAGGTCCCTGGAAACAAGGACTTGCAGAGTGAAAGAAAAAAAACACTCTCCCTACCTACAGTTTTCTGTCCCTAGAAAAAATGTTTTTTTTAATCACAATATAGCACAAGGACAATTCACTCACTGTCCTTACAGGTCCCTGGAAACAAGGACTTGCAGAGTGAAATAAACTGACACTCTCCCTACCTACAGTTTTCTGTCCCTAGAATAAATGTTTTTTTTAAGCACAATATAGCACAAGGACAATTCACTCACTGTCCTTACAGGTCCCTGGAAACAAGGACTTGCAGAGTGAAAGAAAAAAAACACTCTCCCTACCTACAGTTTTCTGTCCCTAGAAAAAATGTTTTTTTTAATCACAATATAGCACAAGGACAATTCACTCACTGTCCTTACAGGTCCCTGGAAACAAGGACTTGCAGAGTGAAATAAACTGACACTCTCCCTACCTACAGTTTTCTGTCCCTAGAATAAATGTTTTTTTTAAGCACAATATAGCACAAGGACAATTCACTCACTGTCCTTACAGGTCCCTGGAAACAAGGACTTGCAGAGTGAAAGAAAAAAAACACTCTCCCTACCTACAGTTTTCTGTCCCTAGAAAAAATGTTTTTTTTAATCACAATATAGCACAAGGACAATTCACTCACTGTCCTTACAGGTCCCTGGAAACAAGGACTTGCAGAGTGAAATAAACTGACACTCTCCCTACCTACAGTTTTCTGTCCCTAGAATAAATGTTTTTTTTAAGCACAATATAGCACAAGGAGAATTCACTCACTGTCCTTCCAGGTCCCTGGAAACAAGGACTTGCAGAGTGAAAGAAAAAAAACACTCTCCCTACCTACAGTTTTCTGTCCCTAGAAAAAATGTTTTTTTTTAATCACAATATAGCACAAGGACAATTCACTCACTGTCCTTACAGGTCCCTGGAAACAAGGACTTGCAGAGTGAAATAAACTGACACTCTCCCTACCTACAGTTTTCTGTCCCTAGAATAAATGTTTTTTTTAAGCACAATATAGCACAAGGACAATTCACTCACTGTCCTTACAGGTCCCTGGAAACAAGGACTTGCAGAGTGAAAGAAAAAAAACACTCTCCCTACCTACAGTTTTCTGTCCCTAGAAAAAATGTTTTTTTTAATCACAATATAGCACAAGGACAATTCACTCACTGTCCTTACAGGTCCCTGGAAACAAGGACTTGCAGAGTGAAATAAACTGACACTCTCCCTACCTACAGTTTTCTGTCCCTAGAATAAATGTTTTTTTAAGCACAATATAGCACAAGGACTAATTCACTCACTGTCCTTACAGGTCCCTGGAAACAAGGACTTGCAGAGTGAAAGAAAAAAAACACTCTCCCTACCTACAGTTTTCTGTCCCTAGAAAAAATGTTTTTTTTAATCACAATATAGCACAAGGACAATTCACTCACTGTCCTTACAGGTCCCTGGAAACAAGGACTTGCAGAGTGAAATAAACTGACACTCTCCCTACCTACAGTTTTCTGTCCCTAGAATAAATGTTTTTTTTAAGCACAATATAGCACAAGGACAATTCACTCACTGTCCTTACAGGTCCCTGGAAACAAGGACTTGCAGAGTGAAAGAAAAAAAACACTCTCCCTACCTACAGTTTTCTGTCCCTAGAAAAAATGTTTTTTTTAATCACAATATAGCACAAGGACAATTCACTCACTGTCCTTACAGGTCCCTGGAAACAAGGACTTGCAGAGTGAAATAAACTGACACTCTCCCTACCTACAGTTTTCTGTCCCTAGAATAAATGTTTTTTTTAAGCACAATATAGCACAAGGACAATTCACTCACTGTCCTTACAGGTCCCTGGAAACAAGGACTTGCAGAGTGAAAGAAAAAAAACACTCTCCCTACCTACAGTTTTCTGTCCCTAGAAAAAATGTTTTTTTTAATCACAATATAGCACAAGGACAATTCACTCACTGTCCTTACAGGTCCCTGGAAACAAGGACTTGCAGAGTGAAATAAACTGACACTCTCCCTACCTACAGTTTTCTGTCCCTAGAATAAATGTTTTTTTTAAGCACAATATAGCACAAGGACAATTCACTCACTGTCCTTACAGGTCCCTGGAAACAAGGACTTGCAGAGTGAAAGAAAAAAAACACTCTCCCTACCTACAGTTTTCTGTCCCTAGAAAAAATGTTTTTTTTAATCACAATATAGCACAAGAACAATTCACTCACTGTCCTTACAGGTCCCTGGAAACAAGGACTTGCAGAGTGAAAGAAAAAAAACACTCTCCCTACCTACAGTTTTCTGTCCCTAGAAAAAATGTTTTTTTTAATCACAATATAGCACAAGGACAATTCACTCACTGTCCTTACAGGTCCCTGGAAACAAGGACTTGCAGAGTGAAAGAAAAAAAACACTCTCCCTACCTACAGTTTTCTGTCCCTAGAAAAAATGTTTTTTTTAATCACAATATAGCACAAGGACAATTCACTCACTGTCCTTACAGGTCCCTGGAAACAAGGACTTGCAGAGTGAAATAAACTGACACTCTCCCTACCTACAGTTTTCTGTCCCTAGAATAAATGTTTTTTTTAAGCACAATATAGCACAAGGAGAATTCACTCACTGTCCTTCCAGGTCCCTGGAAACAAGGACTTGCAGAGTGAAAGAAAAAAAACACTCTCCCTACCTACAGTTTTCTGTCCCTAGAAAAAATGTTTTTTTTAATCACAATATAGCACAAGGACAATTCACTCACTGTCCTTACAGGTCCCTGGAAACAAGGACTTGCAGAGTGAAATAAACTGACACTCTCCCTACCTACAGTTTTCTGTCCCTAGAATAAATGTTTTTTTTAAGCACAATATAGCACAAGGACAATTCACTCACTGTCCTTACAGGTCCCTGGAAACAAGGACTTGCAGAGTGAAAGAAAAAAAACAAACACTCTCCCTACCTACAGTTTTCTGTCCCTAGAAAAAATGTTTTTTTTAATCACAATATAGCACAAGGACAATTCACTCACTGTCCTTACAGGTCCCTGGAAACAAGGACTTGCAGAGTGAAATAAACTGACACTCTCCCTACCTACAGTTTTCTGTCCCTAGAATAAATGTTTTTTTAAGCACAATATAGCACAAGGACAATTCACTCACTGTCCTTACAGGTCCCTGGAAACAAGGACTTGCAGAGTGAAAGAAAAAAAACACTCTCCCTACCTACAGTTTTCTGTCCCTAGAAAAAATGTTTTTTTTAATCACAATATAGCACAAGGACAATTCACTCACTGTCCTTACAGGTCCCTGGAAACAAGGACTTGCAGAGTGAAATAAACTGACACTCTCCCTACCTACAGTTTTCTGTCCCTAGAATAAATGTTTTTTTTAAGCACAATATAGCACAAGGACAATTCACTCACTGTCCTTACAGGTCCCTGGAAACAAGGACTTGCAGAGTGAAAGAAAAAAAACACTCTCCCTACCTACAGTTTTCTGTCCCTAGAAAAAATGTTTTTTTTAATCACAATATAGCACAAGGACAATTCACTCACTGTCCTTACAGGTCCCTGGAAACAAGGACTTGCAGAGTGAAATAAACTGACACTCTCCCTACCTACAGTTTTCTGTCCCTAGAATAAATGTTTTTTTTAAGCACAATATAGCACAAGGACAATTCACTCACTGTCCTTACAGGTCCCTGGAAACAAGGACTTGCAGAGTGAAAGAAAAAAAACACTCTCCCTACCTACAGTTTTCTGTCCCTAGAAAAAATGTTTTTTTTAATCACAATATAGCACAAGGACAATTCACTCACTGTCCTTACAGGTCCCTGGAAACAAGGACTTGCAGAGTGAAATAAACTGACACTCTCCCTACCTACAGTTTTCTGTCCCTAGAATAAATGTTTTTTTTAAGCACAATATAGCACAAGGAGAATTCACTCACTGTCCTTCCAGGTCCCTGGAAACAAGGACTTGCAGAGTGAAAGAAAAAAAACACTCTCCCTACCTACAGTTTTCTGTCCCTAGAAAAAATGTTTTTTTTAATCACAATATAGCACAAGGACAATTCACTCACTGTCCTTACAGGTCCCTGGAAACAAGGACTTGCAGAGTGAAATAAACTGACACTCTCCCTACCTACAGTTTTCTGTCCCTAGAAAAAATGTTTTTTTAAGCACAATATAGCACAAGGACAATTCACTCACTGTCCTTCCAGGTCCCTGGAAACAAGGACTTGCAGAGTGAAAGAAACTGACACTGTCCCTACCTACAGTTTTCTGTCCCTAGAATAAATGTTTTTTTTTAAGCACACTATAGCACAAGCACAAAACACACTGACACTCTCCCTACCTATCCTTCTCTTTCCCTAAACTAAAGGAATCCAGGTTAAGCAAGAAAGAAATAACAGTCACTGTCCCTGCCTATGCTGCTCTATCCCTGCTCCGGAACACACTACACTAGGCCGCCGTGCTGGCGGCCTTTTATAGTGTGGGGCGTGTACTAAACACCCTCAGCAATAATTGGCCACAGGCATCCTGCCTGTGGCTAATCATTGCTCTCCTCGCTGCCGGCGCTGTGATTGGCCAAGCATGCGGGGTCACAGTGCATGCTTGGCCAATCACAGCGCCTGGATGACACTGCGATGGCGTAGTGCATTGTGGGCCGTTCGCGTCACTCGAATTTGGCGCGAACGGCCCAAATCGTTCGATCTTCGTCGAACGATCGAACAGCCGATGTTCGAGTCGAACGTATGTTCGACTCGAACACGAAGCTCATCCCTATTTGGGACTGATCAAGATATTTTAATATATGAAACTGCTAAAGGGGATTGTCTTGTTCATTTATGTAATCTATGAGATTAAATAAAATACGGAAAAAAATTATAACAATTTAATGACACCATTAAAGTGAACTCCAAGCAAACAGCTACAGATACACAGTTATGTGCATATTAACACAGAGCATTTATCATTTGGGAAGTGTAAAAATAAATACCTTACTGGCTCAAAATAATTGCAATATTTACTTCTGATTTCATAAGGTGGTATATAAGGTCATAATAAACAGCAACATACAGTAGATAACTAAACAGCAACATAAATATATATTTTTTCTAACAATATGGCTTAGCTGTTGGTAATTATAATGATTAATAGTCAAATGCTGAATAAAAATGTTAATAGTGTAATACATTAGCTAAATCCTTATTAATTCCCTGAGAAAGGGGGATCCGAGTAATTGCTCAAAAAAAAGGGGGATTAAATGCACCTCATCCCGGTAATGAAAATATCAAAAAACGAGAAAAGTGGGACTATAGCGGTGCTTTGTAAGAAAATGTCACATAAACAAAATAAATTTACAATTTTTATTAAAATATCTCATAGATATTATACAAAATATATGAAAGAGCAAAGATGATAAAATCACAACTTGAACAATTAAAGTTCTTTTTTTGGGCTGCTGGTTTACCCAGGTACAGTATGGCGGGGGTCAGGTACGATGTTATGTCCCTATATATTTCGCCAGGTTTGGCTTCTTCAGGGGAGTACACTGTAGCCGCCCAAATTTTTTTGTGTATACCCAGCTCTGACAAAAAATCATCCAGCTCTGACAAAAAATCAAAAACAAAGTCAGTACATATACAATAAACAAATAACTGGATATCATAACTTTTTATGCTGTTACATCATTATGATCCACATCACTGTAGTTACCAGATATGGAGCCCAACCCTCACTCGACCCAGGCAGAGAAAGCCACGCATGCGAATCCCGCATAGGATGTAGATAGTACACCACACCCGCCAGACCACGAAGGGGGCTAAGTTCAGCCGTAGGGGGTTAAGAGGACCTAGCTGGGAAGGAAGACAGGTCCTAATGACTGATTCCTTCCAATATATTGATTATTTTAAATAGGTATATAGTTTATATAAAAATTGTATAAAGGGCCAGCGGGCTCAGGAGAAAGAAATAAACTACTTACTTGTGTTCAATATGTATTAAAAAGAAATATGCTGGCGGAGGCGACCAAGAGAACAGTATCCATACTATGACTCAAGGGGATGTCGGAAGGATCTATCTAGTAGTGTGGTAAAACCTAAAATATGATAGAAGATAGTAATAAGATTCTGAAAAGAATGTTGTTCCAGGCATAGATAATATAACCTGGTAATATATGTGATATACATACATGTAGATAGATAACCAAATTGTATATAAAAGCATAGTGTGCGGCTGCATGTGTTAAAGTAGAGACACATGCAAACGCATTTATTAGGCTGCTAGTTTGCACATCATCATAAGGATGCAGTATGCCGGCATATAGTAGCCTGGGAGAGTGGTATACAGTTTTGAAGTTTACCTGAGTCTGGAGAGGTTCAAGTGAGATCGCCTCCATACAACCGCCTGGAGTGGAATGGCGATTGTGCTGGCATTTTAAACCCCCCACTCGCTCAGGCGTGCTAACGTCACTGAGCGAGAGCGGACAAATTACGTGCCTGTCCCTATGCATAGGAGATGAAGCCAGCCTCTGACTACAATCCCCAGAATGCTCCGCGGCGCGCGCATGCGCCGTGGTGATGGCGGCGAGAATAGTGTATGCCAGTGTCATTGATGTTAACCGGAGCTAATGGGCGGCGCTAAGGCGGATACATGACAACCCAAAAGGGAGGGGGCCGGGGAGGAGGAAAGAGCTGGTCCATAGAAGTGGTAGCCTCTATAGCATAGGAATGGCACAGGGGCGGGCTTCTAATAGGCAGAAGCCCTTGGGTGTCCATGCGGCTAGAACAGTATAGCCCCAAAGCGCGGTACGGCAGCAGGGGAGAACCACATCCAGAAAGAAGGGGGGAAACAAAAAGCTGCATGCGCGACATTCAGCGCCGGACAGAGGAATGGAATATGGGCTCACATAGCTGGATCATAAAACAGTGATGCGGAGAATGCACATACAAACAGATTAAAGCTGACAGCAGTTTAAACAAATTATAATATAAGTAAATTTAAATACATAGTCACATGTGTTTTTTCGTACATTTCTAGAGTATCATGATTATGCAAAAGATTATTTATGGGGTCAGCAATCAAAAAGAAAGAGAGGGAGGGGGGGGGGGGGAAGGGGAGGGGAGGGGAAAAAAATGGGTATGAGAGTGAATAAAAATTGGAGTGAAAATAAATAAGAAAAATATATATTGAAAGTGGGAAGGAGGAGGGGGGAAAAAAATGAGAAGGAAGAGGGGAATAAGGGGTGAAGGGAATTGGGAAAATTGTAGGACACGGAGAGAGCATGATATATGCCCCTACGAGAGACATAGGGGTAGGAAACACGGATGAAGTAGTGTGAATATGGAAAGTAACCAAGTGAAGTTACAAAACAATATTATTGAACAATGATTTATAGGAAGGACTTGAAACTGATGAACTCATTTAAGCCAGGTTAACGTGTGGCTTTTAATTGGTGAATCCATTTAGTTTCAAGTTGCAGGAGTTTGCGGTCGATGCCGCCTCCTCTTGCATGAGTGGGTACATGTTCCAAAGCTGAAAAAGTAATCATATTTACTTCAAAGTTATGTTCGCTACCTACATGCCGGCTAATGGCAGTGGTCATAAGTCGTTTGCGAATGGGGCCAATGTGGTCCTTAATACGTTTGAAAAAGGGTCTTTTTGTTTTCCCCACATAGAAGCAGCCACAGAGACATTTGGCTAAGTAGACAACACCGATAGTTTGACAAGATACTCGATAACCGATGGAGTGTGTAAGGCCGTTGGGAAGGATCACAGTTTGGCCAGTTAGGATAAATGGACATGTGTCACATTTGTTACAGGGAAAAGTACCAGTCTGTATGTTACATCTAGGATCTATGGGGTCAAAGTGGCTACGAACTAGTTTGTCCCTCAAAGAGGGAGCACGTCTGTAGGTAATGTCAGGATGGTTGTTAATGTGTTTAGCAGCGGAGCTATCAGCTAATAGTAAGGGCCAATAGTAATAGTAAGCTTTTTGTTTCCCCCCTTCTTTCTGGATGTGGTTCTCCCCTGCTGCCGTACCGCGCTTTGGGGCTATACTGTTCTAGCCGCATGGACACCCAAGGGCTTCTGCCTATTAGAAGCCCGCCCCTGTGCCATTCCTATGCTATAGAGGCTACCACTTCTATGGACCAGCTCTTTCCTCCTCCCCGGCCCCCTCCCTTTTGGGTTGTCATGTATCCGCCTTAGCGCCGCCCATTAGCTCCGGTTAACATCAATGACACTGGCATACACTATTCTCGCCGCCATCACCACGGCGCATGCGCGCGCCGCGGAGCATTCTGGGGATTGTAGTCAGAGGCTGGCTTCATCTCCTATGCTTAGGGACAGGCACGTAATTTGTCCGCTCTCGCTCAGTGACGTTAGCACGCCTGAGCGAGTGGGGGGTTTAAAATGCCAGCACAATCGCCATTCCACTCCAGGCGGTTGTATGGAGGCGATCTCACTTGAACCTCTCCAGACTCAGGTAAACTTCAAAACTGTATACCACTCTCCCAGGCTACTATATGCCGGCATACTGCATCCTTATGATGATGTGCAAACTAGCAGCCTAATAAATGCGTTTGCATGTGTCTCTACTTTAACACATGCAGCCGCACACTATGCTTTTATATACAATTTGGTTATCTATCTACATGTATGTATATCACATATATTACCAGGTTATATTATCTATGCCTGGAACAACATTCTTTTCAGAATCTTATTACTATCTTCTATCATATTTTAGGTTTTACCACACTACTAGATAGATCCTTCCGACATCCCCTTGAGTCATAGTATGGATACTGTTCTCTTGGTCGCCTCCGCCAGCATATTTCTTTTTAATACATATTGAACACAAGTAAGTAGTTTATTTCTTTCTCCTGAGCCCGCTGGCCCTTTATACAATTTTTATATAAACTATATACCTATTTAAAATAATCAATATATTGGAAGGAATCAGTCATTAGGACCTGTCTTCCTTCCCAGCTAGGTCCTCTTAACCCCCTACGGCTGAACTTAGCCCCCTTCGTGGTCTGGCGGGTGTGGTGTACTATCTACATCCTATGCGGGATTCGCATGCGTGGCTTTCTCTGCCTGGGTCGAGTGAGGGCTGGGCTCCATATCTGGTAACTACAGTGATGTGGATCATAATGATGTAACAGCATAAAAAGTTATGATATCCAGTTATTTGTTTATTGTATATGTACTGACTTTGTTTTTGATTTTTTGTCAGAGCTGGATGATTTTTTGTCAGAGCTGGGTATACACAAAAAAATTTGGGCGGCTACAGTGTACTCCCCTGAAGAAGCCAAACCTGGCGAAATATATAGGGACATAACATCGTACCTGACCCCCGCCATACTGTACCTGGGTAAACCAGCAGCCCAAAAAAAAAGGGATTTTTATAACAGCTTACCTGTAAAATCCTTTTCTTGGAGTACATCACGGGACACAGAGCGACTTAGTCATTACTAATGGGTTATATAGATTACCTTCAGGTGTTGGCACTGGCCAATTCCAAACCGGAAGTACCCTCCCCTATATAAGCCCCTCCCATCCGGGAACACCTCAGTTTCGTAGCCAAGCAATAAGTGTCCCAAAAAGAGGGGTGGGAGCTCTGTGTCCCGTGATGTACTCCAAGAAAAGGATTTTACAGGTAAGCTGTTATAAAAATCCCTTTTTCTTTTTCGTACATCACGGGACACAGAGCGACTTAGTCATTACTAATGGGACGTCCCAAAGCAATGCCAAATGAGGGGAGGGATACATAAGCTGGGCGCCATCAGGCATGAGGATCTTTTGCGGCCTGCAACACACTGCGCCCAAAGGCGACATCCTCCTGACTTCTAACGTCTACCTGGTAGAATCTAGTAAACGTGTGTACCGAAGACCATGTTGCGGTCTTACATACTTGAGCCAGGGAGGCCTGGTGATGCACTGCCCATGAAGTTCCAACTGCTCTTGTGGAGTGCGCCCTAACTTTGAACGGAGGCGGTCTCTTTCTCAAGCCATAGGCTTGTATTATGACCTGTCGAATCCACTTGGCTAAAGTGGATTTTGATGCTGCCTGACCCTTTTTAGGGCCTTCCGGCAGAATAAACAAAGTATCCGTTCTGCGAATCTGAGCAGTGGCTTTTAGATAAGCTTTAACTGCTCTTACTACATCCAAGGAATGTGATAACTGTTCCTCTACCGAGCTAGGTTTGGGGAAAAAAGAAGGAAGAACCACATCTTGGTTCAAATGAAACCTCGATACCACCTTAGGAAGAAAGGCTGGATGAGGACGTAATACTACTCTGTCCTTATGGACAACCAGATATGGCTCCTTACAGGACAAGGCGGCTAATTCCGATACTCTTTTAGCCGAACAAACGGCTACTAAGAAAATCAATTTCCTGGTGAGAAGAACCAGAGAAATGTGTTGCAATGGTTCAAACGGTTGTTTCTGTAGAACCGACAGAACCAGGTTTAAGTCCCAAGGACATATGGGAATACTAACCGGAGGGCTAATACGCATCACTGCTTGTATGAAAGCTTTGACTAGTGAATGCGAAGCCAAGGGCCTTTGAAAAAATATTGACAAGGCCGAAATCTGACCCTTGATAGTACTCAAGGCCAGCTTCCTATCTACAGCCCACTGTAGGAAGTCCAAAATCCTCCCTATCACATACTTACGTGGATGCCATTTCTTGGCCTCACACCACTTAATGTACGCTTTCCAGATCCTATAATAGATCTGCCTGGATACCGGCTTCCTGGCATTGATCATGGTAGATACCACAGAATTAGAGAGCCCTCTCTTTTTCAGAATGTGGGCTTCAATAGCCAGGCCGTCAAACCTAGGGCTGGTAAGGAAGGGTGATATATCGGTCCCTGCGACAGCAGGTCCGGACGATGTGGGAGGGTCCAAGGACTCCTCACTGACATTTTTACAATCTCCGCGTACCATGCCCTTCGGGGCCACGCTGGAGCCACCAGAATCACTGGTTTCTTTTCTACCCTGATTCTGCGGAGTAATCGCGGTAACAATTGTGGCGGTGGGAATGCATATATCAGCTTGAACTGATCCCAAGGGAACACTAGGGCATCCGAGTCGCAAGCTAGAGGATCCCTTGTGCGAGACACAAATCTGTCCACCTTTGCGTTGAATCTGGATGCTAGCAGATCTACATCCGGTGTTCCCCACCGCTGGCATATTGCCTGGAAAACCTTGGGGTGAAGAGACCATTCCCCCGGGCATAATTGTTGGCGACTTAAAAAGTCCGCTCTCCAATTTTCCACTCCTGGGATGAAAACCGCGGATATGGCTGGGACATATTTTTCTGCCCACTCCAGGATGCAATTTGCTTCCCTCTGGGCTGCACGACTCCTGGTGCCACCCTGGTGATTGATATATGCCACTGCTGTGGCATTGTCTGATTGAATTCTGACAGGGGACCCTTGGAGTTTGGATGTCCATGCTACTAGGGCATACCGGGCTGCTCGTATCTCTAAGAGATTGATGGGCAGGGCCTTTTCTGCTTCTGACCACTTGCCCTGGAGAGACCATTGCTCCAGTACTGCCCCCCAGCCTATGAGGCTGGCATCTGTAGTGACTACCTTCCAAGAAACCGGACTGAAGGGTTTCCCTTTTTCCAGATTCTGGGGCACCAACCACCATTGGAGGCTCTTGCGAACGGAAGGGGACAGGGACATTGGTAAGTCTAAAGCCTGAACTTTTTTGTTCCAGGCTGACAGTATGGCCCTTTGCAAATTCCTTGAATGGAATTGACCGTAGGGTACCGCTTCGAATGAAGCCACCATTTTTCCCAGCAGCCTCATGCAGAGGCGTATGGATGGTTTTCTTTTTGTACCCACTAAGTGGGTCAAATCTTTTAAAGACGACACCTTCTCTGGAGGTAAGAAAATCTTTCTCTGATTTGAATCCAGCCTTAGCCCTAAGTATTCCAGACTTTTGACTGGTCTTAGAGCTGACTTGTCCCGGTTGATAATCCAACCGTGATATTCCAGATACTTGATTGTCTTGTGAATAGCTACTTCCAGCTTTTCCACTGAGTGGTCTATTAGTAGCAGGTCGTCTAGATATGCCATTATCGTTACACCCTGTGTTCTTAGATTGGCCAATAATGGGGCCAGAATTTTTGTGAACACTCGTGGTGCTGTGGCCAGACCGAAAGGTAAGGCTCTGAACTGAAAATGGCGCCCTTCTACTGCAAAGCGTAGAAATTTCTGGTGGGCCAGAAAGATGGGAATATGCAGATAAGCATCCTTTATGTCGATCGAGGCTAACCATTCCTGCCCTTGTAGGGCGGTGGCCACCGATCGGATCGACTCCATCCGAAAAGTCCTGATATTTAGGAACTTGTTTAGCCCTTTTAGATTTAATATGGGCCTCACGTCCCCATTTGGTTTGGGGACTGTGAAAAGGTTTGAGTAAAACCCGAATCCGCTTTCTTCCAGGGGAACCTTCATGATTACACCTTGGAGCAATAGTTGTTCTAGTGCCAGAAGGAGGGATCCTCTCTTCTGGGGATCTCTTGGCACGTTTGACCTCATAAATTGGGCAGGAGGAGTGCCTTTTAACTCCAGCTTGTATCCCAGACTTACTGCGGAGATCACCCATTTGTCTCTGATGGTGTCCCGCCAGGTCTCTGTGAACAACTGAAGTCTTCCCCCACCCGATTGAGTGGGGGCAACGCTTCATGCCTTGGGGGGAGGTTTTGTACCTCTCTTGATCCAGGGCTTCTTGTTACCCTGTGATTGTCCCTGATTTCTGCCCCCTGAATTTGACCGCGGAGGCCGTCGGAACTGCTTCACAGCCGATGTGCCCGGGACTGGAGAAGTAGGCCTCTTAAAAGAAGGACTTCTACCCTTGTTCTTAACCGGTAAGAGTGAACTTTTACCGGCAGAAATTTTCTGGATATATTTGTCCAGATCTTCTCCAAATAAGCGTTCTCCATGAAATGGGAAGCTAACCAGCAGTTTTTTACAGGGAGCTTCAGCAGACCAGTTTTTGAGCCACAGAAGCCTACGCATATGTACTATAGACAGCGTAAAGTGGGAGGCCTGTTGGATTGTATCATTTATGGCGTCCACCGCAAAACACAAGGCTCTAGGCAGGTCAGCTAGGGCAAGAGCCTGCTGATCTGGTAAGTCCCTTAAGACTTGTTTCAACTGATCTTTCACTGCTTGGCAGACTCCAATCGCTGCTACCGCAGGTTGTGTCACCATGCTTGCTGTAGAGAAAGCAGATTTTAGTAAAGACTCCAATTTTTTATCTATTGGGTCTTTGAACATTGGAACATTATCTACTGGACATGTCAGTGATTTGTTAACAGAAGAGATGGCTGCGTCCACTGTAGGGACCCTCCATTTTTTTATGAACTTATCCTCCATGGGATAGATCACCGGAAATCTCTTGGGGGGAGCAAATATTTTATCAGGATGCTCCCAATCCTGGTAAATAAGCCCCTCTAATAAAGGGTGGATTGGGAAGGAACAGACAGCCTGGGGAGCTTTTAGCGACCCCAGCGAGGAAACCGTAGTGGATGGTGGTTCCGCCAGAGGCATTTTAAATGCTGATCGGACCATGTTAGTCAGAGACTGAACCCATAATCTTTCAGCCTGAGATGCTGAGAAAGGTTCTTCCACTGTTGATTCCTCCATAACTGAATCAACCTCATCCTGATCCCCTTCAGGTAGGTCGATCTCTGTGTGGGGCTGTTCCTCCACTAACAGGCACTCTGAAGGAGGAGACGGAGATCGGACGCGCTTTTCCTGTGACAGGGAAGCAGCGATCAATGCTGTTAATCTCTCTTCCAATCCTCCCAGAGTTGAGGATAAAACCTCCTCTGTTATATATACAGGAGCAGGTGGACTGGGGACAGCCGCAGCACCAGGCATTCCTGCGGGGTTTCTACGGCTACTGACCTCTGAATTCTCAGGGGAGATTGGTGCAGTACAAGCATGCCCAATATCCTCAGAGCCCGATGGAGACCCCTTTGGCTTCCTGGAAGACCTATTTCTGGAGCGTCTGGACGACATATCCTTTAAGCACAAAGCTGAGGTATTCCCGTCGTCATACACCAATTTTTGCTGGTAATAGTCTAACACAGTTGCTGCTATATACCAGCTGGTGTCCACTAAAGTGCCTTTCTATGGGGATGCCTGCATCAACCGCCTCTGTGTGCCACTGTTTGTTGCTAGCTCTGTTTGCATCCAGCTGACACTTGTACTGTGTCTTTTAACCATGCTGGGACGCCTGCACATGCGCAGAAGCGCCGCGGCGCGCATCGAGCGTCATCCACCCGCCCCGCCCCTTTTTTTTCATAGGAGGCGCGTGCACGCGCCCGCGCGCGCCCGTGCGCCATTGGCGCCCTTTTCGAAATCAAACAGGGACTAGGAGCCAGGGCCCTTTTTGCCGGAGGGCCTGTGCGGTGGATGAGCGCAGCAACAGGGCAGAGGAAGTGGATTCCCACAGAGAAACTTACCAACTGCCTGGATCTTTTGACTTGAAAAAACCAAAGATCCACATGACAAGAAAAATGGACTACAGCGGCCTCTAGTGGTTTAACACAGGTACCACGGTCCCCTTTTTTTTTTTTTCTTGACTACTATTAAAATTTTACATTTTCAGTAGTTACAGGCAAACACAGATATTTAGCGGGAATACCGTTAGGTAACAGACAGAAAGACAAATTAGGCTTGGGGGTCCCCCAATAGAACCAAGTTCCTGGGGGCCCCCACTTACCTGATCCCCGCCGCAGGACTTTGTTTGGTCCACAGAAGTCCAAACTTCACCTATCACGGCAGGCATTGTAATTAAACCTTCAGGGACCGGGTTCCCAAGGATTCCACTCCCCTGGACCTGTATAGCACCCTGCACAGACAACATCTTGGTCGTGGGTATGACCAGAGCTCTGGATCCCAGGGTCCAGCCCTCCTAAGAGAGGCATTACAGGCAAAACCTTGCTCTTCTGCTGCAAGGCCCGGGTACCGACCGTTTAGCTATGAAGCTTTTTTGGTGGGATTCGGAACAGCTTACTAAGGCCCAAAAGAACCTGTACGCAAGCCCAGTGAAAACACATGTTACTCTTTGGCCAACACCTTAGACACTGGCAAAAAACTGAGGTGCTCCCGGATGGGAGGGGCTTATATAGGGGAGGGTACTTCCGGTTTGGAATTGGCCAGTGCCAACACCTGAAGGTAATCTATATAACCCATTAGTAATGACTAAGTCGCTCTGTGTCCCGTGATGTACGAAAAAGAAAGAACTTTAATTGTTCAAGTTGTGATTTTATCATCTTTGCTCTTTCATATATTTTGTATAATATCTATGAGATATTTTAATAAAAATTGTAAATTTATTTTGTTTATGTGACATTTTCTTACAAAGCACCGCTATAGTCCCACTTTTCTCGTTCTTATTAATTCCCTCTTTCTTGTAACTTGATAATTTCCCCAGATTTGTATGCCATGTTGCTGACAACATCAGTATTTTAGATGTATTTGTGTTCATGTGATCCTTTTAACCCCTCTAACACTGTGTAAGCATTGTGTGTGGGGGAGTACATATAGTAGTAAGTCAAGCATTATATCATAGGAGCTAAAATGATTTAGTTAGATAAGTAATGATTAGAAAGCATTTATAAACATATTGTATATGTACAGTATCTCACAAAAGTGAGTACATCCCTCACATTTTTGTAAATGTTTTAAACATTTTTTTTTAAATCTCTGAGGATCTGAAAAAAAGAATTTATGTGCTTCATAAAGATGGTCTAGGCTATAAGAAGATTTCTAAGACCCTTAAACTGAGCTGCTGCATGGTGACCACGACCATATAGCGGTTTAACAGGACAGGTTCCACTCAGAACAGGCCTCGCCATGGTCGACCAAAGAAGTTGAGTGCACGTGCTCAGCGTCATATCCAGAGGTTGTCTTTGGCAAATAGAGGTATGAGTGCTGCCAGCATTGCTGCAGAGGTTGAAGGGGTGGGGGGTCAGCCTATCAGTGCTCAGACCATACGCTACACACTGCATCTAATTGGTCTGCATGGCTGTCGTCCGAGAAGGAAGCCTCTTCTAAAGATGATGCAAAAGAAAGCCCCCAAACAGTTTGCTGAAGACAAGCAGAGTAAGGACATGGATTACTGGAACCATGTCCTGTGGTCTGATGAGAATAAGATACACTTATTTGGTCCAGATGGTGTTAAGTGTGTGTGGCGGCAACCAGGTGAGGAGTACAAAGACAAGTGTGTCTTTCCTACAGTCAAGCATGGCGGGGGGAGTGTCATGGTCTGGGGCTGCATGAGTGCTGCCGACACTGGGATACTACAGTTCATTGAGGGAACCATGAATGCCAAGATGTACTGTGACATACTGAAGCAGAGCATGATCCCCTCCCTTCGGAGACTGGGTCGCAGGGTAATATTCCAACATGATAATGACCCCAAACACACCTCCAAGATGACCACTGCCTTGCTAAAGAAGCTAACGGTTAACCTCCCTGGCAGTATGATTATTTCAGATTTTAGGTGCTGAAAGCAGTACAATTATTTTGCATGGAAATTTGGCGTTTTATATTGTAGGCCTGCAATTCTTAGGAATAACTCACTTAAATCTGTCCAAACAAGAGTCTAGTAGATATCCCGGGTATGATAAAGTTTTAAACACAAAATCATAAATTATAATATAATAAATAACTATAAATAATTATAACAAATAATAATATAATAATAATAAAAAATATTCAATAATGTAATCAAATCAAAAACACAGAAATTTGCTCAGTTGCAGAATTGTCGCTGTCATTTGATTTAGTGTTTGATGACGAATTTCCTCACAAAGCGCTATCACTCAATTCTGCAAGTGATTCTAATTTATTATCGCTGTTTTCTAGTTGGGCTAAAACCACTTTTAACATTGAGGCCTCGTACACACGACCGAGTTTCTCGTCGTAAAAAACACGTCGTTTTTTTCGACGAGATTCTTGTTAAGCTTGTCGATTTTCTCGTCAAGCTTTCTATGCGTACACACTGTCATTTCCCAATTTCCTCGTTGTTCTCCGCGCTCACGTCCAGCACGTACGATGGCACTATAAAGGGGAAGATCTTTTTTCTTGGCGCCACCCCTTGGGCTGCTTTTGCTGATCTCGTGTTACCGCGTGTGAAGTAAAAGTTTGGGAAGAGACGATTCGCGCTTTTCAGTCTTCGTACTTTTCAGATCGTTTTCTGCGGTTCAGTTTGTGCTTGTGGGTTCGTATCTTGACTTTCAGGGCGTCTAGGCAGGTCGTATCTGTTTTACAGTGCGTTCTTGCCTGTTCGTTTCTGATTTTCAGTTCGTTATTCATAGGCCTTGCTGTTCTAAAGTGCGTTCTGTTCTGTACGTTCTGATAAGACGACCGTTTCCTAGCCATGTCGCCTGGACGTTCTCGTCGTCGAGTTCGTGCTGTGCGTGCGCTTGGTGTTGGTCTGCTTGTTTTGGACCAAGACCAGTCCATGAATGGTGTGAGGAGGAGTTCATGGACCAAGAATTGGTTGCTCCAGCGGGACCAATTCTGCCATATGCCTCTGCTGCGGGAGATCGTCGAGAATAATCCTGAGGACTACAGGAATTTTCTGCGGATGTCTGACCCCGTTTTTCAGGAACTGTTGGCTTTGGTGTCCCCCTATATTACCAGGAAGGACACCGTTATGCGGGAAGCCATCAGTGCTGAGCAGAGGCTCATCGCCACGTTGCGTTACCTGGCGACAGGGAGAAGTCTTCAGGACTTGAAGTTCACCACAGGCATCTCCCCCCAGGCTCTGGGCCTCATAATCCCAGACACCTGTTCTGCCATCATCCAAGTCCTGCAGGAGGACTATATTAGGGTAAGTTTTCTCCCTTAACATCACATTTTATGTATTACATGTATGCTAATGTATTGTATTTCTTTCATCCTTCCCTAATTACCATGATTATAATATGCTGAGAATGTCCCCTTTGTCCCCATGCATGTTGGAAGCTTTAGATTGCCCCTTTTTTCTCCTACATAAATATTTCCCTTCACTAACTTTTCCAGCAGGGGCGCCTGTTGCTCCAAATGTTTGGGGGTTCAAACCCCAATTTAGGAAATAAAATTCCTCCTTTTTTGCTCTGGTGCCTATTAAACGCCCCCAGTTGTCCCCTCCAATGCAGCCATTTTGTTCCCTCCAATGCAGCCATTTAGTCCCCTCTAATGCAGCCAGTTTCCCCCCAGCCCTGCACTTACCTTCTTGTGGTCAGCGCCATCCTTCTTCTGTCCTTGATGTCTTCTCCTTCCCTTCATGTTGCATCAGACAATCATGTTACCATTAAACAGACTTGGTGAACATGATTGGCAGAGCAGCCTGCCAGTGTTTCCCCAAGGAATGCCCCCCCCCCCTGCGTCCCCGATTTTACTTTTAGGAAGCCAATTACATCCCTCAGGTTGTAATGTGCAAGACTATTTTACTACCTGTTTCTGCTAAGCAATTTGAACCCCCTAAATGCCGCAATGATTCATATGTCGGTCGCTTTACAAGAGGCCATCCACCTGAATAGTGTGCGGCATAGACAACACATAGGTTCATGCAACACATGAACCTATGTATTGTTCTGAGTGATGGGCACAGGAGAGAGGGGGCAGTGCTCCAGCACCCACTCTGGACGCACCGCCACTGCAATGCTATCCTGTGGCCAAACACATCTCCCCCCCCCCAAAATAATTTAGTAATGGCCCATCAGAGGGGGTGATGAATATGATAAATGAGCCTTCCATTATACTTATTTTAAACACCTTAATAAACGTAGAATTTGATTGATGTTGGCCTCTAATTTTTTTGGATAGAATTTCCTTGTAATGTATGACTTTGGTTTTCTAATATTATTTCATCGTGTTTCACTCCACAACTTCCTTCCACGCCACAGGAATGGCAGACTGTGGCATCGGAGTTTGCCACGCGGTGGGACTTCCCCAACTGCGGTGGTGCCATAGACGGGAAGCACGTCCGCATCGTGCCGCCACCCCGTTCTGGGTCCTACTACTACAACTACAAGGGGTTTCATAGCATTGTGCTGATGGCGGTGGTGTCAGCACGGTATGAATTCCTCTATGTTGATGTAGGGAAGAATGGCCGGATGTCCGATGGGGGATCCTTCATCCAGACGGAGTTTGCCCTCCGTCTCCAGAGTGACGACCTTGCATTGCCACTGGATGCAGGGAATATTGAAGGACTTATGAGGCCATTTCCTCAGAGGACCCTGACCCCAGAGAAGAGGGTGTTCAATTACCGGATGGCCAGGGGCCGAAGAGTCGTTGAAAATGACTTCGGCATAATGGCCAGCCGGTTCCGCCTTTTTACGACTTTTTATGCCTTTTTATGACTTCCATCCACTTGGCGGACTACAAAATAAACTATGTAGTGTTATGCTGCTGTGTGTTACACAATTTTCTTTGCCGCAAATCGAATTCATATATGGCCTCAGTTTTGCCAGAGGCTGGACTTTCCCCTGCAAATCCCCTGCCGGGCCTGGAATCTGCCCGTCCTGGCTTGCCCTCCCAAAATGCCCGTGAGGTTCGGGACAAATACATGGAGTATTTCACGGGTAGGGGGGCAATTCCTATGCCAGCCTATGTCTAAGTATCCCAATAAAAAGCTTGTTTAAACCTTTAATTATTTGTTCTTTCCTGTCTCCTAGTTTGTCTTTGTGCATTTGTAGTGCCAAGTGTATTTTACTTTAGTAAATAACAACCATTTCACTATGTAACCTTACAAAAGAACCAAATAAGCTTAGAGGGTATTATAAAAAGAAGCTACACGTTGTTTGTGGTCAAATATTTTACTCTGTGCACATTCTCTTCATTATTTTTTTTTTTGGGTTGGCCTGGCCCCAACCCGCCAATTTTTTGCTTATGAAAATACAAAAATAACAGTTGCATTTCAAAAATTACAACATTGGATACCTCTGAGCAATCGGAGACATTCACTTACACAAACTATATGTCTCTATGTGCCCGTCCTAATATGGGGTCCTGCCACCCCTTGCCCAGCCAAAAATTTAATATGCACACATTTGGGATTTTTTTCATCTAGGAAGTTTACAATCCTGATCCCTATTGTCAACATGTGCTATCTGCCATCAGGGGTGATCAATGGACGTGTTTTGGGGGTGCATCCCCTTCCTCAGTTCACCGACTTTAGATACGAGGAAGGGGTTGCACCCACAAAAGACGTACATGGATATCCCCTGATGGCAGATAGCACATGTTGACACACTGTGTGCAGATTCAATTTTTGGCTGGTTTGATTGTCAAAAAAATTCAAAAAATTACAAAAACAAACATGTAAAAACAAATGTGTTTGGATGGCTTATTGAATTCTCCCCAAAACATCGAGAATGTCTTTAAATGTTTGTTCCATCACATGGATTCTTTGTTTAATTAGGTCCAGTTCCGTGCTACATTCCATCACTTGCTGGATGAGGCGGAGGGCACTGTCAGCAGAGAACCGTGTACTATCCTTCACAACATTTACATCCCCTAAAAACCAAAAAAAAAAAGGTATTATAACTCTGCAGGCCTACCTCTCTTACCTGAAGCTGTGGTGACAGATACTGACCTGTTGTGGTGACCAGATCCACAACGTCATCCACCTCTCCTTCCTGCACTTCTCCTTCCTCCACCTCAACTTCCTCTACATCCTTCGGTTGTGGGTCTTTGGGAGTTTGGGGTTGCTTTGAAGTTGTGGGGTGCATGTGCTCCCTGGAGTGTCCTCCTCCCAGTCTTCTCTCCCCTATGAGAATAAAACAAAAGGTCTATTTATCACACTGTAAATCTCATTGTTAAAATAAAAACAGGCTAAATTGCTTGGAAGTGGGGTACAAGTGTGTGTTTGGGTGGAATTTAAAGAAGAATGCATTATTTATGACCCAAAATATGTTTAGTATTCACCTTTGGATGTAATTTATTTGACATGGAGGCACCACAAAAATTCTCTGATGCACCTGTGTGGGACACCCAAAAAAGGCGGGTCTGGTGGCCCACACTATAGTGCTCCAAAGTACAGATGTGGAAGCAGCTGCTGAGTGTCCTCTCCTTTACACTGATAAAAGTTTCCATTTCATTCTCTTTACAAACACATCATCTAGACTAAAAAATTCTCAAAAATATTTGTTCAAAAATGGCAGATGTCTAATTACTTTTGTGGCTCTAAAATAAGCCAAAACAGCGGATAGTGGCCGAACGAAGTGTCGGTAACGTAACGAACGATTACTGTGCCCAACCAAGTTCAAAATATTACATTTTGGAAGGGAGTCCAATATGAGAACAAAAAAAAAAAACATGTCAGTTTATAAAAAGATTAATAGCAGAAAAGTCTACTTTTTACTTACTTTTAGCGAGCATTCTCTTTATGCTCCTCAACTGGTCTGGCTCCCTCAGTTTGAGGTCTGACCACCTCTTTCTGAGCTGCTCATTTGAGCGTTTCACCCCGAAATTCGCCTTCAGACTCTTCACAACTTTAGTGAGGATTTTGGCCTTCCTTCCATTTGGTTTGCTATACGGCCCATGCTTGGCATCATAATCAGCCTTGAGCAAGATGTCCACCATCTCCGCCATCTCGGCAAAAGACATATTCGATGCCTTGAATCTCCTCCTTGATCGTGACGTTTCCTCGGTCTCCGGGCTTGTCTCCTCCTCGTTAGTTGCGGAATTATCAGACACCTGCTGTAACTCCGCCATATCTGTCTGCGCGCCGAAAGAGAAGGGGCGGGGAAAAGATGTTAGTTAGAACGTCATGGGCGGGCGACGTGTGTGGAGCGACGTGTTCGAATTTTGACGCATGCGTGGTGTGTATATAGCAAACACACATGTGACTATAGTACGTTCGGTGTGCGGAGAGAGGAGTTCAAGTGACGGATGTGCGAACGAAGGTATGTGATTTTGTGACTTGTAAAAATTGTTGGCCTATACTGTCTTGAGATTGTTGGAGGATATATATGGTGACTAGGATGTTAAGGAGGTTAGACTGTTTGCCTCACATTAGTTATATCTAATTTATTTAACTTGCAGATACAATATGAATGTCTTTATTAGCGACAAAGAGTTCCTGGCGGAATTTATTGACCGTGTAAGGGAGCTGCCGGCTCTGTGGGAGACGAAAAACCCCATCCATAAAAAAAGAGGGGTGAGAAAAGCAGCGCTGGAGAAGCTGCTCCCATTTGTGCATACCAAGGTGCCCACAGCCACAGCAAAACAAGTGGACACTAAAATTGGGAGCTTGAGAGGCACCTACAGGACTGAACGCTCTAAGGTGCTGGCTTCTCAGAGGTCAGGAGCAGCAGCAGGTGATGTGTATGTCCCGATTTTGTGGTACTACAGCAGGATGTCCTTTCTGGATGACCACATTGAGACAAGGCCATCACTCTCCACTCTTCCCCCCAGACTTCCCTGCAGCCAACCTGAGCCTTCTCTGGAGCAAGAGGAGGCAGCCATCCTGGATGATCCTGATTTGGCCATCTAGAGCCAGGTATAGTATTAACTGAAAATGTATTGTGATAAAATTAATGTTTGACAAATATGTCAAGATGAGAAACATACATTATTTTGGATTCCACAAGTGAAATCAAGATCTGTAGACATTATTCTGCACTTAATTGGGTGGTAAATAGTCAATCTGATGTAGTGGTAAATTTAAAGCAAGGATTTATGCATTTACATTCTAATTGCTTCAATCAGGATTACAAAGTTTGATGCAAAGATTAAACCAACATATTAAACTATGTTCCTTTTTCATACACAGGATGAAATCAGCCAGGAGGAGGGTCTGGAAACTGTCAGGCAGGAGGAGGAAGGGCCCAGTGGCAGCCAGGAGGTGGCAGGGCCCAGTGGCAGCCAGGAGGTGGCAGGGCCCAGTGGCAGCCAGGAGGTGGCAGGGCCCAGTGGCAGACAGGAGGTGGCAGGGCCCAGTGGCAGCCAGGAGGTGGCAGGGCCCAGTGGCAGACAGGAGGTGGCAGGGCCCAGTGGCAGACAGGAGGTGGCAGGGCCCAGTGGCAGACAGGAGGTGGCAGGGCAAAGGAGAAGCACCAGATCCCAGGTGCCTCCCAATCCGGCTTCACAAAAGAGGCAGGAGGGACAGGACCACCAGTGAGGCAGCAATGGCCCTTATTAAAGAGGCCCATGCCATCCTCAAGGAGCCCACATCCCCTGAAGAGGCCATTGCCGGCCTAGTGGAGGCTAAGTTCAAGGTGATGAGCATGGAGCAACGCCTCCTATGCGAGCCCCTGCTCATCACCTTGCTCAACAAGGGGGTGATGGAGAAAATACCCCCAATACCACCATATGTGAGGTGGCCCAACTGACCCAACCTCAACCTCCACCTCCACCTTCTTCTTCTGCCCCACCCCCTTCTGCTACACCTCCACCTTCTTCTTCTGCCCCACCCCCTTCTGCTACACCTCCACCTTCTTCTTCTGCCCCACCCCCTTCTGCTACACCTTCTTCTTCTGCCCCACCCCCTTCTGCTACACCTCCACCTTCTTCTTCTGCCCCACCCCCTTCTGCTACACCTCCACCTTCTTCTTCTGCCCCACCCCCTTCTGCTACACCTCCACCTTCTTCTTCTGCCCCACCCCCTTCTGCTACACCTTCTTCTTCTGCCCCACCCCTTCTGCTACACCTCCACCTTCTTCTTCTGCCCCACCCCCTTCTGCTACACCTCCACCTTCTTCTTCTGCCCCACCCCCTTCTGCTACACCTCCACCTCCTCCTCCTGACAGGAGTACCCCTCCAGTGGGCCAGCCTCCAGCCAAACGAAGAAGGAAGGCTGCAGGGAAGGCTTCAGGAAAGGCTGCAGGGAAGGCTTCAGGAAAGGCTGCAGGGAAGGTTGCCAGGAAGAAGAGGAAGTGATGGTCTTGCTTCATTGTGGTCGGACAGAAGGCAGCCTGTTGTAGTACCACACACTTGGGACATATATATCACCTGCTGCTGTTCCTGACCTCTGGGAGGCCAGCATCAGATTGTGTTCAGAAATGTTGGCCTTCTCAAGCTCCCAATTTTAGTGTCCACACAGGGTTGCTGTGTGCTCTGGGGTCCCTGGGATGCACAAATGGCAGCAGCTTCTCCAGCGCTGCCTTCTCTTTATTTAATTTATAAACATGAATAAATGTGATTTTTGTTTAAATTCATACTTGACTATGTGTATTTTTAAATAAACAAAATCAAGCTTTGGAGTAAGCAGATACATTTGACTGACAATAAAAGGGACAGATATCACCCCCCCAAAAGAATAACTAAATCTGATTAGCACAAAAACATGGTGGGAAATTTAAATAATATAGATTCCAAAATTAAATGGGAGATCACTATCAAAACATTGTGAAATTATAATTAACATCATTTTGAAAAATATAACCATTTAAATTATTCCTAAAAACTTGCACGATATAATACACATAAATCTTATAAAGAGCAGCATGAAAAAGGTTAAAAATAAGGCATAACTCTGTGTGAATATCAGCAGCTAAAGAAGGTCACTCGTTTTGATTAATGTAACATTCTAACGAAGATTTCAATGCAGAACATTTAAACGATGCAATATTTTTGAGCGTGACGAATATGCTCTCTCCATTACGAAGGCTTGTTTTACCAGAAGATGCGCTCCCGTCTCATAGTTGCTTGTGAGCATGCGCGCTTTTGGAAGAGTCGTAAAAGCATACACATGAACCATTTTCTCGTCACAAAACAGGCCGACGAGAAACACGACGAGGAAATCTGGAATCCTGACGAGAAAATAGAGAGCAGGTTCTCTATTTTCTCGTCGAGATTCTCTGCAATTTTCTCGTCGTAAAACCATACACACGAACGTTTTTCTCGACAAAAAAACTCTTGCGGCACTTTTCTTGACTGTTTTGAACGAGAAACTCGGTCGTGTGTACGAGGCCAAAGGGACACTTTTTGGTTGCTATGGACAATCTCCAGTTTCCAGGCATAAAAAACTGTATTTATAATATAAAAGTGCATGCAGGGCACAGGACAGACCACTAGGGACAACGTGGATGTGTAATTATTTTATACAGTACTGTAATCTTACAGATTACAGTGTACTGTATGTGTTTTTACTTTTTTGAATTTGGAGCCGATCTCCGCCCCCGTGCGCCACAACGTCGCAGGTGACGGAGCTCGGCGGCACTCGGGCACTGTGTGAATCGAGCAAGGAGACAGCTCGCACACACAGCGGGGAGACATCGCAGGATCCAGGGTACAAGGAAGGTAACTTTCCCTGTATCCTGCGATGCAATCCCGAGTCTGGCTCGGGGTTACCGCTAATGGTACTGAAATTCCACCCCGCGCCAAACTCGGGAATACGCCAGGGAGGTTAAGGTAACGGACTGGCCAAGCATGTCTCCAGACCTAAACCCTATTGAGCATCTGTGGGGCATCCTCAAACGGAAGGTGGAGGAGGGCAAGGTCTCTAACATCCACCAGCTCTGTGATGTCATAATGGAGGAGTGGAAGAGGACTCCAGTGGCAACCTGTGAAGCTCTGGTGAACTCCATGCCCAAGAGGGTTAAGGCAGTGCTGGAAAATAATGATGGCCACACAAAATAATGACACTTTGGGCCCACTTTGGACATTTTCACTTAGGAGTGTACTCACATGAATGGCTGTGCATTGAGTTATTTTGAGGGGACAGCAAATTTACACAGTTACACTGTTTACACTGTTATACAAGCTGCACACTCACTACTTTACATTGTAAGATATAATAAAATATTTACAGACATGTGACATATAGTATATACAACATATTTTTTCCTTTCTCTTATTAGATATAATGCATTCTTCATATCATTTTTATATTAAAGCGTATCTAGCCACCACCAAAAATATTATATAACTTTTGCGCAAACCAATCAATACGCTTATTGGGATTTCTTTTACCAAAAATATGTAGCAGAATACATATTGGCCTAAATTTATGAAGAAATTAAATTTTTTTCATTTTTTTATCGGATGTGTTTTATAGCAGAAAGTAAAAAATATTATTCCTTTTTCAAAATTGTCAGTCTTTTTTTGTTTATAGCGCAAAAAAAAAAAACCCAAAGGTGATCAAATACCACCAAAAGAAAGCTCTATTTGTAGAAAAAACTGGACTTACATTTTATTTGGGTACAGCGTTGCACAAGCGCGCAATTTTCTGTAAAAGTAAAGCAGTGCCTTATCGCAAAAATGGCCTGGCCATGCAGGGGGGTAAATCTTCTGGAGGTCAAGTGGTTAACAGACCAAAAGGGAGCAAATAGGAAAAGTTATTTGTTAAAGTGTTTCTAAAGGCTAGACATTTTTTACTTTAACACATTCCCTGCATTAAGATAAAACATATCCCAGTAGTTTTATCGCCCCACCTCCTTTTATACTTCCCTGAGCCATCTCTCAATCCAGCGCCGTGCATGTCTGCACAGGAGAGATTAAGAACAACAGAAGCTATTGGCTCCTGCTGCAGTGCATCAAATCCTGTGAGAAGGGATGAGGGGGTGGTGCTGAGCCACACTTTGTGTGTCTATAGATGCACATAGCCCATCCCAGGGGCAGTGTTGCCAACCCTTCATAAATTTACCAACAGTTTGTAAAAGAGAGTCTCCTTTCCATAAATGTCCGTGGGGCAGGAGAAGCTGTCCGTAAATTTAGGGGTGGCTGGCTGCCCCCCCTCTGCACAATTGGGACAGGAGAGAGGCTGTATCTGCTCTTCCTCCTCCCGCCTCTCTTCCTCTGTGACCACCCACACTCCAGTCTGTGCAGCCCGTGCTGTGTCTTTGATGGAGTTTTGGGGCGGGAAATTTTAAACAGAGCTGTAGTCCTTTGTGTAGTGATATAGTGGCATGGGTTATTATTTAGGTATTAGGTAATTTATTATTTAGGTATTATTATGATAATGTGAGTAGTTTCCCGCAGCAACCTGATTGTTCCAGAGAGATGCACTTTTTGACTTCCAACACAGAACAAAGTCCATAAGATACTTGCAACAGATGACAAAATCCAACAGAGTAAATATGACAAAGAATAGTAGCCTTCAGAGTCCCATTTTTCCTAGACAATTTCTAGACCTATGCCTTCGTATTCATGGAGAATGACTAGACTGACTGCCAGCCTGAAATACTAGTACACTAGGAGGGAGTTTCTGCTAGGTCAACCCAAAATACTCTTTGATCTTATATATATGTCAAGAAAAGAGAAAAAAGGTTGGTGGGACTTTAAATGAGGTGCGTCTGTACATTTAATAAATTGGATAAATGATGTGTTTTCAATAGAAAAATTTGATGTTGATATGAGGTTATGTGGTGGCCCCACACATAAGTGTAGAGCCGACCACCATTTTCAGACCAATGCATGTAAACCGTATGATTATAATAATTAGAGATTAATGGTGGTGATAGCAATAATGCTTCATCACTAATAATGTTAATACTCATGATAATTGTAACAATAATAATGATACTGTCAGGGTTGAGTTCACCTGCTGGGGCACTGAGGTTCACTTTGCCAATGGCTGCAGTTCCAGTGTCCACCAGCAGGTGTCTCCCAAAAGACAGCAGGTTCTGATCAGCCACACCTGGCTCCAGATGCCAGGTGGATACTTAAGGCTGCTCCTCCCTTCCCCCAGTGCGTCACTATCCTGTCTGATCGTCTCCTTGCTTCCAGATTGTGCCTGATACCTTTCTGAACCTTCCCTTGTCCTGATCTGTCCTGCACCCCTCTGCCTTGTTCTAGAGAAAAAGGGGGGAATTTGGGACTTTGAATGAGGTTCTGGACAAGGTGGGGGTACATAAAGGAAACACATGTTTTTAATAACATGAGGAGTAAAATGTATTACAATATGAGAATGATGGGATTGCACATGATATTACATACTGTGACAGCAGGAAGGTAAAGTCACCTGGTTGCATCCAGGGGGGTAGATATATTTCTCCCAGATTCAGGCTTTATGCTGACTTATACAACTAGGGTGGAGAGTTGTATAAGCCCAGCTGAGGCTAGTAGGCTCATGGATGACTCTTACCTCTAGGGAGAGTGTGGGGCGTCGTGCAGACAGAGATGAGGAGACCAGCTGAACCTTGTCAGCTCATTTAGGCCTCTATAAGAACTCCCAGCTTCATTAGATGTTAGCTCATGCCTGGAACCAGACCTGTGTGGACTGTCTAGGGAGAGTGAACCCCTGTGCGGTGAGGCAAAGCCTGTGTGGCTATTTGTGTGGACTTTTACTAAACCAGGGACTTAGGGACTAGGACAGCACCAGGCTGATCCCAGTTGTTAGTTTAGGAAACCTGCATGTTTAGTCAGAGGTCAAACTGACCAGGATTTAGTTTGTTTGTTTCTTTTTGGCTTTGCTGTGTTTTGTCACTGTACATAGAGAAATAAACCGCACCTTTTGATTTTGAAAACCACAACCTCCGTCTGCTGGCCCTGTTTTTGTGTGGGGAGCCCAACCAGGGGGTCACACACACCCGCTACCGAGTTAACCCCCTCACAGTTGGTGGAGAACCAGTGGCAGTTTTTTTTAAGCCAGCATGGAGGAGATACTGAAACAGCTGGCTCTAGCAAATGCCAATCAACAGCAGACAAATGCAGGTTTGCAAAGGAGCCTTGCAGCCCAGCAGCAAGCTCATCAACAAGCCCAGCAGCAATCTGAGGCCCGCTTCATAGACCTGTTACAGAAGCAAGAGCAGAGACTACAACAAATGGAAGCAGTAATGCAGCAACGTCCGCAGACCAGTGAGGAAAGCCGTCCCACTAATACCGCGTCCTTTGGGGTGAGTCGTTTATTGACAAAAATGACTGGAGAGGATGATCCAGAGGTATTTTTGACCACATTTGAAAGGACTGCTGAAAGAGAAAAGTGGCCTGAGGAGCAGTGGGCTGGACTGGTGGCTCCTCTGTTAACTGGTGAATCGCAGAAGGCTTACTATGACCTAGAGCCTGACCAAGCAAAAGACTATGTGATGCTAAAAGCTGAAATATTGGCAAGGCTGGGTGTCACCCTGGCTGTCCGGGCTCAGCGTGTGCATAACTGGACTTTCCAGCTTGGAAAACCCCCCAGGTCTCAAATGTATGATCTCATTCACCTGAGCAGGAAGTGGCTACAGCCAGAGACTTTGTCCGCACCGGAGATTGTGGAACGTGTTGTGATGGATCGTTTCTTGAGAGCTCTTCCTACCGCCATTCAAAAGTGGGTAAGCCATGGAGACCCAGAAACGGCCGGTAAACTTGTGGATCGTGTAGAGAGATACTTGGCTACAGAGAACCTGACAGCCTCTTCCAGAGACTCTCGGACTTTCCACCCTAAGACCAGACCATCCCCAGGGGCGGATAAGAGGATTCCAAGGGGTGAGGGTGGAGAGAGTGAGAGGGTGGGAGCTCTACCCCAAGTTTGGCGAGAACAGCCTGGGAAATCAGCGGCTCAAGAGGCCGCAAGAAGGATCGTTTGCTACCGCTGCCGGCAAGCGGGACATATTGCAGCAAATTGCCCGGTTGTGGAGGAACCCATGCAATGTGACTTTCTGATGGACAGACGTCAGTCGCTGTGTGCGACAGTCGCATGCACTGCCATTCGGGGAACTGAGAAACATTTATGCAAAATGTGTATTAATGGTAGAAATATTGTGGTATTACTGGATTCAGGTAGCCTTGTGACCCTGATAAAGGCTGAATTAGTTAAAACAGAGGTCTCTGGGAATAGCAAGGTAGCTGTTATTTGTGTGCATGGGGACACCCGAGAGTATCCAGTGACTACAGTGTGTTTCGAGACCCCCAAAGGTACCCTCTCTCATCCAGTGGGGTTAGTATCTCAATTACCGCATGATGCCATTGTGGGAAGGGATTTTCCGAAGTTCTGGGAACTGTGGGATGATCCTGAGCCCCCCACTGGTGCCCCTATGTACCAGGAATGTGATAGCCAGAACTCCTCTGAGAGTGGTGAGGACTCTCCAGAATTTCCCTTGTCAGTATTGGCAGGGGAGACTCAAGAAACTGGAGAGGAGCCCACCTCCTCAGACGAAAACCTACCGTCTGTGGAGTTTTCTGATCTGGAGGTTCACAGGGAAAATTTTGCCACAGAACAGTTAAAAGACCCCGCCCTAATAAAGGCACGGGAAAACGTAGTGGAAATAGATGGCGAGTTAGTGAACCCAGATATTACCTGCACTTACCCATACTTCAGCGTAGAGAAGGACCTACTGTATCGGGTGGCAAAAAGGGCAGAAGAAACCGTTGAGCAGCTGGTGGTGCCCAAACCTTACAGGAAGTTGGTGTTGGAGTTGGCCCATGGGCACATTCTTGGAGGTCATCTGGGGACAGAGAAAACCCGAGAGAGGGTATTACAGAGATTCTATTGGCCTGGGGTGATGAAGGACATAGAAAATTATTGTTCCTCCTGCCCTGTGTGTCAGAGGTCGGCCCCGATGCCACATTTCCGTAGCCCGCTGGTCCCTCTACCCATCATTGAGGTCCCGTTTGAGAGAATCGCAATGGATTTGGTAGGTCCTATAATCAAGTCCGCTAGGGGGCACCAGTACATATTGGTTATAATGGACTATGCCACCCGTTATCCAGAAGCGATCCCTCTCAGAAATACCTCGGCCAAAACCATAGCCAAAGAGCTATCTCTTGTTTTTAGCCGGGTGGGTATTTGTAAAGAACTGCTTACGGACCAAGGTACACCCTTTATGTCCCGGGTTATGAAAGAGCTGTGTAAATTGTTCAAAGTGACGCAATTGCGTACATCTGTGTATCACCCCCAAACCGATGGGCTGGTTGAAAGATTCAACAAAACCCTAAAACAAATGTTGAAGAAAGTGGTGGATAGAGATGGAAAGGATTGGGACTGTCTACTTCCTTATTTGATGTTTGCTATTAGGGAGGTGCCCCAATCCTCTACGGGATTCTCCCCCTTTGAGTTACTGTATGGGAGACACCCAAGAGGGCTGTTGGATATTGCCAAGGAAACTTGGGAAAGTGAGAGTTCTCCCCACAGGAGTGTGATTGAGCATGTCGCCCTGATGCAAGATCGAATTGCACAGGTAATGCCCATCGTGAAGGAACATTTGGCCCAAGCGCAGTTGGCACAGCAGAGAGTGTACAACCGTGGAGCAAAGACCCGTACCTTTTCCCCGGGGGATAGGATATTGGTACTTGTCCCTACGGTTGAAAGTAAATTCCTTGCCAAATGGCAAGGCCCCTACGAGATAATGGAAAAAGTGAGCGAAGTGAATTACAAGGTCAGACAACCAGGAAGGCGAAAGCCCGAACAGATATATCACGTTAATCTGTTGAAAGCCTGGAGGGATAGAGAGTCCCTAGTCGCAGAAACTTGGTCACCAGCTCAAACTGGTTGCGTGATTCCGGAGGTTGGAATAGCAGCCACCTTGTCACAACCCCAACAACAGGAGGTTAAGGAGTTTGTGCTTCGCAACAAGGAGGTGTTCTCTGAGCTGCCGGGACAAACATCTGGGGTAGAGCATGATATTATTACCCCGCCCGGTGAAAGGGTGAAGTTAAAACCCTATCGGATCCCAGAGGCCCGACGGGAGGCAATACGGGAGGAAGTACAGAAAATGCTGAACTTAGGGGTGATAGAGGAGTCCCAAAGTGATTGGTCTAGTCCCATTGTGTTGGTGCCTAAACCGGATGGGAGCTGGCGATTTTGTAACGATTTTCGTCAGTTGAACAAAGTTACAAAATTTGACACCTACCCCATGCCACGTATAGATGAGTTGATCGACCGGCTGGGAACAGCCCGATACATGACGACTCTTGACCTCACAAAAGGGTATTGGCAAATTCCCCTGGCCAAGTCGGCCAAAGAGAAAACCGCATTTGTAACCCCAGACGGGGCGTTCCAATATAAGAGAATGCCGTTCGGGTTACAGAATGCGCCGGCCACATTCCAGCGGAAAATGGACCAGATACTGAGGCCCCATCGGAAGTATGCTGCGGCTTACCTGGATGACGTAATTGTCCATAGCACAGATTGGGCCTCACATCTGCCAAAAGTGCAAGCAGTCCTAGACTCTATCCGGGAAGCGGGGTTTACGGCTAACCCCAAGAAGTGTACCATTGGGCAGGAGGAGGCCAAATATCTTGGGTACACCATTGGCAGGGGAGTGATAAAACCCCAACTCAACAAAGTCGAGGCCATCCAGAGTTGGCCACGTCCCAACAGCAAGAAGCAGGTACGGGCCTTTCTGGGAATCGCGGGTTATTATCGGCGCTTCATTCCCCACTTTGCTTCTAAGGCTGTGCCCCTAACCAACCTGACGAAAGGGAAAGGGTCGGTCATGATTAAATGGACCCCCGAGGCTGAGGCAGCATTCCAATTCTTGAAACAAGCCTTATGTAGCCAGCCAGTGTTGTACTCACCCGACTTCTCTAAAGACTTTGTCGTACAAAGTGATGCGTCAGATGTGGGGTTAGGAGCAGTATTGTCCCAGGTCTGGAACGGGGAAGAGCACCCAGTCATTTACCTCAGCAGGAAGTTGAAGTCCCATGAGGTAAATTACGCCACGGTTGAAAAGGAGTGTTTAGCGGTGAAGTGGGCTCTAGATTCCCTTCGGTACTATCTGCTAGGTAGGCACTTTGACATGGTTACGGATCACGCTCCGTTAAAGTGGATGGCTCAAAACAAGGAGACAAATAGAAGAGTGAATAGGTGGTTCCTGGCCCTACAGGAATTCAACTTCACAGTAAAGCATCGCCCTGGCGTTCAAATGGGGAATGTGGATGCTTTGTCTCGAGTACATGAATGCCTGATTGCTGGTGTTCCAACCCCAAGGTTAAAACAAGAGGGGGGGGTATGTGACAGCAGGAAGGTAAAGTCACCTGGTTGCATCCAGGGGGGTAGATATATTTCTCCCAGATTCAGGCTTTATGCTGACTTATACAACTAGGGTGGAGAGTTGTATAAGCCCAGCTGAGGCTAGTAGGCTCATGGATGACTCTTACCTCTAGGGAGAGTGTGGGGCGTCGTGCAGACAGAGATGAGGAGACCAGCTGAACCTTGTCAGCTCATTTAGGCCTCTATAAGAACTCCCAGCTTCATTAGATGTTAGCTCATGCCTGGAACCAGACCTGTGTGGACTGTCTAGGGAGAGTGAACCCCTGTGCGGTGAGGCAAAGCCTGTGTGGCTATTTGTGTGGACTTTTACTAAACCAGGGACTTAGGGACTAGGACAGCACCAGGCTGATCCCAGTTGTTAGTTTAGGAAACCTGCATGTTTAGTCAGAGGTCAAACTGACCAGGATTTAGTTTGTTTGTTTCTTTTTGGCTTTGCTGTGTTTTGTCACTGTACATAGAGAAATAAACCGCACCTTTTGATTTTGAAAACCACAACCTCCGTCTGCTGGCCCTGTTTTTGTGTGGGGAGCCCAACCAGGGGGTCACACACACCCGCTACCGAGTTAACCCCCTCACAATACATATCGTAGACATAGAGGACATATTCTTGCATTGACTTAAAAGACTCATGGCAATATGACAGTGCATATGATTCATGGACATAAAGTTTACAAACTAACATCAACTAAAATTACATAACAGTATGATAGATAGATGTACAAATCCCATGAGTGCACATATGTAAACATTGGTTCCTTAAAGCGGCATAGTGCAGTGGAATGACAAGATGTAGCAATTGTGTAGGCATGACGGTGGTAAAATTGTAGATGGATCAAAAGGCTGATATGGAAGTGTATTGGCATCCTTTTTAGCCCGACGCGTTTCGTATTTAACTCATCAGGGGCGGATGCTTCCAATAAGCAATCTAAAAAGAATGTATATAAAAAGATGGATTTAGCCTATATTGACATAAAGCATAAACAGGAGAGGCCATTTGTACCAATCCTGAGAAACTTACATACAAAGGATGGATCATGGGGATGAGTAAAACGATGGACCTGGGCCAACCAGAAGGTGTCCTACCCAGAAGCCGAGGCAATGGGAATCCGTGCAGGCAAGGTGTAAGGATGGGGGTACCAAGTGGTACAGATGGACCTGCCGAGTTAGTGCACCACAGTGATGGTAAACTTGTGGGGAATGCCAAAGAAGTCTATATGGGGTGAAATAAAGTGTGTAAGAATTTGAACTCACACTAGACAGAATCCAGTAACGTGGTGGAGTCAAGTCAAAATTTCACCACTCGGCAGTCACCATCCACAGAGGTCAGCCTCCATCGAGCGGTTGATATCGTCCCGATTAAGGCCCCTCCCCGCACGTGACTAGCCGGCGTGACGTTGGCGGGAACCCGCGCATGGCTTTGTATGATGGGGGTTTCTGTATAAATACTGTCATGTGCACACAGTCTCCACCGTTATATGCTGAGTACGCCATTGCATTTGGACTATTCTTGTCCCATTGCACAATACTGAGGTAAATTTTGACTTGACTCCACCACGTTACTGGATTCTGTCTAGTGTGAGTTCAAATTCTTACACACTTTATTTCACCCCATATAGACTTCTTTGGCATTCCCCACAAGTTTACCATCACTGTGGTGCACTAACTCGGCAGGTCCATCTGTACCACTTGGTACCCCCATCCTTACACCTTGCCTGCACGGATTCCCATTGCCTCGGCTTCCGGATAGGACACCTTCTGGTTGGCCCGGGTCCATCGTTTTACTCATCCCCATGATCCATCCTTTGTATGTAAGTTTCTCAGGATTGGTACAAATGGCCTCTCCTGTTTATGCTTTATGTCAATATAGGCTAAATCCATCTTTTTATATACATTCTTTTTAGATTGCTTATTGGAAGCATCCGCCCCTGATGAGTTAAATACGAAATGCGTCGGGCTAAAAAGGATGCCAATACACTTCCATATCAGCCTTTTGATCCATCTACAATTTTACCACCGTCATGCCTACACAATTGCTACATCTTGTCATTCCACTGCACTATGCCGCTTTAAGGAACCAATGTTCACATATGTGCACTCATGGGATTTGTACATCTATCTATCATACTGTTATGTAATTTTAGTTGATGTTAGTTTGTAAACTTTATGTCCATGAATCATATGCACTGTCATATTGCCATGAGTCTTTTAAGTCAATGCAAGAATATGTCCTCTATGTCTACGATATGTATGTAATATCATGTGCAATCCCATCATTCTCATATTGTAATACATTTTACTCCTCATGTTATTAAAAACATGTGTTTCCTTTATGTACCCCCACCTTGTCCAGAACCTCATTCAAAGTCCCAAATTCCCCCCTTTTTCTCTATATTGCACCCGGGATGGAGACATTAGCCATGTGTCTCACTCAAAGTCCCACCTGTGTTCACACACAGTCCCCCTCTTTTGCACTTAAACGGGATGGAGGTTTTGGACTGAGTCAGCATTGATCCCCTGCCGCCTCTGTGGGTGGTCTGGGTTCCCCTCTACGGTCGTGTACCCTTTTTGGGGCCCCCTCACTCTAGACATGGTCACCATGCCTGAGTGATACGGCATTTGTTTGTTTTTGGTTTTTGTTGTTTGCATTCCATTGGGGACTGTCAGCCTTTGGCACTATAGGCCTTCCCCTTTTTTTGTCCATTGCCCGGAAGCTGCGATGTGTTCTGTGCGCCGTCCCTCCACCCCCTTCCTCCGCCCTCACCAGGCGGAGCTCGGGTGCTGGGCGGGGCCCTCATCACATCGACGCCACGCACTGCGTCCCACGCATGACGTCATCACTGGCGCCGTGACGTTGGACGTATCTTCACCACTCGGCAGTCACCATCCACAGAGGTCAGCCTCCATCGAGCGGTTGATATCGTCCCGATTAAGGCCCCTCCCCGCACGTGACTAGCCGGCGTGACATTGGCGGGAACCCGCGCATGGCTTTGTATGATGGGGGTTTCTGTATAAATACTGTCATGTGCACACAGTCTCCACCGTTATATGCTGAGTACGCCATTGCATTTGGACTCTTCTTGTCCCATTGCACAATACTGAGGTAAATTTTGACTTGACTCCACCACGTTACTGGATTCTGTCTAGTGTGAGTTCAATTTCTTACACACTTTATTTCACCCCATATAGACTTCTTTGGCATTCCCCACAAGTTTACCATCACTGTGGTGCACTAACTCGGCAGGTCCATCTGTACCACTTGGTACCCCCATCCTTACACCTTGCCTGCACGGATTCCCATTGCCTCGGCTTCCGGGTAGGACACCTTCTGGTTGGCCCGGGTCCATCGTTTTACTCATCCCCATGATCCATCCTTTGTATGTAAGTTTCTCAGGATTGGTACAAATGGCCTCTCCTGTTTATGCTTTATGTCAATATAGGCTAAATCCATCTTTTTATATACATTATTTTTAGATTGCTTATTGGAAGCATCCGCCCCTGATGAGTTAAATACGAAACGCGTCGGGCTAAAAAGGATGCCAATACACTTCCATATCAGCCTTTTGATCCATCTACAATTTTACCACCGTCATGCCTACACAATTGCTACATCTTGACATTCCACTGCACTATGCCGCTTTAAGGAACCAATGTTCACATATGTGCACTCATGGGATTTGTACATCTATCTATCATACTGTTATGTAATTTTAGTTGATGTTAGTTTGTAAACTTTATGTCCATGAATCATATGCACTGTCATATTGCCATGAGTCTTTTAAGTCAATGCAAGAATATGTCCTCTATGTCTACGATATGTATGTAATATCATGTGCAATCCCATCATTCTCATATTGTAATACATTTTACTCCTCATGTTATTAAAAACATGTGTTTCCTTTATGTACCCCCACCTTGTCCAGAACCTCATTCAAAGTCCCAAATTCCCCCCTTTTTCTCTATATTGTACCCGGGATGGAGACATTAGCCATGTGTCTCACTCAAAGTCCCACCTGTGTTCACACACAGTCCCCCTCTTCTGCCTTGTTCTATGCCCTTGTACCCAGTCATGTCCCCTTCCTTGCATCCCTGTTGCTTTTGTCCCTTAGTTGTAGATATTGTATATAGATAGCAGTTAGGTTTATTAGGTGTTCTTGTTTGCTGGAGTGGTTTATGCTTTCACTGGTTGCTGTGTATGTTTATTTGTGTGTGTTCACTGTAAATAAATATCACTTTAATTGTATATATCCTTTGTTTGGTCTCGGTTCCTTGGTGTAGCTACGTGTCTGGTCACCTTAGATGCTGACCCTGACATAATAGTGACGGCCACTAACGACCAGATCTGCTACACTTGGGAACTGAGATCCAGTTACTTGAGTTTATTTGCCTTTGTCAGAATGCTTAGAGTGAAGGTTATTTGCAGTGTGCAGCTTGCAGTAGGAGATAAAGATTTGTGTTGTTCACTGTGGCAGGATCTCACTGAGAAAGAGCTGTTGGGAAACATTCTGACTGCACATGCCTTAACTGTCGAAGGGAGATTCACTCTTAGTAATGTGCAACCCATGATTCAGGTCTGTTCAGAGCTGCTATTTCAGTTTACCTCTCAGGGCCATGATGTTTTCACTCCCCCATGTACCAGGCTGGATTTTTGGGATGGTTGCTGAAACATTGTGCAGGTTCTTTTTTCCAGCAGTATTCAGCCTATTCACAACAGGTGCTGTTAGATTGTATTGCTTCTGTGCAATGTTTAATTGAGCAATGTGAGCAAGGGAGAGACAAACTGACTTTAGTTCAACCTCTGCTACAAGTTTGGTCAGAGATCATATCCCCAGTGCAAGATGAGTCACATACAATCAGATCTGCTGCTAAAGATCAAGAATCTGTTCCTATGTTACCCTTAGCAACCTCTTCTGCTACTGAGCATTCCTTACCTCCTGCAGATCAGTACCCTGCGACCAGTAACCACACTTCCTCTGTATGTAATCCATTGGAAACTCCCCCTGCAGTACCGATGCCCATAGCAACGTCTCAGGCCTCTTCCAGTACTTTTGCTACTTTTCCCTCTATTTCCCCCAGAACTGTTACTACCTTTCCATCAGCAGTACACTTTGGTCAGGACAAGGCAACTACCAACAGGACCCCAGTATCTAAGCCAAAAAGGAGGAAACACAAGTTTTCTCCTGCTCTTATAACTCTGCCACTATCCATGTTGCCGACTGCTGCTGATGTGATCCGGTCCTCCTCCATGCAGACTGCTGCTGATGCGATCCAGTCGTCCTCCATGCAGACTGCTGCTGATGCGATCCAGTCGTCCTCCATGCAGACTGCTGCTGTTGCGATCCAGTCGTCCTCCATGCAGACTGCTGCTGCTGCGATCCAGTCGTCCTCCATGCAGACTGCTGCTGCTGCGATCCAGTCGTCCTCCATGCAGACTGCTGCTGCTGCGATACAGTCGTCCTCCATGCAGACTGCTGCTGCTGCGATCCAGTCGTCCTCCATGCAGACTGCTGCTGCTGCGATCCAGTCGTCCTCCGTGCAGACTGCTGCTGCTGCGATCCAGTCGTCCTCCGTGCAGACTGCTGCTGCTGCGATCCAGTCGTCCTCCATGCAGACTGCTGCTGCTGCGATCCAGTTGTCCTCCATGCAGACTGCTGCTGCTGCGATCCAGTCGTCCTCCATGCAGACTGCTGCTGCTGCGATCCGGTCGTCCTCCATGTTGCCGACTGCTGCTGCAATCCAGTCGTCCTCCATGTTGCCGACTGCTGCTGCAATCCAGTCCTCCTCCATGTTGCCGACTGCTGCTGATGTGATCCAGTCCCCTTCCATGTTGCTGATTTCTGCCGGTGCCTGCTTCCCAGCCTGCCTCTGGATGTCCTGTGCCCAACAACCTGCCTGCCTCTGAGGGTCTGCTGTCCGATGACAAGTCTACCATTGATCTTAGATCTCTTCTCCTTACCACCCCGCCAGGTTCTATTGACTCTATGCCAGCTGCTCACTTGGATTGTTATGCAAAGGCTGAGTGTCCACCTGCTAATGGGTCATCTGCTGGGCCTGAGATTCATTTGATGGTTGCCTCGATTGAGTCCCTCTGGCAGTGTGTTGCTCCTATGGTGCCAAAGCCTGGCGGTTTGGACATGCCCTTGGTAGCTGCATCTGCCTTCATGGCCCTGGTGGTGGTAAGCTTCCGGGGAATGGCAGAGTACGATCTGTGCCTTGCCATGATCTGGATATAATTGCCACAGCTCTGGGTGTACTAGGGGACCCGGGTCGGGTAACCAGTGCCTCAGAGAGACCTAGGTGGTTTTTGAGGTGCAGAGCAAGTCCTGTAAACCAGGCAAGCTACAGAGTTACGATGAGACGCTTCGGTGTCTGGGTTCCGGCACTGTCACATAACCCCAGGGCTAAGGCTGCAGAAAACCTGTGGAATACCAGCATTGGAGTACCTGCTGTCTTGAGGGACTACCAAATGTACATCTCAGAGGGTCTGACCAGAAGAAAACCCAGCCGGTTTTGGGACCCCGGCGGTGGGGTTCTCAACAAGCCTTTGGACGTTGGCAGTGGGGTACTCGGTCGACTTGCAGACCCCAGTGGTAGGGCCTTGTGGAGCGTCCGGAGAACGCTCCTTAAGGGGGGGAATCTGTCAGGGTTGAGTTCACCTGCTGGGGCACTGAGGTTCACTTTGCCAATGGCTGCAGTTCCAGTGTCCACCAGCAGGTGTCTCCCAAAAGACAGCAGGTTCTGATCAGCCACACCTGGCTCCAGCTGCCAGGTGGATACTTAAGGCTGCTCCTCCCTTCCCCCAGTGCGTCACTATCCTGTCTGATCGTCTCCTTGCTACCAGATTGTGCCTGATACCTTTCTGAACCTTCCCTTGTCCTGATCCATCCTGCACCCCTCTGCCTTGTTCTATGCCCTTGTACCCAGTTGTGTCCCCTTCCTTGCATCCCTGTTGCTTTTGTCCCTTAGTTGTAGATATTGTATATAGATAGCAGTTAGGTTTATTAGTTATTCTTGTTCTTGTTTGCTGGAGTGGTTTATGCTTTCACTGGTTGCTGTGTATGTTTATTTGTGTGTGTGTGTTCACTGTAAATAAATATCACTTTAATTGTATATATCCTTTGTTTGGTCTCGGTTCCTTGGTGTAGCTACGTGTCTGGTCACCTTAGAAGCTGACCCTGACAGATACTCATAAAAATATGATAATAATAATGATAATAACATTAACTCTAATATCAATATGCTTTAATTAAAAACACATTAATTCGTAGTCAAATAACAGAAATGATGCATTGATAATCAAAAGAGGGCATAGGTAAAAATCACATAGACATGATCAACAATGCAAATATACATAATCACATAGTACATCCAATATACACCTCGATACGGGTTGTTAACATGCAGAGGATACATCTATGTACTGTAGCACCTGAAAAGTCCCAGTATATTCCTAACATACTCAAGAATTTGAGCATCAACAGAAAATGATGTGGTGCCCTAATACCACAACTCCAGTAAATAAAAAAATAAAAAAGTCCACCCTTGCAATGCGTGTGTATGTATTGAGAAGGGGTAGAGGGTGGCAGAATAGCCTATTTCACATTCATGTTTCTATGCTCCAGCCAGCTGCAGATCTCTCTTCCTCCAACTAAAACCTCAGCATCATCACATATTATACAGGAACATTAACCCGGTATAGTACGATGAGGGGGGCTGGAGTGTGACTGTAGTCAGTCACAATGTTCACAGAAGCTGTGGGGAACAAGTCGCAGCACCGGAGGAAGCCTGCTTAAAGAGGAGCTCCAGTCTCCTCCAAAAAATAAAAGTTGGCAGCAACAATTTCTGTAGCTACTGACTTTTAATATAAGCACAATTACCTGTCCAGGGATCCAGCAATGTCTTTGCCCAAGGCGAGGCTTTGTGTGCAGGCACAGGCATCATAAATAAGGAAAACTGGCAATGAAGCCTTCACAGCTTCCACACTGAGCTTTGTGAATGGGCTGCAGTCTTCTGAGACTTATTATGTGTCCCAGAGGGTCAAGGGGAAGGGGGGGGTAAACATCTGGCTCAGATCGCTGTGGCATACCTGACCTGGTCAAAACCAGGTACCCACTCCCCCCCAAAAAAGGCGACACTGTCATTACCAACATTCCGGCATTTCCAACATTGTTCATGCATGCAGCTGAGGCTGCAGAGATGGAAACTGAGGACTATGTCCTCAATCTAATTTCTCTGTCTCAAAAGTGAAATATTAGGGGTTTAGACCCCTGATATTTCACCAAAGCCCTCCAGCAGGGCTGTTAAATAAAAAAAAAAAAAAATGTAATTAAATAGTAAACAAAAATAATAACAAAAATTTGAAACTACTGACCCCATCCTCCGCCCTACTGAAAAAGTCCACTGACACTGTCCACATGCTTGTGCACTGCTTCACTAACATTGTCCACTTTTAACCACTTCAATACAGGGCACTTATACATCTTCCTGCCCAAACCAATTTTTAGCTTTCAGCGCTCTCACATTTTGAATGACAATTGCGCGGTCATGCAACGCTGTACCCAAACCAAATTTTTATAATTTTGTTCCCACAAATAGAGATTTCTTTTGGCAGTATTTTATCACCAGTGGGGTTTTTATTTTTTGCGCTACAAATTAAAAATAATATTTTCTTTGTTTCTGTTACAAAACTTTGTAAATAAGTACGTTTTCTCCTTCACTGATGGGCACTGATAAGGCTGCACTGACGGGCACTAATGAGGTGGCACTTATATGCAGCACTGATAGGCAGCATTGATAAGCAGCACTGATGGGTACTTATAGCTGGCACTGATATGCAGCACTGATGGACACTGATAGGTGGCACTGACGGGCACTCATAGGCGGCACTGATGGGCACTCATAGGCGGCACTGATGGGCACTCATAGGCGGCATTGATGAGCACTGATAGGTGGCACTGATAGGTGGCACTGGAGGGCACATATATGCGGCACTGATGGGCAGCACTGATAGATGGCACTGATAGGCAGCACTGATCAGAAGCAATGGCAGGCATCACTGATGGTCACAGAGTGCCATCCCTAAAGTGCAATGATTTTCATCCGTGGTGGGCTCTAGTGGGCTTACCTGGTGGTCATGGGTGGGCATCCCTGGTGGCCATGGGTGGGAATCCTTGCTGGCCATTTGTGGGAATCCTTGGTGGCCATGAGTGGGCATCCTTGGGGGGCTGCACTGATAATGAATCAGTGCAAACCCCCCCGTCAGGAGACCATCTCTCATCTACTCACGTCTGTCAGCTTTTCCTGAGCATCTGAACTCTTCATTCTGAAAATTGTTTGTTATTCTGACCCGTTATTTCCCATGCAAAAATCTCAATAGATTAAAGGATTAATATTTTCTATCCAATTTATCAACACAGGTGGGAACTTGAAACTCCATTGTTACACTGGAAGTAAGAATTAATCAGTACCTGTTAAGCTAAGCCCACCTCACATTGAATTCAGTTCATAACTTTGATGTGAATTTGGTATTTTTAAATTTATTCAGCAATTGCAGTCTATTGCTTAAATATTAGAGTCACATGTCTCTGCCCATGTTTATTGTACCCAGACTTTATTCATTTATGCATTTGTTTATTGTACCCAGACTTTATTCATTCATGTACAGTATTTATGAAGTGCCAATGAAATATGCAGTGTGTAAGAAAGCATTTACATCTATACCTGTCCGTAAGGGAGGTTATCTAGAGGTTATCTAGAGGCCCTACCAGTGGCGCCGCCCTTCCTGTGGTCACCAGAAAAAAAAAGGGGGCCCTTTAAGAGTTTTTTTTTTAAATGTCCTTTTTTTCACTGACAGAGGCGGTGCGTCCATAGTGGGTGCAGAAGCGCCGCCCCCGCTCGCTTTTGCGCCCGGCCGTCACTCACCACAACAATACATAGGTTCATGCATTGCATGAACCTATGTATTGTCGCTGCCGCCCACTATTCAGATGGCCGGCCCCTTGAGCGCCGGCCATCTGAATAACAGCATCTGATTGGCCTTTAGAAGTGCCTATCAGAGCCAGCGGCTCTGATAGGCTTCCCGACTACAGCCTGAGGGCTGTAATTGGCTTCTAAATACCTAATGAGAGGACGCACGGGGGGTGCGTTTCCTGGCCAATCAGGTTCACCGGGTCTGGTTACCGGTAACCTGATTGGCTGAAGCGACATCGAGGGCGGGAGAAGACATCGAGGACGGAAGAAGGACGGCGCTGACCCGAGGAAGGTAAGTGCAGGGCTGGGGGGGACAAACTGGCTGCAATTGGGGGACAAATTGGCTGTATATTGGGGACAAACTGGCTGTATATTGGGGGGAAACTGGCTGTATTATGGGGACAAACTGGCTGTATATGGGGGAAACTGGCTGTATATGGGGACAAACTGGCTGTATTTATGGGGGACAAACTGGCTGTATTTTGGGGACAAACTGGCTGTATATGGGGGACAAACTGGCTGTATATTGGGGGGAAACTGGATGTATATGGGGGACAAACTGGCTGTATATGGGACAAACTGGCTGCATTTGGGGGGCAAACTGGCTGTATATGGGGGACAAACTGGCTGTATTTTGGGGGCAACTGGCTGTATTTTGGGGACAAACTGGCTGTATATGGGGACAAACTGGCTGTATATGGGGGACAAACTGGCTGTATTTTGGGGACAAACTGGCTGTAAATGGGGGACAAACTGGTTGTATATGGGGGACAAACTGGCTGTATATGGGGGACAAACTGGCTGTATATGGGGGACAAACTTGCTGTATATGGGGACAAACTGGCTGTATTTTGGGGGCAAACTGGCTGTATTTTGGGGGCAAACTGGCTGTATTTTGGGGGACAAACTGGCTGTATATGGGGGACAAACTGGCTGTATATGGGGGACAAACTGGCTGTATTTATGGGGGACAAACTGGCTGTATTTATGGGGGACAAACTGGCTGTATTTATGGGGGACAAACTGGCTGTATATGGGGGACAAACTGGCTGTATTTTGGGGACAAACTGGCTGTATTTTGGGGACAAACTGGCTGTATATGGGGGACAAACTGGCTGTATATGGGGGACAAACTGGCTGTATATGGGGACAAACTGGCTGTATTAATGGGGGACAAACTGGCTGTACTTTGGGGACAAACTGGCTGTATATGGGGGACAAACTGGCTGTATATGGGGGACAAACTGGCTGTATATGGGGGCAAACTGGCTGTATTTTGGGGGCAAACTGGCTGTATATGGGGACAAACTGGCTGTATTTATGGGGGACAAACTGGCTGTATTTTGGGGACAAACTGGCTGTATTTATGGGGACAAACTGGCTGTATATGGGGGACAAACTGGCTGTATATGGGGGACAAGCTGGCTGTATATGGGGGACAAACTGGCTGTATATGGGGGACAAACTGGCTGTATATGGGGGACAAACTGGCTGTATATGGGGACAAACTGGCTGTATTTTGGGGGCAAACTGGCTGTATATGGGAGTCAAACTGGCTGTATTTATGGGGGACAAACTGGCTGTATATTGGGGGAAACTGGCTGTATATGGGGGACAAACTGGCTGTATATGGGACAAACTGGCTGCATTTGGGGGCCAAACTGGCTGTATTTTGGGGGCAAACTGGCTGTATATGGGGGACAAACTGGCTGTATTTTGGGGGCAAACTGGCTGTATTTTGGGGACAAACTGGCTGTATATGGGGACAAACTGGCTGTATATGGGGGACAAACTGGCTGTATTTTGGGGACAAACTGGCTGTATATGGTGGACAAACTGGTTGTATATGGGGGACAAACTGGCTGTATATGGGGGACAAACTGGCTGTATATGGGGGACAAACTTGCTGTATATGGGGACAAACTGGCTGTATTTTGGGGGCAAACCGGCTGTATTTTGGGGGCAAACTGGCTGTATTTTGGGGGCAAACTGTCTGTATTTTGGGGGCAAACTGGCTGTATATGTGGGAAAAACTGGCTGTATATTGGGGACAAACTTGCTGTATATGGGGACAAACTGGCTGTATTAATGGGGGACAAACTGGCTGTATTTATGGGGGACAAACTGGCTGTACTTTGGGGACAAACTGGCTGTATATGGGGGACAAACTGGCTGCATATGGGGGCAAACTGGCTGTATTTTGGGGGCAAACTGGCTGTATTTTGGGGGCAAACTGGCTGTATATGGGGGACAAACTGGCTGTATATGGGGGACAAACTGGCTGTATATGTGGGACAAACTGGCTGTATATTGGGGACAAACTGGCTGTATATGGGGACAAACTGGCTGTATTAATGGGGGACAAACTGGCTGTATTTATGGGGGACAAACTGGCTGTACTTTGGGGACAAACTGGCTGTATATGGGGGACAAACTGGCTGTATATTGGGGGGAAACTGGATGTATATGGGGGACAAACTGGCTGTATATGGGACAAACTGGCTGCATTTGGGGGACAAACTGGCTGTATTTTGGGGGCAAACTGGCTGTATATGGGGGACAAACTGGCTGTATTTTGGGGGCAACTGGCTGTATTTTGGGGACAAACTGGCTGTATATGGGGACAAACTGGCTGTATATGGGGGACAAACTGGCTGTATTTTGGGGACAAACTGGCTGTAAATGGGGGACAAACTGGTTGTATATGGGGGACAAACTGGCTGTATATGGGGGACAAACTGGCTGTATATGGGGGACAAACTTGCTGTATATGGGGACAAACTGGCTGTATTTTGGGGGCAAACTGGCTGTATTTTGGGGGCAAACTGGCTGTATTTTGGGGGCAAACTGGCTGTATATGGGGGACAAACTGGCTGTATATGGGGGACAAACTGGCTGTATTTATGGGGGACAAACTGGCTGTATTTATGGGGGACAAACTGGCTGTATTTATGGGGGACAAACTGGCTGTATATGGGGGACAAACTGGCTGTATTTTGGGGACAAACTGGCTGTATATGGGGGACAAACTGGCTGTATATGGGGGACAAACTGGCTGTATATGGGGACAAACTGGCTGTATTAATGGGGGACAAACTGGCTGTACTTTGGGGACAAACTGGCTGTATATGGGGGACAAACTGGCTGTATATGGGGGACAAACTGGCTGTATATGGGGGCAAACTGGCTGTATTTTGGGGGCAAACTGGCTGTATATGGGGACAAACTGGCTGTATTTATGGGGGACAAACTGGCTGTATTTTGGGGACAAACTGGCTGTATTTATGGGGACAAACTGGCTGTATATGGGGGACAAACTGGCTGTATATGGGGGACAAGCTGGCTGTATATGGGGGACAAACTGGCTGTATATGGGGGACAAACTGGCTGCATATGGGGGACAAACTGGCTGTATATGGGGACGAACAGGCTGTATTTTGGGGGCAAACTGGCTGTATATGGGGGTCAAACTGGCTGTATTTATGGGGGACAAACTGGCTGTATATTGGGGGGAAACTGGCTGTATATGGGGGACAAACTGGCTGTATATGGGACAAACTGGCTGCATTTGGGGGCCAAACTGGCTGTATTTTGGGGGCAAACTGGCTGTATATGGGGGACAAACTGGCTGTATTTTGGGGGCAAACTGGCTGTATTTTGGGGACAAACTGGCTGTATATGGGGACAAACTGGCTGTATATGGGGGACAAACTGGCTGTATTTTGGGGACAAACTGGCTGTATATGGTGGACAAACTGGTTGTATATGGGGGACAAACTGGCTGTGTATGGGGGACAAACTGGCTGTATATGGGGGACAAACTTGCTGTATATGGGGACAAACTGGCTGTATTTTGGGGGCAAACCGGCTGTATTTTGGGGGCAAACTGGCTGTATTTTGGGGGCAAACTGGCTGTATATGTGGGACAAACTGGCTGTATATTGGGGACAAACTTGCTGTATATGGGGACAAACTGGCTGTATTAATGGGGGACAAACTGGCTGTATTTATGGGGGACAAACTGGCTGTACTTTGGGGACAAACTGGCTGTATATGGGGGACAAACTGGCTGCATATGGGGGCAAACTGGCTGTATTTTGGGGGCAAACTGGCTGTATTTTGGGGGCAAACTGGCTGTATATGGGGGACAAACTGGCTGTATATGGGGGACAAACTGGCTGTATATGTGGGACAAACTGGCTGTATATTGGGGACAAACTGGCTGTATATGGGGACAAACTGGCTGTATTAATGGGGGACAAACTGGCTGTATTTATGGGGGACAAACTGGCTGTACTTTGGGGACAAACTGGCTGTATATGGGGGACAAACTGGCTGTATATGGGGGACAAACTGGCTGTATATGGGGGCAAACTGGCTGTATTTTGGGGGCAAACTGGCTGTATTTTGGGGGCAAACTGGCTGTATATGGGGGACAAACTGGCTGTATTTATGGGGGACAAACTGGCTGTATTTTGGGGACAAACTGGCTGTATTTATGGGGGACAAACTGGCTGTATATGGGGGACAAACTGGATGTATTTTGGGGACAAACTGGCTGTATATGGGGGACAAACTGGCTTTATTTATGGGGGACAAACTGGCTGTATTTATGGGGGAAAAATTGGCTGTATATGGGGGACAAACTGGCTGTATTTTGGGGAAAAACTGGCTGTATATGGGGGAAAAACTGGCTGTATATGGGGGACAAACTGGCTGTATATGAGGGACAAACTGGCTGTATTTTGGGGACAAACTGGCTGTATATGGGGGACAAACTGGCTGTATATGGGGACAAACTGGCTGTATTTTGGGGACAAACTGGCTGTATTTTGGGGGCAAACTGGCTGTATATGGGGGACAAACTGGCTGTATTTATGGGGGACAAACTGGCTGTATTTTGGGGACAAACTGGCTGTATTTATGGGGGACAAACTGGCTGTATATGGGGGACAAACTGGCTGTATAAGGGGGATAAACTGGCTGTATTTTGGGGGGAAACTGGCTGTATATGGGGGACAAACTGGCTGTATATTGGGGGGAAACTGGCTGTATTATGGGGGAAACTGGCTATATATGGGGACAAACTGGCTGTATATGGGGACAAACTGGCTGTATATGGGGAAAAACTGGCTGTATTTATGGGGGACAAACTGGCTGTATTTATGGGGGACAAACTGGCTGTATATTGGGGACAAACTGGCTGTATTTTGGGGACAAACTGGCTGTATATGGGGGACAAACTGGCTGTATTTTGGGGGGAAACTGGCTGCATATGGGGACAAACTGGAGGTATATGGGGGGAAACTGGCTGCATTGGGGGACAAACTGTCTGTATATGGGGGACAAACTAGTGGCGTTTGGGCACAGTGGCTGCTTTTAATGGGCACAGTGGCGGCAATTGATGTTTTTTTTTTTCAGTTTGTTTGCGCCCCCCAAAAAAATGTGAGCACCAGCCACCACTGGGCCCTCCCCTACTTATAGTTATCTTACCAATATATTTATAGGTTTGGAAACGAGCACTCAGAGAGCAAAGTGATACGTTGGGCCAGCTTGGGCTGTACTACCCGCTGACCTGTGATCCCAGCATCCCACTCCTACTTGCATATCAGCACTCAGTTCCCAGTAGTTTCTGGCTTGTTTGAGTCTGCAATCTGGCATCTGTCTGCAGAAAAACTAATTTCTACCTTCAGTAACGCTAGTAAAGACAAGATGGCTCCTTAGACTCTGCACATTGGCCCTTTTAAAGTGCTCTAACCTTTGCTATACGTGCGGGCGCATTGTGCACCCCCTTCAGTGCAAATGTGTATCCTGCCTATCTAAGACTCTTCATAGCTCTCTGTGTCTCACCTGTGGCAAACACCACTGTCTAGCTTCAGCTACAAAGACTATATTCTGATTAGCAAGTCTGCCCCCCTAGTGGGAACAGACTCCCAGAACACTCATGACAGTTTGCTTGAATTATGCTGCTGAAGGCTCCACATCAATCCATAGATCTAAAAGAGCATCTCTTTTAAATATTTTCTGCCTATAAGGCCAACTCAATTAAGATGATGTAGCACACTGTCACCAATTGCCTGGATCAAATTCAAGCCTTTCTTGTTGCCACCAGTGCCCCCAGTGGCACCTTATTTTCACCTGCTACCACATGATCCCTTTTCCAAAGATCCAAATGTATGCTGAGGCTTTGTGAACCAATGTAACATTCACTTTTAACTACGCTCACAATTCTTCTCTTCTGACTGTGCTAAGGTGGCTTATGTTGTGTTCTTGCACTGTGGAGACACTTTGGCCTGGCTTCACTTTGGGATAGAAGTGATCCTGTTAACAAAATAACATCATTCCTTTTTCTTCTCAGAAAAGTCTTCAACAAACCCGCCCAAGCCTCCTTAACAGCAAGCACTCTTCTTCAGCACTGCAAAGGATCACTTACAGTTTAATTTCACACACTTGCGGTAGAGCTTTCCTAGAACAACGAAGCAGGGCATAGCAGAATGTATAGAAGAAAACTGTCAGGTTATGAAATTTCTACCAATATGAATTATTGTATCCCTCTGGCCATCCACACTGACATCTGCACCCCACCAGTGGACCCCACCAGTGAAGCCTTGTTTCGCTTTAAACTTTCAAACCCTCAGAACCATCTAAGCCCCCAACTTTGCCTTCCCACAAAGCGCCTATGCAACTGGGCTGCTCACACATTCCCTAAGAGGAAAGAATCAGATGCTTGTATCAAGGCCTCAGTATTTTCCATGGTCAAAAGGACATTTCTTTGTCTTGGGGGGGAGCATATTAGACCCCTATGTTCCCTCTTTTTATCTCAGCATCCTTCAATTCTGGTGCACCTGCAGAACTTTTACTGATTTTGGGGTAGCTGGCATTTTTGCCTTAGACTCCTTTGTAATAAAACTTGCCTGGATGACAGAACATCTCCCGCAGACTGTATGAGTTTCTGCCATCAATGGAACCATTGTCGCTCCTGGACTAATTAGGTCTCATACCTCCCTCATCAAGATAACAGTGGGAGTACTCCACTCCACTTTAATATGACTCCAAGCCTCCTCTAAACTTGTCCTAAGATTCCCATCGTTGCAGCAACATTCACCAGTGTTCAGTTGGTCCACTTCTCATACACTTGCCTGGCTGGGACCCAGACTGTCATTCTAAATGCCTCGCAAGATGACCCCCCTTTTTTTTACAAGCATAAAGTGGATAAGCTTACACTCCACAGGCCCTTTGATCTAATCCCAGATGCAAGTATCCCCAGAGTTCAAGTTAGTAGCCTGTGTGAGAACAAGACAATAACAGAGTTAGGCTTACATGACACCTACAATCTAATATGTATTAAGGAAGGTAACAAGTAGAGAACAGAATTTAACACCTTGCACAGTCACTTGTAATGCCCTATGGCCTCTGTAATGCCCCAGCTGTTCATACTTTGTGAACGTGATTTTTCGGTATCTTATGTATGGCTGTATCTAGATTATGTATTCCTCTTCTCTCCAGCCCTTTCCATGCATAGACTACATGTCTGCACATTTCTTCAGCATCTTCAGAAAAACAGCAATTATGATAAGGTGGAGAATTGTTCATTTGAAGCTACCCTTCCTGGGCTACATTCTCTCTACAGACAGACTTTCCATGCATACAGAAAAGCTAGCCACTATCACTAACTAACGCTTACCCAATGGTACCCAACGCTGTCTTAGTTTCACCAATTAATATTGGTAGTTCATTAACAATTACATTGTGTTGGTTGCTCCTATGTTGCTCCTATTACAGCCCTGACCACGAAGAATGCCAATCCCAAGAACTGGACTCCTGAAGCAGTGTGAGTCTTTCATGCCTTAAAACAAGTTTTCCTCTCTAGCCCTGCTCTCATAAGGCAGACTTGTCCAAGCCATTTTCCAGTAAGGTGGATGCCTCTTCAATTGGTAAACAAGCAGTTATTTTTCAGTTCTCAAATGGACCTAGGCATTCTTGCCTCTTTTAAAAAAAAAAAAAATTCTCTGTCAAGAGGAACTACTCAGTTGGAGATCGGGAATTACCTGCTGCTAAGCTGGCCTGGATGAGTGGCAGTAACGCTTAAAAGGGTCACCTCACCAGATTACAATCTTTACATTTCACAAGAACTTGCTGTATCTGCAAGCAGCTTGTTGCTTGAATCTCAGACAGGCTCATCATTGCAGTTTTTCTCCCAGTTTGATTTTTGCCATTACTTTCAAACTGGTAATGACCAATTCTCGGGTGGATGCCTTTTTCCCATCCCCTTTTAATGAGAGTTTATCATCCCTCCTACTCAATTTCTGTCTTTGACTACCCTTCAAGATTCTGACCTCTATCCAAGTAGGACTTGAATGCCCTCAGACCGTTGTATCAAGTAACTCCAATGGGCCCATGGCTCCAAGTTTCCAAAACACTCCAGGGTCCACAGAATTGTTGTCTCCATCTCCCACTAGTAGTGGTGGCTGGACCTCTGAAAGGTTGTGAAAGAATATGTAAAATAATGAAAAAGTAAACCCCTGAATTAAGTTCTTCAGGAATTCCTTTTCCATTCCTATACCCAAGGATTCCATATTGCCATGGACTTTATTACTGACTTGCCAACCTCTGAGAGCAATACTGTTGTCTGGGTGCTAATAGACTATTTTTCAAAATGGCACATTCTGTATCACTTCAGCTGCAGTAGCCTTGGCACTGATCTTTATTGGGGAGATTTTCAGACTCCATGTCAGAAGAGGTTTCACCTGCTGGTGGCACTATCAGATCTTTGGGCCGCAGTACTGGTGTCCATCAGCGGATGTCTCCTAGCAGTCTGGAGCTGTCAGAAAAGATTCCACCTGCTGGTGGCACTCTCTGATCTTTGGGCTGCAGTACTGGTGTCCATCAGTGGGTGTCTCGTAGCAGTCTGGAGCCGACATCATCTCCTGCAATCAGGCGTCACCTGAGACTGATTGCAGGACATGTGTATTTATACCCGACAAGCACTCACACACTTACCTTGGTAATTTCCTTGAGCCCTGACCTGTACCTTTGATCCTGTGAACCTGAACCTGAACCTGTTCCTGTCCCTCCTGTGATCCTGTTATCCTGTACCCCTGCCCTGCAGCCTGAACCCATCCACCTTTTACCTGTCCTGTCTTGCTCCTTGCCCCCATCTGCTGATCTCCCGTATATGACCCTGGCCTTGCTACAATTACAATTCTGGTATTCCCTATCTGCTGTATATACTAGTTTAGACTGTTGTTCTTTGTGGGTCACTGTTTGGTTGTTTGATTTGTTTTACACTGTTTGGTATTGGAGGTGCGTTTATATCTGTGTTCACTTACCTTAATAAACTACATTACTTTTTCACCTTACATATGTTTTGTTCACTCTGTTGCAGTCCACACAGTTCTGGTCACACCTGTTTGTGACACTCCATGGTGTTCCCAGTTCTGTCATATCTGGGTACAGTTTCCCCCCCAATTCTGAAGGGGCCACTGCAAATTTATAGGATTCTTCAGCTCACCATCCACAGTTCAACAGGCAAACTAAGACAACTAATCAATCTTTTAGACAGTTTTTCCAAGCCTGCATGTTTGCTCACTAGGAAAACTCAGTTACTCTTTTGCCATGTGTAGAGTTTACCCATATTAATCATCTTGATGCTAGCTCTCAACATTCATCTTTTTTCATTGTATATGGCAAACACCTATTTACTATATTGCAGAAGCTTTCTGCTGCAGAAATTCCCACCCTGGATGCCTTACAAAAGGACACAAAGCCGGTCTGATCCCAAGTACAAGGTCAACTTTGGCAATCGGCCACCAGACACAAGCCTGGATGTATAAATACCATCTATAATTTCATGTATTCTCTAGGAGTTAAGTTTCTTTTCAAGTTATTATAGATGTTTCATCCCTTTTCTAGCATTTTCACCTAAACACATGTACCAAAGTTAATGTAAGTACAAACATTGGCTACATTTATATAATATCAATTTATCTTTGCAGATTTCTTTCACAACAGTTGTAACCCTAAATGTTCTTAACAGCAGTATGTCACAAAAGTAACTGAATATATTGTATGCAGTACTATTAATAAATTACACCCATAAAGGAAGTGAACAAGAAAACAAGATTCAAAAAGCAAATTAAGGCATTGAAGAGTTTATTGTTTCTATTTTACTTGACTTTGAGGGTGTAAAGGCCCGATTTGACTAAATTATGGTTTATTTTAAATATGTAGCAACATTCCTATTAAAAATGAAATCTTACAGCCCTAAAGGTATGTTAAGGAATGGTAAATACTGATGAGAATAAGTCTTCTGATCTAAATCACTTTCTTCTAAATAGTTCTTACATTCCCTTCAGAGGTAGCCTGTGGGAATTTTGATATTTAATGCTATTTGATGTTCACTTTTAAAAGGTAATGAAGAGTTTCGCTTCTTTTCAACACAATTTGTTTATAGCTGTTTCTTACTTGTATTAAAAATTATGAGATCAAATATATGAAATGTGTATGCACTTGATGGAAAGCTAACCCAGACTTAAGAAGAAGGAAAATATGTTTTCATAAACTAAACAGTTTTAGATATGTCATGTTCTTCCAAAGGGCTATGTCTAAGAAAAATGAACTATTGTGATATTTATTTAAATATATATTTAACCATGCAAAAAAGTAGATCTCTTTGAATATTCTAGAAAGGTTTTTTAAGTTTCAGTAACATTTATCTCAGATACAACACTGTTGGTCTCTATTACTCACACTTTTTACAAGAACTTTAAATAGGTATAATTGCTCACATACATTCTATATATGCTTTTGCATTAAAGCAGAATATTGATCCTTTCAATATTCACATTCTTTTTTGCTTAGGCACATTTAATAAACAGACAGGTTGATTTATGTTGCAAAATGCTACCCATTCTCTTTGATCACAATCTGGGTATTTACTGTATATATTAACACAAATACACAGACAAGGCTTTCATCCACATCCTATTTGCAATCCCATTTACTTCCAATTTGGTACACAATAATTCCTGGTATAATTTATAATCCATAGGTATTCACTAGGGAAGCCTAATGTTTTTTTGACAATTTAAGCATACATTTGTTTCCAGCTCAACAAACAGTATGTGCAATAAGGGATATCAAATTATGCACAAATACATCATATTTAGTTGCCTTTAAAATCTGTATCCCATAATAACACTTTACCATTAAAGACTGGTCTCAGATGTTATTGTTATCATAAATAAACATACACATAAGCTTTATCCAATGTCAATCTGCCTGCAGTCATTCCCTTTAAGGGGGGAAATCCAACTTTGTATCTGTCTGTCTCTGTATTTTTTTTCCATTTGTTTTTTAAACCTGCACTGTCCCTTTAAAAAAGAGGGATAGTGTGGCCTGATAAGTAGAGCTTTTGAATGAAAGACATCAACAAGGAATCTGTTCATCTATATATGATTTACTAAACAATAGCATTGTGCACTGGTTTATGAGACATAAAAGGTGACAAGTTCCCAGAATAAACACAGTTTTTTATATGCTATCAGTTACATATCCTCTACACTGTTCTATATCTCAGGCACAAATCCACTGGAAAGGGGAAAATCTCATTTTCTGAGGTAACATTGTAAGTCACATAACAATGATAAATTATGTTTACATATTAATTAAAGCTTTGTATATCAGCCAAAACACCATTAAATAACATGAAAGAAAGCCCATAATATAAAAGAAAAACTATAACCAAAGCTACAAGGAAACACAGGAGCAAAATGCAATAAACACAAGAGCAAAATGTAAAAATGCATTAAAGTGTTTGTTCACCAATGCCAGAAGTCTGTCAAGCAAAATACGTGAGTTGGAATCTTTACCGTATAAAGAAAAGTTTGATTTAATCGGTATTATGAAATCTTGGCTTCATTCTTTACATGACTGGGCTATTAATATTCCTGGCTATGCACTCTTTCAGAGAGATAGAGTAAAAAGGAAAGGTGGTGGTGTCTGTCTCTATGTGAGAAGTGATCTCAAAGCGAGTGTGATAGAGATGGATGGAGAGTGTGATAAAGCATTGGAACTGCATGTAGACATACGTAGTTCAAAGGTAATTATTGGAGTTTGTTATAGGTCACCCAGTGTTAATGAGGTGGTGGAGATTCAGACACTTGCACAGATAGAAAGGGCTGCAAGGGCTGGGATGGTAAAAATAATGGGGGATTTTAACTACCCTGATATTGTCTGGAGTAATGGCACTGCAGGAACAGTTAACTACTTCGCATCCAAGGACGTCCATGGACGTCCTGGACTTTTAGCCTCGATATCTGAATGATGCCTGCAGCTACAGGCATCATTCAGATATCGTTTTTTTAGAGCCGGCGATTCTGTGTACCGTAAGAATGATCATAGCGGCTGTTCCACCGCTTGATTGTTCTTACAGGCGGCGAGAGGGGACGCCCCCCCTCCCGCCACCCTCCGGCGCTTCTACCAATTCACCTGTGCAATCGGTGAGTCGGTGACAGGATCCGCCGGCCCCGGCTTCTTACCATAGAGATTTCCGGTGGACCAGATGGTCGCCGGAGTCTCTATGATCTTTCGGAGGCCAGGTGCGATGTTATGACGTCACGCCCAGCCTCTGCATTCAAATAAACGGCGCCGCTTCGGCTAGGAAGCCGTGATCGTTTTTTTTTTTAGTTTTTTTTCTGGCTTCCCAGCATAGAGGTGAGATGTGGGGTCTTATTGACCCCATATCTCACTGTAAAAGGACCTGTCATGCTTATTCCTATTACAAGGGATGTTTACATTCCTTGTAATAGGAATAAAAGTGATCTTTTTTTATTTTATTTTTTTAAAGTGTCAAAGTAAATTTTTTAAAGTAAAATTAACAATAAATAAAAAAAAAATGTAAAGTGCCCCTGTCCCCGGTTGCTCGTACGCAGAAGAGAACGCATACGTAAGTCCCGCCCACATATGAAAACGGTGTTCAGAACACACATGTGAGGTATCGCAGCGAACGTTAGAGTGAGAGCAATAATTCTAGCCCTAGACCTCCTCTGTAACTCAAAACATGTGACCAGTAAAAACATTTAAAGCGTCGCCCATGAGGATGTTTAAGTACCGAAGTTTGGCGCCATTCCACGAGCGTGTGCAATTTTGAAGGTTGACATGTTAGGTATCTATTTACTCGGCGTAACTTCATCTTTCACATTATGCAAAAAAATTGGGCTAACTTTAATGTTTTAATATTTTTTAATTCATGAAAACGTTTTTTTTCCCCAAAAAATGCGTTTGAAAAATTATTGCGCAAATACCATGCGAGATAAAAAGTTGCAATGACCGCCATTGTATTCTCTAGGGTCTTTGATAAAAAAAACATATATAGTGTTTGGGGGTTATATGTAATTTTCTAGCAAAAAAATTTGGATTTTTACATGTAGGAGCGAAGTGTCAGAATTGGCCCGGATGCGAAGTGGTTAAAGGGCAAAAAAGTATAAACCTGTTACAAGACAATTTTATGGTACAGTTCATAAAGCCCCCAACTAAGAATGATGCTCTGTTGGACCTGGTCATCTCAAACCATGCAGAGCTTATTACTAATGTTCATATAAAAGAACATCTGGGTAGCAGTGACCATAACATGATTTTATTTAATGTTAGCTGTAAGCAACTAACACACACAGGAAAGTTAAAAACACTTAACTTTAAGAGAGAAAATTTCCCAAGGATGAGGGCTGCTCTCCAAGACTGGGAGGGAATATTTGCATCAATGAACACAGAACATCAATGGCTATTCTTCGACCTTATGTGATCACGCTGCAAAGTATATTCCCATGGGCAATACGTTTAAAAGGCTAAAAATAAAACCTATGTGGCTCACATCCAAAGTTAAAAAATGCTATAAATTATAAGAAAAGAGCTATAAAAATGAAGAAACACTATTATCGTTTAAAGGTTACAAAGAATATAACAGAATATGTAAAAAGTAAATAAAGAAAGCAAAAATTCAAAATGAATGACAAACCCCCAAGAATTCTTCAAATATATTGTAATATAAAGTGTATAGTGAAAAGGTCAGGTCTGAGCATGTAGGCCCTTTACAAAATAATCTGGAGTGGGTGACTGGAGACAATGAGAGCCCTTGATATTTTTCAAATTTTGTCATGTTACAACCAAAAACGTAAATGTATTTTATTGGGATTTTGGGACCAACACAAAGTGGCACATCATTGTGAAGTGGAAGGAAAATGATTAATCGTTTTCAATTTTTTTTAGTCTTGCCACAGATTGTCAATTGGATTTAGGTCTGGACTTTGAATGGGGCATTCTAACACATGAATATGCTTTGATCTAAACCAGTGGTCTCCAAACTGTGGCCTGGGGGCCGAATATGGCCCTTTGCTTGCTTTTTAATGCTCTTGGGGCATTATTCCCTCTACTGTCAGCAACAGTGGGGCCTAGTTCCTGCCACTGACATTGGGACACTATTCCTCCCATCAACACCAGGGATGGGCACTATTCCTTCCATTGATACCAATGATGGAACGCTACTCCTCCCACTGATACCAACGATGAGGCACTATTCCTCCCATTGACAACAATGATGGGGCACTATTCCTCCCATTGATACCAATGATAGCACACTACGCCTCCCACTGATACCAACGATGAGACACTATTCCTTCCATTGACACCAATGATGGGGCACTATTCCTCCCATTGATACCAACCATGGAGCATTATTCCTCCCACTGATACCAACGATGGGGCAATATTACTCCCCCTAATATCAATTGTAGGGCATTGTTTTCGCACTCTGACGCCAGGACATTTTTTACTCTCACTGACCACAGTCTGGCAATCCTAAAGCTTGAAGGACAGTAAACTGGCCCTTTGTTTAGAAAGTTTGGAGACCCCGATCTAAACCATTTCTTTGTAGCTCTGGCTGTATGTTTAGAGTCATTGTCCTGCTGGAAGGTAAACCTCCGAAACAGTCTCAAGTCTTTTACAGACCCTAACAGGTTTTCTTCTAAGATTGCCCTGTATTTGGCTCCATCCATCTTCCCATCAACTCTGACAAGTTTACATGTCCCTGCTGAAGAGAACCATCCCTACAACATGATGCTGCCACCACCATGTTTGATGGTGGGGATGGTTCAAGGTGATGTGCAGTGTAGGTTTTCTTCCACACATAGCGTTTTGCTTTCAGGCCAAAAAGTTAAATTTTGGTTTCATCTGACCGGAGCACCTTCTTCCACATGTTTGCTGTGTCCCCCATATGGCTTCTCGCAAACTGCAAACAGGACTTCTTATAGCTTTCCTTCAACAATGGCCTTCTTCTTGCCACTCTTCCATGTGGAGTGCACAACTAATAGTTGTCCTGTGGACAGATTCTCCCACCTGAGCTGGGGATGTCTGCAGCTCCTCCAGAGTTACCATGGCCTTTATGTCTGCTTCTCTGATTAATGCTCTCCTTGCCCGGCCTGTCAGTTTAGGTAGACGACCATGTCTTTGTAGGTTTGCAGTTGTGCTATACTCTTTCCATTTTCAGATGATGGATTGACCAGTGCTTCGTGAGATGTTCAAAGCTTTGGATATGTTTTATACCCTAACCCTGCTTTAAACTTCTCCACAACTTTATCCCTGACCGGTCTGGTATGTTCCTTCGTCCTTTGGATGCTGTTTGTTCTCTAAGGTTCTCTACCAAACCTCTGATGCCGTGTACACACGATCGGTTTTACCGATGAAAACAGTCCGATGGACTTTTCTCATCGGACAAACCGATCGTGTATGGGCCCATCGGTGAGAAAAAATAGAACATGTTTTAAATTTATCCGATGGGAAAAAACTGATAGCAAATTCCGATCGTCTGTGTGGAACTCCATCGGACAAAAAAACACGCATGCTCAGAATCAAGTCAATGCATGCTCAGAAGCATTGAACTTCATTTTTCTCGGCTTCTCAGAGTGTTTTACGTCACGGCGTTTGGGACGGTCGGATTTTTGACTGATGGTGTTTAGGCAAGACTGATGGAAGTCAGCTTCATCGGATTTCCGATGGAAAAATCCATCGGATTAGAATCCATAGGAAATCCAATCGTGTGTACAGGGCTTTAGAGATTCACAGAACCGCTGTGTTTATACTGAGATTAAATTACAAACAGGTGGACTCTATTTACTAATTAGGTGACTTCTGAAGGCAATTGGTTCCACCAGATTTTAGTTAGGGGTATCAGAATAAAGAGGGCTGAATACAAATGCACGCCACACTTTTCAGATATTTATTTGTAAAAAAATTGAAAAACCATTTATCAATTTATAAACTGTCAGACAAATCTGATTCTTTTTATGAGGTGAGCAAAACCTTGGACAAAAGAATGGCTGTGGACATAGTATATTTAGATTTTGCCCAAGCGTTTGACACAGTTCCCCACACACGGCTAATATGTAAGGTTAAGTTTCCAGGCTTGGAAAAATCAGTTTGTAAATGGATAGAAAACCTGCTAAAATACCGTATTCAGAAAGTAGTAGTTAATGATTCTTATTCTGAATGGTCTAAGTTTATCAGTGGTGTATAGGGTTGTCACCTCATCCCTTTAAACCCGAACACCCATGAATTACACAGGTTCTGAGGCTAATTAAATGCAGATGAGGCACCATTAATTATCACCTTAACCACTTAAGCCCCGGACCATTTCGGGCCATTAGGACCAAGCCTGTTTTTGGGATTCGGCACTGCGCTGCTTTAACTGTAAATTGTGCGGACATGCAATGTTGTACCCAAATGAAATTTGCGTCCTTTTCTTCCCACAAATAGAGCTTTCTTTTAATGGTATTTGATTGCCTCTGCGATTTTTATTTTTTGCGATATAAATGGAAAAAGAACTAAAATTTTGAAAAAAAAAGATATTTTCTACTTTTTGTTATAAGAAAAATCGAATAAACTCAATTTTAGTCATACATTTAGGCCAAAATGTATTCAGCCACATGTCTTTAGTAAAAAAAATGACAATAAGCGTATATTTATTGGTTTGCGCAAAAGTTATAGCGTTTACAAACTAGGGTACATTTTCTGAAATTTACACAGCTTTAAATTTATGACTGCCTATCTCATTTCTTGAGGTGCTAAAATGGCAGGGCAGTACAAAACCCCCCCAAATGACCCCATTTTGGAAAGTAGACACCCCAGGGAAATTGCTGATAGGCATGTTGAGCCCATTGAATATTTTTTTTTTTTGTCCCAAGTGATTGAATAATGACAAAAAAAAAAAAAAAAAATTACAAAAAGTTGTCACTAAATGATATATTGCTCACACATGCCATGGTTATATGTAGAATTGCACCCCAAAATACATTGTGCTGCTTCTCCTGAGTACGGGGATACCACATGTGTGGGACTTTTTAGGAGCCTAGCCACGTACGGGACCCCGGAAACCAAGCACCGCCTTCAGGATTTCTAAGGGCGCAAATTTTTGATTTCACTCCTCACTACCTATCACAGTTTCGAAGGCCATAAAATGCCAAAATAGCACAAAACCCCCCCAAATGACCCCATTTTGGAAAGTAGACACCCCAAGCTATTTACTGAGAGGCATGTTCAGTCCATGGAATATTTTATATTTTGCCACAAGTTGCGGGAATATGACAAACTTTTTTTTTTTTGCACAAAGTTGTCACTAAATGATATATTGCTCACACATGCCATGGGCATATGTGAAATTACACCCCAAAATACATTCTGCTGCCTCTCCTGAGTACGGGGATACCACATGTGTGGGACTTATTGGGAGCCTAGCCGCGTACGGGACCCCAAAAACCAAGCACCGCCTTCAAGGTTTCTAAGGGCATAAATTTTTGATTTCACTCCTCACTACCTATCACAGTTTTGAAGGCCATAAAATGCCAAGATGGCACAAAACCCCCCCAAATGACCCCATTTTGGAAAGTAGACACCCCAAGCTATTTGCTGAGAGGCATGTTGACCCCATTGAATATTTTTTTTTTTGTCCCAAATGATTGAATAATGACAAAAAGAAAAAAAAAATGTACAAAAAGTTGTCACTAAATGATATATTGCTCACACATGCCATGGTTATATGTGGAATTGCACCCCAAAATACATTCTGCTGCTTTTCCTGAGTACGGGGATACCACATGTGTGGGACTTTTTGGGAGCCTAGCCGCGTACAGGGCCCCAAAAACCAAGCACTGCGAACGCTGCAGTTATGTGTGTTGTGTTTGGTAAGTGACAGTGATCGATCGATACTGCACTTGGGTGGGCTGGGCTGGGCTGGGCGGAGGGGCTAAACGCAGGCGCTAGCAGGTATCTGGGCTGATCCCTGTAACACTGCGTTTTTGGGAACCCTAAACCGCTGGGGATGCTAGTATAGATCTGATCAGATCTGATCAGATACTATACCACTAAGGGGGGTGTATGCTTTGCGCGTGGGTGTTAGCGTTACTGTCACTAACCTAACACTGCCTGGGGCGACGCAGACCCTCTCTGGCGCTAAAACCTAATTGATCTCACCCGCCGGGCGATCAGGGGGGTTAAACCTTTATTGGGTTATATACGGCGGGTGCCCTGATGCTATAAAAAGCAAACTAATCAACCAGCGTCACCCGTAACCTTTATATGGTGATCACTGGTGAAAGGGTTAACTAGGGGCAATCAGGGGGTTAAAATCTTTATTAGGTTAAATATGGGGGTACCTGACACTATATAAAAACCTGACGGGTAACCTAAATAACTAAATAACTTACTGGCTAACCAGTGACACCAGTGACGCTTATACGGCGATCACTGGTGAAAGGGTTAACTCTAGGGGCAATCAGGGGGTTAAAATAATATATGGGGGTACCTGACACTAATAAAAACCTGCGGCGAACCTAAAAAAAAATAACTGCCTATCTAAAACACCAGCGACACGAATACAGCGATCGGAAAAACAATCGCTTAGTGACGCTGAAGTTAGGGGGTGAAAGGGTTACCTGGGGGGTGATCAAGGGGTTAAACCTTTATTAGGGGCGGTTAGGGGGCTACCCTGGACCTAAAGGGGCCTAATCCTAACTGCCCTGCAACTTTTTACAATCACAGATGACACTAAATGCAGTGATCAGTAAAATAAATGATCACTGCAATCAGTGACACTGTGATTGGGGGCTTTGGGGTGACCTGGGGGGTGATCTGGGGGTGACTGGGGGGTGATTTGTGTGCCTATGTGTACCTACGTGTCAGTGGACTGTTAGTGCACTAACCTGCTTCCTCTCTGCTCGGCGCCGGGAACGGAAAGACCGCGGCGAGGGAGATGACATCACTTCCTCCAGCCTTGTTTACATCACATGGCGGAGGAAGCATTTTCATTGGCCGGGAGCGATCGCGAGGGGGGGGGCGGAATCGAGCGCCCCCCCCCTCATGCCTGATCGCTCCCGAACACTTAACGGCCACTCACTGCAGTGAAGGGGGGTCCGGATGGACCCCCCAACTGCACAAAGGCGATCACGTAGATCTACGTGATTCTGCCTGTCCGTGCCATTCTGCCGACGTAAATCGGCGGTGGGCGGTCGTTAAGTGGTTAAAGTGGTTGTAAACCCACTTTTTTTTTTTTTCTTTTTGGCCAACCTGTAAGAGAAAGGCATAATGAGCTATTATGACTAGCATAATAGCTCATTATGTACCACTTACCTTAGATCGGGGCCCCCGAGGCAGTCCGCGTCCCTCTGTCCAGCTGCAGACATCACTGCGGCGATAGCCGGAATGTTACTAATCGCAGTGATTGGCCGGAGCGGCAGAGACGTCACTCTGCGCATGCACGCGAGAGCGTTTTCATTCGGCTACGCCCAGCGATTGCTGGGAAGTAGCCGATTTTGTGAATGGGATTAACCCCATGAATGCGCCGTTGTCTACGGCGCACATGCACTGTAGACAGCGGCGCCTGTCTTTTTAGTAAATATCTCCTAAACCGTGTAGGTTTAGGAGATATTTCTTGCACCTACAGGTAAGCCTTAATCTAGGCTTACCTGTAGGTGCAAGTTGAAAAAGTGGGTTTACAACCACTTTAATCAGCCACAAAACCTGTGTAATTCATATGTGTTCGGGTTTAAAGGGATGAGGTGGCAACCCTAGTGGTGTACCCCAAGGTTCAGTGTTGGGACCCCTGCTCTTTAATATATTTATAAGTGATATAAGGTCTTGGATTAAAAGTATAATTTCAGTGTTTGCTGACGACACCAAGCTATGCAGTGGAATAACGTCCTTACAGGATGTCTCAAATTCATAAGCCGACCTCAATGCACTGTTTTATTGGACAACTGTGTGGTAAATGAGGTTTAATGTTGATAAATGTAAAGTTATGCATTCGGGGGCTAAGAATATGCATGCATCATATATACTAGGGGGTAAACAGCTGGGAGGGCCAATGGTGGAGAAGGATCTGGGGGTCCTGGTAGATCATAAGCTTAATAATAGAATGCAATGCCAAGCTGTGGTTTCAAGAGTGAGCAAAATAATTTCTTGTATTAAGAGAGGCATGGACTGCAGAGAGAGCGCTCTAATTTTACCACTGTACAAATAATTAGTAAGACCTCATCTGAAATATGTAGATCGGTTTTGGGCATCAATTCATAAAAAGGATATTGGGGAACTGGAGAAAGTGCAGAGAAAAGCTACCAAACTGATAAGAGGCTTGGATAGGCTCAGCTATGAGGAAAGATTAGCGGAACCGAATCTTCTCTCTGGAGAAGAGGAGATTAAGCGGAAATATGATCAACGTGTATAAATACATAGGTGGTTCATATAGTGATCTTGGTGGTGAGTTATTCACATTAATGTCATCACAGAGGACAAGGGGGCACTCTTTACTTCTGGAGGAAAAGAGAATTCATCTCCAAATATGGAAGGGCTTCTTCACAGTAAGAGCTGTGAAAATGTGGAATAGTCTCCCTCAAGAGCTGGTTTTGGCCAGCTCAGTAGATTGTTACATAACTGGATACTATCATTTATAGGTAAAGTTGATCCAGAGAATATCCGATTGCCTCTTGGGGGATCAGGAAGGAATTTTTTCTCTTGCTGGAGCTAATAGGATCATGATTTATTGTTTTTTTTTTTTGGTCTCATCTGAATCAACTGTGGGTATAGGATTGTATACAGATATATAGGACTGTATATGTATACATATGTATGTATATAGATATGTATATACAGTATCTCACAAAAGTGAGTACACCCCTCACATTTTTGTAAATATTTATTATACCTTTTCATGTGACAACACTGAAGAAATGACACTTTGCTACAAAATAAAGTAGTGAGTATACAGCTTGTATAACAGTGTAAATTTGCTGTCCCCTCAAAATAACTCAACACAAAGCCATTAATGTTCAAACTGCTGGCAACGAAATTGAGTACACCCCCTAAGTGAAAATGTCGATATTGGGCCCAATTAGCCATTTTCCCTCCCCGGTGTCATGTGATAAGTTAGCGTTACAAGGTCTTAGGTGTGAATGAGGCGCAGGTGTGTTAAATTTTATTTTATCACTCTCACTCTCTTATACTGGTCACTGGAAGCTCCACGTGACACCTCATGGCAAAGAACTTCCTGAGGATCTGAACAAAAATAGAATTGTTGCTCTACATAAATATGGCCTATAAGAATATTGCCAAGACCCTGACACTGTGTCCAAGACCATACCATGGTTTAACAGGACAGGTTTCACTTAGAACAGGCCTCACCATGGTCGACCAAAGAAGTTGAGTGCACATGCTCAGCATCACATCCAGAAGTGGTCTTTAGGAAATAGACATATGAGTGCTGCCAGCATTGCTGCAGAGGTTAAAGGGGTGGGGGGTCAGCCTGTCAGTGCACAGACCATACACCGCACACTGCATCAAATTGGTCTGAATTGGTCTTCTAAAGATGATGCACAAGAAAGCCCGCAAACAGTTTGCTGAAGACAAACAGACTAAGGACATGATTACTGGAACCATGCCCTGTGGTCTGATGAGACCAAGATAAACTTATTTGGTTCAGATGGTGTCAAGTGTGTGTGTGTGGCGGCAACCAGGTGAGGAATACAAAGACAAGTGTGTCTTACCTACAATCAAGCATGGTGGTGGGAGTGCCATGGTCTGGGGCTGCATGAGTGCTGCGGGCACTGGTGAGCTACAGTTCATTGAAGGAACCATGAATGCCAACATGTACTGTGGCATACTGAAGCAGAACATGATCTCCTCCCTTTGGAGACTGGTCTGTAATTTTTATCATAGGTACTCTTCAACTGTGAGAGACGAAAGCTAAAACAAAAATCCAGAAAATCACATTGTATGATTTTTAAGTAATTAATTTGCATTTTATTGCATTACATAAGTATTTGATACATCAGAAAAGCAGAATTTAATATTTGGTACAGAAACCTTTGTTTGCAATTACAGAGATCATACGTTTTCTGTAGTTCTTGACCAGGTTTGCACACACTGCAGCAGGAATTTTGGCCCACTCCTCCATACAGAGCTTCTCCAGATGCTTCAGGTTTCGGGGCTGTCGTTGGGCAATACGGACTTTCAACTCCCTCCAAAGATTTTCTATTGGGTTCAGGTCTGGAGACTGGCTAGGCCACTCCAGGACCTTGAGATGCTTCTTATGGAGCCACTCCTTAGTTGCCCTGGCTGTGTGTTTCGGGTCGTTGTCATGCTGGAAGACCCAGTCAAGACCCATCTTCAGTGCTCTTACTGAGGGAAGGAGGTTGTTGGCCAAGATCTCACGATACATGGCCCCATCCATCCTCCCCTCAATACGGTGCAGTCATCCTGTTCCCCTTGCAGAAAAGCATCCCTAAAGAATGATGTTTCCACCTCCATGTTTCACGGTTGGGATGGTGTTCTTGGGGTTGTACTCATCCTTCTTCTTCCTCCAAACACGGCGAGTGGAGTTTGGACCAAAAAGCTCTATTTTTGTCTCATCAGACCACATGACCTTCTCCCATTCCTCCTCTGGATCATCTAGATGGTCATTGGCAAACTTCAGATGGGCCTGGACATGTGCTGGCTTGAGCAGGGGGACATTGAGTGCGCTGCAGGATTTTAATCCATGACGGCGTAGTGTGTTACTAATGGTTTTCTTTGGGACTTTGATCCCAGCTCTCTTCAGGTCATTGACTAGGTCCTGCCGTGTAGTTCTGGGCTGATCCCTCACCTTCCTCATGATCATTGATGCCCCACGAGGTGAGATCTTTCATGAAGCCCCAGACCGAGGGAGATTGACCGTCATCTTCAACTTCTTCTATTTTCTAATAATTACGCCAACAGTTGTTGCCTTCTCACCAAGCTGCTTGCCTATTGTCCTGTAGCCCATCCCAGCCTTGTGCAGGTCTACAATTTTATCCCTGATGTCCTTACACAGCTCTCTGGTCTTGGCCATTGTGGAGAGGTTGGAGTCTGTTTGATTGAGTGTGTGGACAGATGTCTTTTATACAGGTAACAAGTTCAAACAGGTGCAGTTAATACAGGTAATGAGTGGAGAACAGGAGGGCTTCTTAAAGAAAAAATAACAGGTCTGTGAGAGACAGAATTCTTACTGGTTGGTAGGTGATCAAATACTTATGTCATGCAATAAAATGCTAATTAACCACTTAAGCCCCGGACCATTTTGTAGCTAAAGGACCAGAGGTGTTTTCAGAATTTTGCACTGCGCTGCTTTAACTGGAAATTGTGCGGACATGCAATGTTGTACCAAAACGAAATTTGCGTCCTTTTCTTCCCACAAATAGAGCTTTCTTTTAATGGTATTTGATTGTCTCTGCGATTTTTATTTTTTGCGATATAAATGGAAAAAGACTGAAAATTTTGAATTTTTTTTTATATTTTCTACTTTTTGTTATAAGAAAAATCGAATAAACTCAATTTTAGTCATACATTTAGGCCAAAATGTATTCAGCCACATGTCTTTAGTAAAAAAAATGTCAGTAAGCGTATATTTATTGGTTTGCGCAAAAGTTATAGCGTCTACAAACTAGGGTACATTTTCTGGAATTTACACAGCTATTAATTTATGACTGCCTATCTCATTTCTTGAGGTGCTAAAATGGCAGGGCAGTACAAAACTCCCCCAAATGACCTCATTTTGGAAAGTAGACATCCCAAGGAAATTGCTGAGAGGCATGTTGAGCCCATTGAAATTGTTTTTTTTGTCTCAAGTGATTGAATAATGACTAAAAAAAAAAAAGATTACAAAAAGTTGTCACTAAATGATATATTGCTCACACATGCCATGGTTATATGTGGAATTGCACCCCAAAATACATTTTGCTGCTTCTCCTGAGTACGGGGATACCACATGTGTGGGACTTTTTGGGAGCCTAGCCGCGTACGGGCCCCCGAAAACCAAGCACCGCCTTCAGGATTTCTAAGGGCGCAAATTTTTGATTTCACTCCTCACTACCTATCACAGTTTCGAAGGCCATAAAATGCCAAAATAGCACAAAACCCCCCAAAATGACCCAATTTTAGAAAGTAGACACCCCAAGGAAATTGCTGAGAGGCATGTTGAGCCCATTGAATATTTTGTTTTTGTCCCAAGTGATTGAATAATGACAAAAAAAAAAAATACAAAAAGTTGTCACTAAATGATATATTGCTCACACATGCCATGGTTATATGTGAAATTGCACCCCAAAATAAATTTTGCTGCTTCTCTTGAGTATGGGGATACCACATGTGTGGGACTTTTTAGGAGCCTAGCCACGTACGGGACCCCGAAAACCAAGCACCGCCTTTAGGATTTCTAAGGGCACAAATTTTTGATTTCACTCCTCACTACCTATCACAGTTTCGAAGGCCATACAATGCCAAAATAGCACAACCCCCCCCCAAATGACCCCATTTTGGAAAGTAGACACCCCAAGCTATTTGCTGAGAGGCATGGTGAGTATTTTACAGCTCTCATTTTCTCCTTTGTTTTTGAAAATGAAGAAAGAAAATAATTTAATTCTTTTTTTTTTTTAAATTTTCAAAACTTTGTGACAAAAAGCGATATCTGCAAAATACTCACCATACCTCTCAGCAAATAGCTTGGGGTGTCTACTTTCCAAAATTGGGTCATTTGGGGGGGTTTTGTGCCATCTGGGCATTCCATGGCCTCCGAAAATGTGATAGGCAGTGAGGAGTGAAATCAAAAATTTACACCCTTAGAAAGCCTGAAGGCGGTGCTTGGTTTTCGGGGTCCCGTACGCGGCTAGGCTACCAAAAAGTCTCACACATGTGGTATCCCCGTACTCAGGAGAAGCAACAGAATGTATTTTGGGGTGTAATTCCACATATGCCCATGGCATGTTTGAGCAATATATCATTTAGTGACAACTTTGGCAAAAAAAAAAAAAAAAATTCTTTTTTCCGCAACTTGTGTCAACACATAAAATATTCAATGGACTCGACATGCCTCTCAGTATATAGCTTGGGGTGTCTACTTTCTAAAATGGGGTCATTTTGGGGGGTTTGAACTGTCCTGGCATTTTATACACAACATTAGGAAGCTTACATCCACTCTTCTAACCACTTGAAGACAAAGCCCTTTCTGACACTTTTTGTTTACATGAAAACATTTTTTTTTTGCAAGAAAATTATGTTGAACCCCCAAACCTTTTATATTTTTTTAAAGCAAAGGCCCTACCGATTAAAATGGTGGGTGTTGCATTTTTTTTTTCCACACAGTATTTGCGCATATATCGCACAAACGCGCATTGGCGACAAACTACATACATTTTTAAAAGCCTTTAAAAGCATTTACAGGTTACCACGTTAGATTTACCGAGGAGGTCTACTGCTAAAATTACTGCCCTCGATCTGACCTTCGCGGTGATACCTCACATGCATGGTGCAATTGCTGTTTACATATGATGCCAGACCGACGCTTGCGTTCGCCATTGTGCAAGAACAGGGCAGGACAGGGGGTGCTTTTTTTTTTTTTTTTTTTTATTATTAATTTTGCTTTTTTATTTTATTTTTAAACTGTTCCTTCCATATATTTTTTTTTATCATTTTTATTGTTATCTCAGGGAATGTAAATATCCCCTATGATAGCAATAGGTAGTGACAGGTACTCTTTTTTTGAAAAAAAACTGGGGTCTATTAGACCCTAGATCTTTCCTCTGCCCTCAAAGCATCCGACCACACCAAGATCGGTGTGATAAAATGCTTTCCCAATTTCCCAATGGCGCTTTTTATATCCGGGGGTGGGGCATTCCCTCCCACTGCTTGTAAAAGCAGTCCAGAGGCTAATTAGCCACTAGGATTGCTTTTACATGAAAGCCGGCCGCTGGCTGAAAAGAATGATACCAAGATGACACCTAAACCCGCAGGTATCAATCTGGTATAACCATTCAAAGTCCAGCAACATGCTGGTCCTTGTTGGACATGTATTGTAATCTTTTTTTTTTCATGCAGCCTGTTGGCTGAACGAAAAAAGAGATTGATCGGTGGGTATGCCCACCATTAGAATACCGCCCTTCATCCACCCACTTCTAATGATGGGCATACAGGCACCATTTATATATGCCGAAGCATGGGGGCATCCTCCCGCAAAAGTTATGCCGCACACACATGGTCGGACTTTTCCACGGGCAAGCCTCCGTCGGAATTTCAACCGTATGTACACGGCATTAGGAGCAAAATTGCTCCTCCGCTCCTCCGCCCCTGCTGCCCCAATGCTTCGGCATATATGCATTTTTTTTAACTGTGGTGGTGAAATCACCTCCTACAGCACTGGAGTCGCAGGGATCAGGCCTGTCTCTGCGAACGCTGCAGTTATGTGTGTTGTGTTTTGTAAGTGACAGTGATCAATTGATACTGCACTTGGGTGGCCTGGGCTGGACGGAGGGGCAAAACGCAGGTGCTAGCAGGTATCTGGGCTGATCCCGCTAACACTGCGTTTTTGGGAACTCTAAATTGCTGGGGACGCTAGTATAGATCTGATCAGATCAGATATTGATCTGTTCAGATACTATACCACTAAGGGAGGTGTATGCTTCAAGAGTGGGTGTTAGCGTTACTGGCACTAACCTGACGCTGCCTGGGGTGTGACGCAGACCCTCTCTGATGCTAAAACCTAATTGATATCACCCGCCGGGCGATCAGGGGGTTAAACCTTTATTGGGTTATATACGGCGGGTGCCCTGACACTATAAAAAGCAAACTAACTAACCAGCGTCACCCGTAACACTTATATGGTGATCACTGGTGAAAGGGTTAAATAGGGGCAATCCTATTAGGTAATATATGGGGGTACCCAATGCTATAAAAACCTGCGGCGAACCTAAAAAAAATAACTGGCTACCTATCGGCATCACCGACACTAAGACAGCGATCAGAAAAACGATCGCTTAGTGACACTGGCAAAAGGGGGTGAAAGGGTTACCTGGGGGGGCGATCAAGGGGTTAAAACTTTATTAGGTAATATATGGGGGTACCCGACGCTAAAAAAACCTGCGGCGAACCTAAAAAAAATAACTGGCTACCTATCGGCATCACTGACACTAAGACAGCGATCAGAAAAACGATCGCTTAGTGACAGCGGTGCTAGGGGGTGAAAGGGTTACCTGGGGGGGCTATCAAGGGGTTAAACCTTTATTAGGTAATATATGGGGGTACCCGACGCTATTAAAACCTGCGGCGAACCTAAAAAAAATAACTGGCTACCTATCGGCATCACCGACACTAAGACAGCGATCAGAAAAACTATCGCTTAGTGACACGGGTGAAAGGGTTACCTGGGGGGGCGATCAAGGGGTTAAACCTTTATTGGGTAATATATGGGGGTACCCGACGCTATAAAAACCTGCGGCGAACCTAAAAAAAATAACTGGCTACCTATCGGCATCACCGACACTAAAACAGCGATCAGAAAACTAACTAACCAGCGTCACCCGTAACACTTATATGGTGATCACTGGTGAAAGGGTTAAATAGGGGCAATCCTATTAGGTAATATATGGGGGTACCCAACGCTATAAAAACCTGCGGCAAACCTAAAAAAAATAACTGGCTACCTATCTGCATCACTGACACTAAGACAGCGATCAGAAAAACGATCGCTTAGTGACGGCGGTGCTAGGGGTGAAAGGGTTACCTGGGGGGGCGATCAAGGGGTTAAACCTTTATTAGGTAATATATGGGGGTACCCGACGCTATAAAAACCTGCGGCAAACCTAAAAAAAATAACTGGCTACCGATTAGCATCACCGACACTAAAACAGCGATCAGAAAAATGATCGCTTAGTGACGGCGGTGCTAGGGGGTGAAAGGGTTACCTGGGGGCGATCAAGGGGTTAAACCTTTATTAGGGGGGTTAGGGGGCTACACTGGACCTAAAACTAACTGCCCTGACACTTTTACAGTCACAAATGTCACTGATTGCAGTGATCACTAAATAAATGGTCACTGCAATCAGTGACACTGTGACTGGGGGCTGGGGGGTGATCTGGGGGGTGATCTGGGGGTGTCTGGGGGGGCCTGGGGGGGCGATCATGTACCTATGTGTGCTGGTGTTAGTGTAGTGATTGTGCACTAACCTGTGTGTCTTCTCTCATGTGGCGCTCGGTATATGTGAGGAAGCATTTGATTCGCCGGGAGCGATCGCGAGGGGGTGGCCAGAATCGAATGGCGGCCCCCTCATCACGGATCGCTCCCGAAGCGATCCCGGCCGCCCACTGTACCGGAGGGGGGTCCGATTGGACCCTCCACCCATACGAAGGCAGTCACATACCGGCACGTGATTGTGCCTGTCCGTGCCATTCTGCCGACGTATAATTACAGTGGGCGGTCGTTAAGTGGTTAATTATTTCAAAATCATTCAATGTGATTTTCTGAATTTTTGTTTTAGATTCAGTTTCTCGCAGTTGAAGAGTACCTATGATAAAAATTACAAACCTCTACATGCTTTGTAAGTAGGAAAACCTGCAAAATCGTCAGTGTATCAAATACTTTTTCTCCCCACTGTATATATATATATATATATATATATATATATGTATATGCATATATATATATATATATATATATATATATATAATTTTTCCCCCTTTTATTGGTTGAACTAGATGGACTTGTGTCTTTTTCAGCCAGAATAACTATGTAACTATACTGTATATACATCTTTTTCTTCCTACATTGTCTAGACAAAAAAACTCAGAACACAAAAAAGATTTAGGACATAGCTCATTTGTAATTCACATTTAATTCACGCCTAGACAACTTTCTTCTGACTCCATCTTGTTACATTTTAATAACTCAACTCCATATTGAATCTTATCTTAACAGTCCCTCCTATTGATCGAGTTCTGTATCTTTTAGACGGTTATGCTGTCAGCCTTATCTGTTTAGGTTTTGACAAAAGTATCCACCATCTTAGATGTAGAAGGATGATCCAGGTCTGCAGGCTCAGAGCAAAAGGTATTCATTTTAAGTTTTACAGTACAAGCACAAAGACAGCAATTCATAAGAGCAGGCAAGCATTTAACCAATACAATTATAGAAATACAGGACATATTCCAATAACATAGAGGAGCCCACTTAGGAGGCCAACAAACCAGCCTCCGATTCCCATGAACCAGTTCGATGGGTTGAGCCAGTCAATCCAACTTGTCAATCCGGTGCAAGGTTTTTCAGCATGTGCGGCTCCAAATTTCTGTATCAACTGCTGCACCTACATGAGCAATGATGGCATCCTCAGCTTCAGTATCATTGAAAATGTAGATGCAGCAGAAAGCACCATCAATTGTACACATTCCTCCCTGGCTGACAGTGAGATAATCCAACACAAGACTGTGTTGTATAACTTCCTTTTCGAACATTTTCAAATCATTATCCACAATAACCAAATTCTTATCATAAATACCAGTCATGTTGTCTATCAGATCTGCCAAATCAATTATGAAGCTAAATACTTTTTATGCAACACCAATTTAACCTAGGAATATTAAACAAAGGTTTGCATTCTTGAGTTTCAGAAGGAAGACTCGTCATCAGTATGTGTAATCAAGTTATTTTGTTCTTCTCTCTCTCTCTCTCTATAGTTTCTGGGACTTCAAATGTACAAACTACATATATCTGATAACCTTTTCTATAGTATTTCCAGTATCAGTTGCCACTGGCCAAGATTCAGAAAACATGTCCACACAGATATGTACATACTCATAAAATCATCTTGATATATTGTTTTTTTTTTTTTTGGTAACATTGTTGGTAACAGATAAAACAAAAAGCTACTATGGTGAACCCTGGCACTATCCAATGCTAATTTACTAAGGTAGCCATAACTGCTTTTGACTGATGACAGGTCCATGTGTCAGGCTGGCCATCATAGGAAAAGAGTGTCTGGCAGACACAAAAGCCCATCATTTCTCCAAAGTTTAGTTCCATCAGTAAATGACCCCTCTGGGAACCACTTGTCCTTTTATTCAAGGGTACTCAGAATAAAATTATTAATCCCAGCTCTACTGTGTCAGAACTAGGGGTGGAATCTGTGAGTTGCACGGGCCTTGCAAGTGTGTGGGGCTCAAATGCACCATTCTTAGCCACCTGGTCTGCTTTACAATTTCCATGTGCCTCTGATTAATTCCTTTTTTGCCCATTAACCATTATTAAAGAAAGGTTCCTCAAGAGGTGGGATTTTTAACGGACCATAAACAGTAACCCAAGCTCCAAGAGACCCGATCCGGTGACGGTGTGGCACAATGCGTTATGGGCGGATGACACATCACGACGTCACCTGATCCGGTCTCCTGGCGCTTTGGGTGATGTCATCCCCAGGCGCCTGGATTCCGGGATGACCAAGACCAGTTACACCTGGGTTGGTGGCACTTGCGTGGTGCGCCGCCCGCTCAGGGGGCCCCACCGGGAGCACCATTGTAAGACTGTCCTGTGACGCTACTATAGCCACGCCCTCGGACTGTGGGAATGTGGGAATGAATATAAAATGTCATCCCTAGCTCATCTCTTTGCTTCACCTGGCATTGCTGCTATGTCACATGAATAAGGTATGACGTACCACTCAGTTACTATGTTATTATGCTAACTGGTATGGAATAAATGGTACATTGATGGGTCTCTTTTCCCAATGTAACACTAATGTCTGTTGTTACAATATAGATATGCCTGGGCACTTCAGCCAGACACAACAGACCTGTACTCCATCAAGACTATATGGGTTTACATTTCCATCTGGACATTGTACTGCACATGGATATAACATCCTCATAACTTCCAATTGACTTTGTCCTTGGTGACTTCCCAGAATCTATAGGATATAGGTTTAGGTGTGTTTTAGGACTACTGCAAACAAATGTCCTTCTTCACTAACTGTATATATATAGATATATCCTGCATCTGATCAATTATTTGTATCTATTAGACATGTGCACACTGAAATATTTCATTTCGGAATTTCGTTTTCGTTAGAAAAATAAATTTATTTAGTTACTCCCGAAATTCGTTTTTATTTATTTCGTTTTTCGTTAGAAATTGCATTCGTCCGAAAATCTGAATTAATTAAGGTCGAATCTGTCATTGAAGGCATATGGTGTCTGTCGAATGTTCAAAGAAGATTCGACGGAGCAGTGAAACTGTACGACGCTGCAATCGTACATTTCCGATCGAATGTTCTGCCTACAAGCTATAGATGAATTCTATTGTATGACTAGTAATAATTATATTTTTTAATTACTATTACTAGTCAACAGGGATGAGCCGAACACCCCCCTGTTCGGTTCGCACCAGAACCTGCGAACAGACAAAATGTTAGTGTGAACTTTAGAACCCTATTAAATACAATGGACTCGAACGTTCGAAATCTAAAGTGTTAATTATAAAGGCTAATATGCAAGTTATTGTCCTAAAAAGTGTTTGGGGACCTGGGTCCTGCCCCAGGGGACATGTATCAATGCAAAAAAAAGTTTTAAAAACGGCAGTTTTTTCGGGAGCAGTGATTTTAATAATGCTTAAAATGAAAAAATAAAAGTGAAATATTCCTTTAAATTTCGTACCTGGGGGGTGTGTATGATATGCATGTAAAGTGGCGCATGTTTCCCGTGCTTAGAACTGTCCCTGCAAAAAATGTCATTTTTGAAAGAAAAAAAGTCATTTAAAACTCATTCACGGCTATTAATGAATTGTCGGCTCCCGGCAATACATACAAAAGTCATTGATAAAAAAAAAAAAAAAACGTGGGGGTTCCCCAGAATTCAATTACCAGGCCCTTCAGGTCTGGAATGGATATTAAGGGGAACCCCGCCGCAAATTTAAAAACATTTTTATGTGGGGTTACCTCAAATGTCCATTCCAGGCCTTTCAGATCTGGCATGGATTTTAAGGGGAACTCCACCCCAAATTAAAAAAAAAATGGCGTGGAGTCCCCCTAAAAATCAATACTAGACCCCTTATCCGAGCACACAACCTGGCCGGCCGCAGGGGAAGAGGGGGGGACGAGAGAGCGGCCCCCCCTCCCTCCTGAACCGTACCAGGCCACATGCCCTCAACATGGGGAGGATGTCCCCATGTTGATGGGGACAAGGGCCTCATCCCCACAACCCTTGCCCGGTGGTTGTGGGGGTCTGCGGGCGGGGGGCTTATCGGAATCTGGAAGACCCCTTTAACAAAGGGGATCCCCAGATCCCGCCCCCCCCTATGTGAATTGGTAAGGGGTACATTGTACCCCTACCATTTCACGAAGAAAGCGTAAAAAAATGTTTAAAAAAACACACAAACACCTTGAAAAAGTCCTTTATTTAAAAAAAGCAAAAACATTCCAGCGGTGAAATGCAGTGTCCCGCGGCGATCCCGATGTCCAGCGCTGTCTTTCATTGGTTGTGCCTGAGCGGACCTGATGGGGAACTCCCTCTCAGTGTTTTAAATGTATAGACCCGCCCCTTCTAAAGTTCCCCATCAGGTCCGCTCAGCGGACCAGATGCGGAACATGAGAAGGGGCGGGTCTATACATGTATTACCAAAGTGAGAGCAGTTCCCCATCAGGTCCGCCCCCTCGGTATGTCGGACCCGCCTACGTCATTGGCTTGAGCGGGGAACTTCCTTCACTATGTAAATTTAAATTACATAGTGAAGGAAGTTCCCCGCTCAAGCCAATGACGTAGGCGGGTCCGACATACCGAGGGGGCGGACCTGATGGGGAACTGCTCTCACTTTGGTAATACATGTATAGACCCGCCCCTTCTCATGTTCCGCATCTGGTCCGCTGAGCGGACCTGATGGGGAACTTTAGAAGGGGCGGGTCTATACATTTAAAATACTGAGAGGGAGTTCCCCATCAGGTCTGCTCAGGCACAACCAATGAAGGACAGCGCTGGACATCGGGATCGCCGCGGGACACTGGATTTCACCGCTGGAATGTTTTTTTTTTTTTTTTTAATAAAGGACTTTTTCAAGGTGTTTGTGTGTTTTTTTTAACATTTTTTTACGCTTTCTTCATGAAATGGTAGGGGTACAATGTACCCCTTACCAATTCACATAGGGGGGGCCGGGATCTGGGGGTCCCCTTTGTTAAAGGGGTCTTCCAGATTCCGATAAGCCCCCCGCCCGCAGACCCCCACAACCACCGGGCAAGGGTTGTGGGGATGAGGCCCTTGTCCCCATCAACATGGGGACATCCTCCCCATGTTGAGGGCATGTGGCCTGGTACGGTTCAGGAGGGAGGGGGGGCCGCTCTCTCATCCCCCCCTTTTCCCCTGCGGCCGGCCAGGTTGCGTGCTCGGATAAGGGGTCTGGTATGGATTTTTAGGGGGACTCCACACCATTTTTTTTAAATTTGGGGTGGAGTTCCCCTTAAAATCCATGCCAGATCTGAAAGGCCTGGAATGGACATTTGAGGGAACCCCACGTAAAAAAAAATTTAAATTTGCGGCGGGGTTCCCCTTAATATCCATTCCAGACCTGAAGGGCCTGGTAATTGAATTCTGGGGAACCCCCACGTTTTTTGTTTTTTTTTATCAATGACTTTTGTATGTATTGCCGGGAGCCGACAATTCATTAATAGCCGCGAATGAGTTTTAAATGACTTTTTTTCTTTCAAAAATGAAATTTTTTGCAGGGACAGTTCTAAGCACGGGAAACATGCGCCACTTCACATGCATATCATACACACCCCCCAGGTACGAAATTTAAAGGAATATTTCACTTTTATTTTTTCATTTTAAGCATTATTAAAATCACTGCTCCCGAAAAAACGGCCGTTTTTAAAACTTCTTTTTGCATTGATACATGTCCCCTGGGACAGGACCCGGGTCCCCAAACACTTTTTAGGACAATAACTTGCATATAAGCCTTTATAATTAGCACTTTAGATTTCTCCCATAGATTTTTCAAATTTGCCGCGAACACCCCAATTTGGTTGAATCTTCGTCGTTCATGTCGAATTGTCAAGTTTGTTCTAGCTATTTTACTGCTCATCCTCTTTGGTTACAATCAGCCAATAACATTCATCATCATAATTTTTTTATTTTACTTCCCCCACCCAATTCTAGCAGTGATCTTTTCTCTCTATGTCGAATCTTTTCTCTCTATAATGTCGAATCTTTTCTCTCTATAATGTCAAATCTTTTCTCTCTATGTCAAATCTCTTCTCTCTATAATGTTGAATCTTTTCTCTCTATGTAGAATAATCTTGGACTAATAGAGTTAAGGTTAGGCACATTCGACCACAGGTTCGATGGACACAGATTGTTATTGTCAGCCTCATGTCGAATCTCCTATCTATATCGAACTGTTGTTGCAACGAAAAGATTTTTGGTGTCACAGTATATACTTTACTGGTCCTTCAAATGCTCCGGCCCCTTTTGGGAGTTTATGATTTGACACTGGGGTCATGTTTGATAATTTACATCTTCCTCTCTCCATGCTTGCTTGGCGCAATTTCAGCGGTCCATCATTTCTCGTTTCTTGAGCTATGATCTACCTTGGTTGAATCACTAACACATGGGGTCAGTATGCTTAGTTTTCTCTATTTTTTATTTATGAATGTTTTGCATATGACTATTGTATAATATCACAAAGTGTTGTTCATGTTTATAATTATGTGTATTTTATCTATAGATAAGGTTTACACATCTGGAATTATTTAAATTACTGTCCCTGAGGAAGACTTTTACCTTTTATGTTGAAACACATTGGAATTCTCCTGTCTCCCTGACAGTTGCTTTTGGGTTATTCCAGTGGTTTTATTTCATGCTGTTTAATATACCATGTGTTTATTTTTATTGATCAATCCATTTTTTAATAAACAATGCACTGATTGTTTCAATACAGTCTGTAATTTTATGACATGTTTATGGTCCGTTAAAAATTCAACCAATTATCTTAGCATGCTTGATGCTTCTAGCCCTTTAAAAGAAACCAAAATCATACAACACCCCAAAATCACATCTGCTCTTTGTGTGAATGTTTATTCCTTTGACAGCTCACAGCTCACTGCATTCTTTGTTGTCAGATAAGCCATACTGGTCAACAAATACAAGTATTTGAGCCTTTCACAGAGTGGCATCTCTGAAAGATCTATGTGTCCAATCTGTAATGCTTTAAAGGTGTAGGCACTGTTTTACCACCATTATGTTCTTGACATATTAAACATTTATTTACCTGTTTTTGTGCAAATTTATGAAACCCTGAAATCATTCCGGTCATCCCTTCTGTTGAGACATGGCAAGGCCCATGACTCAAGGGAAAGAGATAGGGAAACACTGTAGGAGGAGCAATACATTTATTATTCACTTTCCATAGCCCCTTAGGTGTACAAGTAGTACCTTTAGCAATGCATGCTGCTTTTTTTTAGGCTCAATATCCTATGAGTGAGACCTGTGGTTGCAGGAAAGAAAATCACACCATCTATGGCCTACCTAAGTCTTTGCAATCTTCCTATTCCAAACAACATACAGCAGATCAAGTACTCACCAGATCTCTTGATACTGCTTGAACTCACTCCAGTATATACTTTCAACCCAAATGTTGGGAGGTATACCCTAAGAAACCACGGTTGGAAGCGGTGAAAAGGTTGCAGTAATCCCTGTTTGCATACAAGAACTGGAGTTCATCATCCGGAGCAGTGGAGATCTATTAAGGCTGTATCTGACCCCTTGGGGTCCATCAGTAAGGTGAGAGGTGGGTGTCAACGGGGGAGGATTGTAAATGCATATCGATTTCCTACTGATTCCCTTTTGATGTGATGAGCTGGACTCCCACGCCTGTTCTTTTCCTTTTTTCCTGCTCTTGGCTGCTGATATTTTCAATTTTTTGGGGGGAAGATTAGCACTTTATGTGTGAACTTTTTACACATATATATATTATTCCTTTGGGACATATCAACATTTGGATGTTTTTTGTATTTTTTGTAAATAATTTTTTTGCACAGTATGCACGTTTATTAACAGTCATTATCATTGTGTATTGATGCTATTTAGCACTTTCATTGGAATTGTTCATTTATATTTTAACGCTTTTACAGCACGCTGATAATTTATTATTGTTCATGGACATTTAGCGCTGCTTCAATATATATATATTTTTTATTATAATAAATAAATAAATGACTATAGACCTGTAATAAGCCATATCCTGCTAGAAATACAAGCACTAATACTACGCACTTGGAAGACAAAAACTGCCATAAACCTCTCTGATGTAACCAGAGCAGTCCACAGAAATTATGCGTTTGAACGACTAATAGCAATTAACTCTCTACAATGTGCTAAGTTTAATAAACGTTGGTCTATATGGCCTAAAAAATTATAGTACTTTCCTAATATCTCATGTGACCTCTGCACTATATATACTTCCGTTCTCTCTTTTACTTTCCTTTACGACTACATTGATATTTTGTTCTTATTCTTCTGAAGATTTAATGTGTACTTATCACTTGACCAAACCTTACCTCCGAATGTATATTGTGTATATCGAATTACCTTTCTTGATTTGTACAATGCTTAATATGAAAAAGTCAATAAAAAAATATTGAATCAAAAAAAGAAGGCAGTGTTACCTCCCATGCCTCAAATATGTCAAGTGACCCAAACCTGCACAGCAGAAGAGGAAAATAATGGGGAAAAGTTCTCACCTTAAATACTGCAGAATTACTGTACCTCTTGTTGGGGAGTGGGCGTAGGACGGACAGAAGACAGAGAGATACTCTTCAGGTCACAACTAATAAGTAGATCTCTTGAATAAAAGACATCAACAAAGAATCTTATTGTCTTATATATGGTTTACTGAACAATAGCAGTGTATGCTAGATCACAACGCATAAAAGGTAGAGGGACAAGTTCCAAAAATAAACACAGGGTTTTTATATGGTATTAGTTACATATCTTTTACACTATTCTTTATCTTGGGCAATTGGCACATATCCAGTCAAATTCTGATTTGCTGAGATAACATTGCAAGTGTTGTATAACAATTATAATTAATGTTTACATATTAATTACAGTTTCATGTATCAGCCAAAAAGGCATAAAAGAAAAAACATAATATAAAAGAAAACTATTACCAAAGGTACAAGGTACAAGGTACAAGACAAGAAGAAAGAACTCAGAACACAACAAGATGTAGGACATAGTTCACTTGTAATTCATATTTAATTTCCGTTGAGAATAGACTCCCTAAAATTCAAACCAGACTTTTATTCAATGTGCGTGGCCAGGAAAGGAAGGGTAGTCACTATGCACCCCCCCCCCCACACACACACTTCCTGCACCATACCAGGCCATGTGCCTGTCAACATTGGGAGGGTACCTTGGAAAGTGGGGATGGTAAAGCAGCCCCCCCCTGCAAGGCACCTTGTCCCCCATGTTGAGAAGATGGCGACTTGTTCCCCATATCCAGGTCCCAAAGAGGAAATAGGGGTTTGTGGGAATAGACTTATATGAATCTAGGCACTCCCGTTAAAATAAAGGGGCCCCCAGATATCTGCCCACTCCCCAGGTGAATGAATACAGGAGCACATAAGTACTATTTGTCCATTATCACAAAGAGCTGAAAGTCAATAAAAAGATTCACAGTGTCATGTACCTGATAGGAGACTGAGTTGATGAGGTCGGCCTGTCCTGTCCTGTCCTGGCCCCACTGAGGATGAGACAGAGGAAGCCGAAGGACAGGAGGGATACGAGTGCCGCAGGGTACCAAATCATAGACAGAGCCAGAGTCAGGAACGGAGTCGGTTCAGAGGTGAGCAGCAAAACAGGAACAGGATACACAGCCAAGGTCAAAGAACAAGCCAGGTCAGCAACTAGAAGAGCACACAGGATTAGATCAGGATACAGGACACAGCTAGGGATGAGCTTCGTGTTCGAGTCGAACATACGTTCGACTCGAACATTGGCTGTTCGATCGTTCGACGAAGATCGAACGATTTGGGCCGTTCGCGCCAAATTCGAGTGACGCGAACGGCCCACAATGCACTACGCCATCGCAGTGTCATCCAGGCGCTGTGATTGGCCAAGCATGCACTGTGACCCCGCATGCTTGGCCAATCACAGCGCCGGCAGCGAGGAGAGCAATGATTGGCCACAGGCAGGATGCCTGTGGCCAATTATTGCTGAGGGTGTTTAGTACACGCCCCACACTATAAAAGGCCGCCAGCACGGCGGCCTAGTGTAGTGTGTTCCGGAGCAGGGATAGAGTAGCATAGGCAGGGACAGTGACTGTTATTTCTTTCTTGCTTAACCTGGATTCCTTTAGTTTAGGGAAAGAGAAGGATAGGTAGGGAGAGTGTCAGTGTGTTTTGTGCTTCTGCTATAGTGTGCTTAAAAAAAACATTTATTCTAGGGACAGAAAACTCTAGGTAGGGACAGTGTCAGTTTCTTTCACTCTGCAAGTCCTTGTTTCCAGGGACCTGTAAGGACAGTGAGTTAATTGTCCTTGTGCTATATTGTGCTTAAAAAAAACATTTATTCTAGGGACAGAAAACTCTAGGTAGGGACAGTGTCAGTTTCTTTCACTCTGCAAGTCCTTGTTTCCAGGGACCTGTAAGGACAGTGAGTTAATTGTCCTTGTGCTATATTGTGATTAAAAAAAACATTTATTCTAGGGACAGAAAACTCTAGGTAGGGACAGTGTCAGTTTCTTTCACTCTGCAAGTCCTTGTTTCCAGGGACCTGTAAGGACAGTGAGTTAATTTTCCTTGTGCTATATTGTGATTAAAAAAAACATTTTTTCTAGGGACAGAAAACTGTAGGTAGGGAGAGTGTTTTTTTTCTTTCACTCTGCAAGTCCTTGTTTCCAGGGACCTGTAAGGACAGTGAGTTAATTGTCCTTGTGCTATATTGTGCTTAAAAAAAACATTTATTCTAGGGACAGAAAACTCTAGGTAGGGACAGTGTCAGTTTCTTTCACTCTGCAAGTCCTTGTTTCCAGGGACCTGTAAGGACAGTGAGTTAATTGTCCTTGTGCTATATTGTGATTAAAAAAAACATTTATTCTAGGGACAGAAAACTCTAGGTAGGGACAGTGTCAGTTTCTTTCACTCTGCAAGTCCTTGTTTCCAGGGACCTGTAAGGACAGTGAGTTAATTTTCCTTGTGCTATATTGTGATTAAAAAAAACATTTTTTCTAGGGACAGAAAACTGTAGGTAGGGAGAGTGTTTTTTTTCTTTCACTCTGCAAGTCCTTGTTTCCAGGGACCTGTAAGGACAGTGAGTTAATTGTCCTTGTGCTATATTGTGCTTAAAAAAAACATTTATTCTAGGGACAGAAAACTCTAGGTAGGGACAGTGTCAGTTTCTTTCACTCTGCAAGTCCTTGTTTCCAGGGACCTGTAAGGACAGTGAGTTAATTTTCCTTGTGCTATATTGTGATTAAAAAAAACATTTATTCTAGGGACAGAAAACTCTAGGTAGGGACAGTGTCAGTTTCTTTCACTCTGCAAGTCCTTGTTTCCAGGGACCTGTAAGGACAGTGAGTTAATTTTCCTTGTGCTATATTGTGATTAAAAAAAACATTTATTCTAGGGACAGAAAACTCTAGGTAGGGACAGTGTCAGTTTCTTTCACTCTGCAAGTCCTTGTTTCCAGGGACCTGTAAGGACAGTGAGTTAATTGTCCTTGTGCTATATTGTGCTTAAAAAAAACATTTATTCTAGGGACAGAAAACTCTAGGTAGGGACAGTGTCAGTTTCTTTCACTCTGCAAGTCCTTGTTTCCAGGGACCTGTAAGGACAGTGAGTTAATTGTCCTTGTGCTATATTGTGATTAAAAAAAACATTTATTCTAGGGACAGAAAACTCTAGGTAGGGACAGTGTCAGTTTCTTTCACTCTGCAAGTCCTTGTTTCCAGGGACCTGTAAGGACAGTGAGTTAATTTTCCTTGTGCTATATTGTGATTAAAAAAAACATTTTTTCTAGGGACAGAAAACTGTAGGTAGGGAGAGTGTTTTTTTTCTTTCACTCTGCAAGTCCTTGTTTCCAGGGACCTGTAAGGACAGTGAGTTAATTGTCCTTGTGCTATATTGTGCTTAAAAAAAACATTTATTCTAGGGACAGAAAACTCTAGGTAGGGACAGTGTCAGTTTCTTTCACTCTGCAAGTCCTTGTTTCCAGGGACCTGTAAGGACAGTGAGTTAATTTTCCTTGTGCTATATTGTGATTAAAAAAAACATTTATTCTAGGGACAGAAAACTCTAGGTAGGGACAGTGTCAGTTTCTTTCACTCTGCAAGTCCTTGTTTCCAGGGACCTGTAAGGACAGTGAGTTAATTTTCCTTGTGCTATATTGTGATTAAAAAAAACATTTATTCTAGGGACAGAAAACTCTAGGTAGGGACAGTGTCAGTTTCTTTCACTCTGCAAGTCCTTGTTTCCAGGGACCTGTAAGGACAGTGAGTTAATTGTCCTTGTGCTATATTGTGCTTAAAAAAAACATTTATTCTAGGGACAGAAAACTCTAGGTAGGGACAGTGTCAGTTTCTTTCACTCTGCAAGTCCTTGTTTCCAGGGACCTGTAAGGACAGTGAGTTAATTGTCCTTGTGCTATATTGTGATTAAAAAAAACATTTATTCTAGGGACAGAAAACTCTAGGTAGGGACAGTGTCAGTTTCTTTCACTCTGCAAGTCCTTGTTTCCAGGGACCTGTAAGGACAGTGAGTTAATTTTCCTTGTGCTATATTGTGATTAAAAAAAACATTTTTTCTAGGGACAGAAAACTGTAGGTAGGGAGAGTGTTTTTTTTCTTTCACTCTGCAAGTCCTTGTTTCCAGGGACCTGTAAGGACAGTGAGTTAATTGTCCTTGTGCTATATTGTGCTTAAAAAAAACATTTATTCTAGGGACAGAAAACTCTAGGTAGGGACAGTGTCAGTTTCTTTCACTCTGCAAGTCCTTGTTTCCAGGGACCTGTAAGGACAGTGAGTTAATTGTCCTTGTGCTATATTGTGATTAAAAAAAACATTTATTCTAGGGACAGAAAACTCTAGGTAGGGACAGTGTCAGTTTCTTTCACTCTGCAAGTCCTTGTTTCCAGGGACCTGTAAGGACAGTGAGTTAATTTTCCTTGTGCTATATTGTGATTAAAAAAAACATTTTTTCTAGGGACAGAAAACTGTAGGTAGGGAGAGTGTTTTTTTTCTTTCACTCTGCAAGTCCTTGTTTCCAGGGACCTGTAAGGACAGTGAGTTAATTTTCCTTGTGCTATATTGTGATTAAAAAAAACATTTATTCTAGGGACAGAAAACTCTAGGTAGGGACAGTGTCAGTTTCTTTCACTCTGCAAGTCCTTGTTTCCAGGGACCTGTAAGGACAGTGAGTTAATTTTCCTTGTGCTATATTGTGATTAAAAAAAACATTTATTCTAGGGACAGAAAACTCTAGGTAGGGACAGTGTCAGTTTCTTTCACTCTGCAAGTCCTTGTTTCCAGGGACCTGTAAGGACAGTGAGTTAATTGTCCTTGTGCTATATTGTGCTTAAAAAAAACATTTATTCTAGGGACAGAAAACTCTAGGTAGGGACAGTGTCAGTTTCTTTCACTCTGCAAGTCCTTGTTTCCAGGGACCTGTAAGGACAGTGAGTTAATTTTCCTTGTGCTATATTGTGATTAAAAAAAACATTTTTTCTAGGGACAGAAAACTGTAGGTAGGGAGAGTGTTTTTTTTCTTTCACTCTGCAAGTCCTTGTTTCCAGGGACCTGTAAGGACAGTGAGTTAATTGTCCTTGTGCTATATTGTGCTTAAAAAAAACATTTATTCTAGGGACAGAAAACTCTAGGTAGGGACAGTGTACGCAGGCAAAAAGATGCCATGCCGTGCTTGCGCTGGTGTGTTTGGGGGACAGAAGCCACACTGGGGCAGAGGTCCTGTCTGCTCTGCAGGGCCAGGCCGAGAGGTGGTTGACGCCACGCCAGCTTAAGCCAGGAATGGTGGTTTGCGACAATGGCACCAACCTCCTCTCCGCCCTCCGACAGGGACAACTGACCCATGTGCCCTGTGTGGCTCACGTCCTTAACCTGGTGGTGCAGCGCTTCTTGGGCAGGTACCCGGGCTTACAGGATGTCCTGAGGCAGGCCAGGAAAGTCTGTGTGCATTTCCGCAGATCTTATAATGCCAGTGCTCGCCTGGCTGAGCTGCAAAAGGAGTTGAACCTGCCCAAGAACCGCCTTATATGTGACATGCCCACCAGGTGGAACTCAACGTTGGCCATGCTGCAGCGGCTGCACACGCAGCAGAGGGCCATCAATGAGTACCTGTGCGACTACGGCACCAGGACAGGGTCAGGGGAGCTTGGTTTTTTTTCTCCACGCCAGTGGGGCATGATCAGGGATGCATGCACTGTCCTGGCACCATTTGAGGAGGCCACGAGGATGGTGAGCAGTGACAGTGCATGCATCAGTGACACTGTACCTCTTGTCCACCTGTTGGAGCACACGCTGCGTGGAATAATGGACAGGGCACTTGAGGCAGAACAGAGGCAGGAAGAGGAGGACTTCCTTGCCTCTCAAGGCCCCCTTTACCCAGACAGTGTTCCTTCTGTCCCACCCATCGCACAGGAAGAGGAGGAGGAGGAGGAGGAGGAGGAGGATTGTGTCAGCATGGAGGTGGAGGCTGGCACTCAGCATCATCAGCAGCAGTCTTTTAGGGATGATTTACAGTCCCAAGAAACCAGTGGACTTGTACGTGGCTGGGAGGAGGTGGCTGCGGATCATGTCGTCCTTAGTGACCCAGAGGACTCCGGAGCGAATGCCTCAGCAAACCTACGCTGCATGGCCTCCCTGATCCTGCAAAGTCTGCGGAAGGATCCTCGTATTCTTCGGATCAAGGAGAGGGACCATTACTGGCTGGCCACTCTCCTTGATCCACGGTACAAGGGTAAGGTTGCGGACCTTATGTTACCGTCGCAGAGGGAGCAGAGGATGAGACAACTCCGGGAGGCCTTGCAGAAAGGTCTGTGCAACGCGTTCCCAGAGACTGGGAGGTTGCAAACTCCTGGTCCTGGACAACGAGTTGCTGAGGCTTCGGCCAGTCAAAGAAGGAGCGGTGGGGAAGGTGGCCGTCTGACCGATGCGTTCAGACAATTCTTTAGTCCGCAGCCCCAAAGTATGATCGGTTCCAGCAACCATCGCCAGCGTCTGATAAACATGGTGCAGGAATATCTAGGGGCAAGGTCAGACTTGGACACCTTCCCCACCGAAAATCCTCTGGCTTACTGGGTCTTGAGGATGGATCACTGGCCAGAGCTTGCACAGTATGCAATTGAGCTACTGGCCTGTCCTGCATCCAGCGTTCTTTCGGAACGCACATTCAGTGCTGCTGGAGGATTTGTCACGGATCACAGGGTGCGCCTGTCCACCGACTCGGTTGATCGACTGACTTTCATCAAGATGAACCAGTCTTGGATCACCACCAGCTACCACACACCTGATGCTGATATAACAGACTAATTGATTTTAAAATGTCACATCCCTTCAAGACTGATGCTGATGCTGAGTGCCTGTGCTGTTATGTTGACTGGCTATCCTCCTCCTCCGAGTCCTCAATGATACGATTGATGATGATAGCTTGGAAGATCATTTTTGTTTATGGGTGCCGCCACCAGTGCCTAACGCCCAATTTTTCAGCCCCTGTTTAACAGGGGCGTGTAATTACAATTTTTGAAGCAATACTTTGCAACAGGGCTCATTGCTGTGCTCCAAGTACAGTATCTGTGAGGAGTTGCAGTGTTGTGCCACCAGTGCCTAAGGCCCAATTTTTCAGCCCCTGTTTAACAGGGGCGTGTCATTACAATTTTTGAAGCAATACTTTGCAACAGGGCTCATTGCTGTGCTCCAAGTACAGTATCTGTGAAGGGTTGCAGTGTTGTGCCACCAGTGCCTAAGGCCCAATTTTTCAGCCCCTGTTCAACAGGGGCATGTAATTACAATTCTTGATCTAATAATTCACAGCAGGGCCCATTGCTGCACCCACCAAGAGTAACTGTCAGGGCTTACAGTGTTGTGGCACCAGCACCACCATCAAAGGCCCAATTTTTACTACCACTGTTCAACAATTATATGTAATTAAAATTCCTGATATAATAGTTGACAGCAGGGCGTTCCAGCACCAACCAAGAGTAACTGTGAGTGCTTACAGTGTTGTGCCAACACCAACAACTAAGGGGCCTATTTCTGCAGAGTATATACGGCAGGTCCCTACTTTCAAACATCCAACTTACAAACGACTCCTACTTGCAAACGCAAGAAGACAACAGGAAGTGAGAGGAAATCTACCACTAGGAAGGAAAATTCTCTCCTGTAAGAATAAATATGGGAGAAAGGTGTCTCCTCTGTACTGATGCTTTATCAGCAATCCTTGTTTCAAGAAAAACACCACATTTCAAAAACAGTTGTCATTAGGACGGAAAGTGAGGTGAAATGTTCTGAACAGGGGCACAGACAGCAAAACAAATGTTACAGGGGTGATAACCCTTACCTATGTTTCCCAAAAAGTTTAAAAATAGATTTTTGGTCTGGAGCTACACTTCAACAATGTACCTGTTCAAAATTACAAACAGATTCTACATAAGAACAAACCTACAGTCCCTGTCTTGTATGCACCGCCTGTATACGGCTGTTCTGAGTATATAGGGCCTTTTTTATTTTATGTGCGGGGTTCCCCTTAATATCCATACAAGACCCAAAGGGGCTGGTAATGGGCTGGGGTAGGGGGGGGGTCATGGGGTAGCTATGCCATTTTTCTTAAAGATTTTCATCCATATTACCGGGACCAGACATTACATTAAAGCCGCAAGCAGTTTTAAATGGCTTTTTTTTCCTTTAGAAGTGTCATTTTGTGCAGGGACAGTTCTAAACACGGGAAACACGTGGCACTTCACAGGCATACTTTAGACACCCCCCAGGTACGATATTTAAAGGAATATTTGACTTTTTTTTTTTCACTTTATGCATCATTAAAATGACTGCTCCCGGAAAACGACCGTTTTTAAAACTTATTTTTGCATTGATACATGTCCCCTGGTGCAGAACCCGGGTTCCCAAACCCTTTTTAGGACAATAACATGCATAATAGTTTTTATAATTAGCACTTTAGAATTCGAACGTTCGCATCCATTGTATTTAATAGGGTTCTAATGTTCGTTCGAACTTTCGGTCCGTTCGCGGGTTCTGGTGCGAACCGAACCCGGGGGTGTTCGGCTCATCACTAGACACAGCTGAAGATCAGTCAGCAAAGGATAGGAGGCTAGTCTCCCTTTAAATAGGCCGTCTGGCACCAAGAGGGATCGCGGACTCTCGCGTGCATGCGTTTGCACACATCTATGTGTCAGATTCCCTGACACAGTTTGATAAAGTCCTTTAATAAAAATACTGCCTCCAGGGAAAATGAAAAAAATGTCCTCTAATGTAAATCTATCATCAGTCATGTTGTCCAGTAGGGATGAGCCGAACACCCCCCCCCCCGTATGGTTCGCACCAGAACCTGCGAACGGACCGAAAGTTCGCGCAAACTTTGGAACCCTATTAAATACAATGGGACTCGAACGTTCGAAATCAAAAATGCTAATTATCAAGGCTAATATGTAAGTTATTGTCCTAAAAAGGGTTTGGGGACCCGGGTCCTGCCCCAGGGGACATGTATCAATGCAAATTTCGGGAGCAGTGATTTTAATGATGCTTAAAGTGAAAAAAAGTGAAATATTCCTTTAAATATCGTACCTGGGGGGGTGTCTATAGTATTCCTGTGAAGTGGCACGTGTTTCCCGTGTTTAGAACTGTCCCTGCACAAAATGACATTTCTAAAAGTCATTTAAAACTGCTTGCGGCTTTAATGTAATGTCTGGTCCCGGCAATATGGATGAAAATCATTGAGAAAAATGGCATTGGTACCCCCCCCAGCCCATTACCAGTCCCTTTGGGTCTTGTATGGATATTAAGGGGAACTCCTCACCCAAATGAAAAAAAAGGCCCTATATACTCTGAACAGCAGTAAACAGGCGGTGCAAACAAGACAGGGTCTGTAGGTTTGTTCTTAAGTAGAATCTGTTTGTAATTTGGAACAGGTAAATTTTTTAAGTGTAGCTCCAGCCAAAAAATCTATTTTTAAGCTTTTTGGAAAACATAGGGAAGGGTTATCACCCCTGTAACATTTGTTTTGCTGTCTGTGCACCTGTTCAGAACATTTTACCTCACATTCCATTACAATGACAAATGTTCTTTGAAAATATGGGGTTTTTATTGAAACAAGGATTGGTGATAAAGCATCAGTGGAGAGGAGACACCTTTTTCACATATTAACTCTTACAGGAGAGAATTTCCCTTCCTTGGTGTAGATTTCCTCTCACTTCCTGTTGTCTCCTTCCGTTTGCAAGTAGGAGTCGTTTGTAAGTTGGATTTTTGAAAGTAGGGGCCTGCCGTATATACTCTGCAGAAATTTGGTCCTTAGGTGTTGATGTTGCCACAACACTGTAAGCCCTCACAGTTACTCTTGGTGAGTGCTGGAACGCCCTGCTGTGAACTATTATATCAAGAATTGTAATTACATGCCATTGTTGAACAGTGGTAAGAAAAATTAGGCCTTTGGTGGTGGTGCTGGTGCCACAACACTGTAAGCCCTCACAGTTACTCTTGGTGGGCGCAGGAATGGGCCCTGCTGTGAACGATTAGATCAGGAAATGCAATTACATGCCCCTGTTGAAGAGGGGCTGAAAAATTGGGCCTTAGGCCCTGGTGCTGGTGCCACAACACTGCAACAACTCACAGACACTGTAGTTGGAGCGCAGCAATGAGCCCTGCTGCAAAGTATTGCATCAAAAATTTTAATTACACGCCCCTTTTAAACAGGGGCAGAAAAATTGGGCCTTAGGCACTGGTGCTGGTGACAAAACACTGCAACCCCTCACAGATACTCTAGTTGGAGCGCAGGAATGAGCCCTGCTGCAAAGCTTTACATTAAAAAAAATTATTTCACGCCCCTTTTAAACAGGGGCTGAAAAATTGGGCCCTAGCCACTGGTGGCGGTGCCCAGAAACAAAAATGTTCTTACATGCTATCAGCATGATCATTGAGGAGGAAGAGGATAGTCACTCAGCATACCAGGATAGTCACTCTGCATCAGCATAGGCAGTCTTGAAGGGATCTAAAATTTCTAAGAAAATTATTCTGTTACATCAGCATCAGGTGCTTGGTAGCTGGTGGTGATCCAAGACTGATTAATTTTTATGAAGGTCAGTCGATCGACCGAGTCAGTGGACAGGCGCACCCTGTGATCGGTTACAAAGCCTCCAGCAGCACTGAATGTGCGTTCCGAAAGAACGCTGGATGCAGGACAGGCGAGTAGCTCAACTGCATACTGTGCAAGCTCTGGCCAGTGATCCATCCTCAAGACCCAGTAACCCAGAGGATTTTCGGTGGGAAAGGTGTCCAAGTCTGATTTGCCCCTAGGTATTCCTGCACCATGTAAACCAGACGCTGGCTATGGTTGCTGGAACCAATCATACCTTGGGGCTGCGGAGTAAAAAATTGTCTGAACGCATCGGTCAGACGGCCACCTTCTCCACCGCTTCTTCTTTGACTGACCGAAGCCTCAGCAACAAGTTGTCCAGGACCAGGAATTTATAAACTCCCAGTCTCTGGGAACGCGTTGCACAGACCTTTCTGCAATGCCTCCCGAAGATGCTTCATCCACTGCTCCCTCTGCGACGACAAGATAAGGTCCGCAACCTTACCCTTGTAACGTGGATCAAGGAGGGTTGCCAGCCAGTAATGATCCCTCTCCTTGATCGCACGAATACGAGGATCCTTCCGCAGGCTTTGCAGGATCAGGGAGGCCATGCAGCGTAGGTTTGCTGAGGCATTCGCTCCGGAGTCCTCTGGGTCACTCAGGACGACATGATCCGCAGCCACCTCCTCCCAGCCACGTACAAGTCCATGGGTGTCTTGGGACTGTAATTGATCCCTTGAAGACTGCTGCTGATGCTGAGTACTAGGCTCCACCTCCATGCTGACACAATCCTCCTCCTCCTCCTCCTTGTCCTCTTCCTGTGTGATAGCCGGGCCAGCAGGAACACTGTCTGGATAAAGGGGGCCTTGAGAGGTAAGGAAGTCCTCCTCTTCCTCCCTCTGTTCTGCCTCAAGTGCGCTGTCCATTATTCCACGCAGCGTGTGCTCCAACAGGTGGACAAGAGGGACAGTGTCACTGATGCATGCACTGTCACTGCTCACCATCCTCGTAGCCTCCTCAAATGGTGCCAGGACAGTGCATGCATCCCTGATCATGGCCCACTGGCGTGGGGAAAAAAATCCAAGCTCCCCTGACCCTGTCCTGGTGCCATATTGCAACATATACTCATTGATGGCCCTCTGCTGCGTGTGCAGCTGCTGCAGCATGGCCAACGTAGAGTTTCACCTGGTGGGCATGTCACAGATTAGCCGGTTCTTGGGCAGGTTGTATTCCTTTTGCAGGTCAGCCAGCCGAGCACTGGCATTATATGAATGTCCACAGAGTTTCCTGGCCTCCTGTAAGCCCGGGTACCTGCCCAAGAACTGCTGCACCACCAATTAAGGATGTGAGACAAACAGGACACATGGGTCAGGTGTCCCTGTCGGAGAGCGGAGAGGAGGTTGGTGCCATTGTCGGAAACCACCATTCCTGGCTTAAGCTGGCATGGCGTCAACCACCTCTGAGCCTGCCCCTGCAGAGCTGACAAAATATCTGTCCCAGTGTGGCTCCTGTCCCCAAAGCACACCAGCTCAAGCACCGCATGGCATGGACACAGTACACTAACAGTAAATACTGAAGCTGCCTGCCTGTGGTATTAAAATGATCAGAACACCACCAATTTCTAGGTGCACACTGTGCAAAGGACACAGTACACTAACTTTAAATATTGAAGCTGCCTGTGGTATTAATATGATCAGAACACCAGCAATTTTCTTCAGGTATTTTTAGGTGTACACTGTGTAAAGGACACAATACACTAAGTGAAACACTGCAGCTAGCACAATCACCTGCCTGCCTGTCAGTATAGAGAATAACAGGAACGGATCTAGCTAAACTGAATACAGTGTATAAATATATACACAACACCTAGGATGCATATACATATATCCTCTACACACTGTAACTGCAGCTAACTGATTCGCCTGCCTGATCTATCTAACTCAATATAAATTACACTGTCTCTCTCTCTCTGTAAGCTCTCTTGTTAACCACCGCAACACACTACACAAGGCCGCCACGGAGGCGGCCTTATATAGTGTGGGGCATGTACTAAACCCCCAAGACATAATTGGTCAAAGCCACCCTGGCTTTGGCCAATTATGGCTCTCCGTTTTTTGCTCGCTGTGATTGGCCAAAGCATGCGGGTCATAGTGCATGCTTGGCCAATCATCAGCCAGCAATGCACTGCGATGCCACAGTAAATTATGGGCCGTGACGCGCCACTCGAATTTGGTGCAAACCGCCCATAATGTTCGCAATTCGGTGAACAACCAAGCAGGCGATGTTCGAGTCAAACATGGATTTGACTCGAACTCAAAGCTCATCCCTATTGTCCAGTAATAGAAATCCTGCATATTGTGGATACCCTAATAATGTTGGATTATAAGTTATGGCAGGAATTGTGTGCCACAAGTGGATTTGTTGATGCACCAGAAATGACCAGAAATGCAGTGGAAATTACTCATTGCTTCATTAGTCCATCAAGAGTGGAAAAAATGGGGTTGCAAATAGGATGTGGATATTTGTGTTGATATCTAGATGCCCAGACAAGGATCATAGATAATTTGAATATTAATTAATACTCAAATGCCTGAATTGGAACAAAATGTATTTGTATTAAATGGACTACAATGTGTGGCTTTAGTTACATCCTGTAATGAAAAGTCTGCAATGCCTCGTGCACACGATCGCGATTCCCGAAGAGAAAATTTCTGACCGTGTGTATGCTCCATCGCACTTTTTCTGTGAGAATTCCGGTCAAGAAAAGATTGAGAGCAGGATCTCAATTTTCGTGACAGGAAAAATTCCTATCACGAATCGTGATCGTCTGTATGCAATTACGACGTGAAAAAAACATGCATGCTCAGAATCAAGCAGAAGACCCGAATTGCCTAGTGAACTTCATTGATCTCGGCTCGTCGTATGTGTTGTACGTCACCGCGTTCTTGATGGTCAGAATTTCGTCCAAGATTTGTGTGACCGTATGTATGCAAGACAAGTTTCAGCCGTTTTCCTGCTGAAAAAAAAAAGTTGTTTTCATGTCGGAAATCGTGATCGTGTGTACGAGGCAATACAGTTTTCAATTGCCTTTAACTATTGTGCTTTATGAGAAATTGTTTATTTGTTTTTAGAAATATTAAAGTAATTTGAATATCTATATATTTTTAAACTCATGTGGGAAGTGAGAGTAATAGAGACCAATGTTGTTCATTTTTGTAATTAGATGTACCCTACATTAGCAATATGTACAAATTGCAGAGTTTGTTTTTAGCTGTGGGAAAGGTCTTGCTTAATTAATCAACATTTATCTCTGGATTTACCACCTCATCAAACTTATTTTCCTGTTACTAGTCATTTATCTCAGTGTGAAAATTAAAACATGAAAATAAAATATTCCTCACTGATTTGACACAGTGGGAAGTACAACTCATTGGGTGTTTCTTTCTAGAACCCTTAGCAGTAATTTGATTTAGAATATCCATATCCTATTTTTAAGAATTGCGATTACCAAAATAGGAAAAATATATACATTTTTATATATGTTTAGGGCTCTTTCATAGATATGTGTGGGTTTTGCTAAAATTAACCTTTACATTCCCAAACATGGAAACATTGTGGTACCTTCATAATCCATGCAATCAGCCTATTCAAATCCACTATTTATTTCACCAATATGTGTTGCCTGAACAAACTGAACAAACTGAACACTGCTATTTCAGAGATGCACATTTAATTTTTTGGTCAATGCTCAACAGCTGAGCCAATATCTCCAATATCTCCATCTCTAACCACCCCCCCCCCCCGTCTGCTGATGTATACATGCTACCTTGTAGAGAGTATTGGCACATGCCTGTTACAGAAAGTACACTGGTGTCTTTAATATGCAGTCTATGGTTGGCAACCCTGCTATTTTGTGCCATGGCAAAATGGGGTTCCCAACCTGTGAATAGACAGAATTTTTGTTCACTGATTATGTAGCGGTGAGTAATTAATAAGCTGAATAGTTCAAATTTGTCATCTGTTTTTTTTAAGTATTTGTTTACTGATGTATGTGTAAACAAATACATCAGTATATAACATGAATACTGGTTATAGGCATTTTGAAGGGTGTGTGTGTATGGGGGGGGGGGTGCTCTCTAGAAAAATATCACTTACACAATAAAGACCTGTAAAACTAAGTATATACAAAGAGAGTCTTCCTATTAAATATTGTATAATAAAAGAGTCATTAAGTTTATCACTAAAAGTTTTTTGTTTTTAAAAGATGTTTTTCTTTGCATAATTTAAAATTAAATAAGAACATGCGGACAGCCATGTATTCTTAATTCCACATACAAGCTTTGTTTGCAAATTTTCAATTCCACAATCAAAGAAGATGGAGAAAAAGCAAAAAATAGACCTTTAAAGTGCCCATGGAATACACATATGCTTATGTTATACCTATATTCAAGTACAATATCAAATAATTTGTCAGGAAAATGTAAAATAAAGATTTTGTTTTCTTTATATTATTGTATAATTAAATTAAATGCAGCTTTATTCATCCAATAATTCAATAAATTGTGTGGTAATAATAAGGAATTTTGTCTACCCTGAAATAGACCAGAATAATGCCACTGCTGGAACAGTAAAGGGCAAAAACATATAAACTTATTACAAGACAATTTTATTGCAGTTTATAGAAGCCTCGACTAGAAATTATGCTCTGCTGAATCTGGTAATCTTAAACCATGCAGAGCTTATTACTACTGTTCATATAAACAAACATTTAGGTAGCAGTGACCATAAAATGTTTTTTTTTTTTTTTGTAATCACCAAACAACAAGCACGTGCTGGGAAGATAACGACACTTTTAAAGAGAACAGTTGAGGGCTGGGAGGGAAAAATGTAATTAAAGAACACAGAGCAGAAATGGGAATGAGATGGTATGTTAACACACTGCAAAATACTGTATATTCCTGTGGGTAATAAGTATAAAAGGCTCACGTCCAACCTTCTAAATTAAATACCTTCTTCAGCTTTATGTTTACAAAGGAATTGGGGGAGCTGAATTCCCTAATGGGGATGGCTGCAACATAACCCCAAAAGAACCCCAATGGCTCTAAAAATTAATATGGTCCAGAAAAAGACTAAATAATAAAGAATAAAGCAAATAAAGCACCTGGACCAGATAGCTTACACCCACGTGTCTTCAAAGAGTTGGGCTTTGTTTTTTCAAAGCCAATGTTTTAAAGTTTAGACACTTTTTAATTACTGGTTCGGTACCACTAGATTGGCAGAAGGCCAACGTGTTCCCTATATGAAAAAGGGTTCAAAGTCTTCATCTAAAAATACACATACTGATTATGCAGAAGCCTAAAAATGTTGTAAGATACTATGTTTGTCATAGCCTTTTCTGATATTATTCATCATATGTTCCCTAATTCTTGAGTCTAGACTTCTAGACATTCAACCCACATATTGTAGGCCACTTGGACATTAGACCATGTAGATTACTTTTTTTGAATTACATCAGATAAAAATCCTTAATCCTAATTCTTTGACCTGTGGCTGTGACTACAAACTTCTTCCTTGGGTTCACTTTTTAAAGTCCTACACGCTAAACATTTCCTACATGTAAATCCATATGTCCCTGGAAACTGGAAAGTGATAGTTTTTGGACGATCTATCCCTGATTTAACCAATTTATCACGTAAAGAGGGGAATCTTCTGTAAATAAATTTTGAAACATCAGGAAGGATATCCGTTAAAAATTTGATCTATTTTGAGGATGTGCCAATGTTTTCTGATGATTTTTTCAATTCTTCTATATTGAACATTGTAATCTAGGGCAATCAATGTTCCCCACTTTGAATCTGTTTTATTAACTTTCACTCTGTCCTGAATCAGTGTTTCCCTTTGCATGTTCTGAACTCTACACATTTTGTCTTTTATAAAAATTTTATGTTCCTTATCAGTAAACCTCTTACCGATAAATTCCTCTTGCTCACAAAAGTATTTTTCCTCAGTGCAATTCCTCTTGAGTTGTCCCCTTGGTATATTTAACAACCAAGTTTAATGATGACAACTCTGTCTTGGAAATATACCCATTCCTGTTGCATGCTTTAAAAAATGTTTTGTGAAGAAACATTCATCTATTTTATCTGTCCAGAGATCCGGGATTTCAATATGTTCCTTCCATGGCAAATTATATTGTTAAAAGCTTTCCATTTTTTCCTTTCCTAATCAAGTCTTTTAACTCCTTCCTGTACTGTACTACCGTTTTTTTTTATTACTAATATTATCATTCAGAATCCTTTCCATTTCTTTCTTATAATCTTCCTTCTTCATTATAACAATACCGCTGCCCTTATCGGCTGGATGAATAATGACATCTTTGATTTTGTTCAGGCTTTTTATGCCTCTTCTGATATTCTCCGGATTCAAACATTTTTTATATTTTAAATTCTCCAAATATTCTAGGACCAAATTCTTAAATACTTCCACAGAGTCTCCATTTTTTACTGTGGGATTGAAGACTGATTTATTCTTCAAAGAAGTGTGGTGTCCCTCATCAATATTAACATTACTAGCTTCAGTTTTTTTTTTTTTTAAATCAATGATCGAAAGAACTTCTGTATTCCCACATATGCATTTAATTTACTCAAATTATTTTTCGGAAAAAATTTGAGGCCTTTATCCAATACCCTTAATTCATTATCATTCAATGGTACTCTGCTCAAATTTTAAATACCTTTGCCTAATGATGATGTCTACTTTTGAAACGTCCTTCCTCCTTGTTTACCTCTTCTTCTTCTTCTTATATTGGAGTTTATTTACTAAAGCTGAAGAGGGCAAAATTAGTCACAATTTTGCAGAGAACGCAATCAGCTTCCAGGTTTTATTGCTAAAGCTTAATTATACAAGCTGAAGTTAGAAGCTGGTTGGTTTCTCTGCAGAATTGTGACTAATTTTGCCTTCTCTAGCTTTAGTAAATAAACCCCATTCTGTCTTCATTCCTCCCCTCCTTCTCTTCTGGACTCTTGATGTGTTGCTCCTAAAAAAAAACCTGTAGGGGATGGTAATCATGAATATCTCTGCTCATAATATCCATATCTGTGATAACCTTCTGGGTTCCCCAAGGAGGAATATCTGTTTGACATAGATAATCCCCATCCATCATCTTTCCTACCACATCCCCATTCTTGATAATTAGGTCCTCCTCCCTATACAGGTCGTTAATTTCTACCCTGTGTCCACTTTTTATCCACCCACCTCTATAGGGGGTTCCACCATTATTGCTATAGGAGGTTCCACCATTATTCCTGTAGCGCTCAGTGTGGTCAAAACATTTATTATCAGCAGAATTATGATAGTAGTCACCAGATTTTTTTTTCATCATCCGGTTATTTTTATCTTCCTTTAGATACATTTGACGCCTCAACTCTGCATTACATCCCTCTTGCACTCGGCAGGTACATTAGAGTTATAGGGATAGTATTGCAAGAGGGGATTCCTTCCTCACCTATTTCACTTTGTCATTTAAATACTTGTTTGTTTTGATAATCCCTGTGTCTTTTAAATATTTCCTTATTTTCCTATTCTTAGTATCATTATCTTCTTTTTCTACAACGTTCTTTAATTCTTTAGATAATGTCAGGAAATCTTGTGTCTCTTTTAGAGATTCTAACAACTCTTTAATATCCTTAATGTGTGCTTCCTGTTTTGCTTCAGTTTCAAAAGAAATTAAGCACGTGCTCCACTTTATCCATATGGGCATGGTGGCTTTTTGATTTCCTCTATGATGGCCAATGTGTTTACTGGTTGCTTTGGTAACCAGATCTTCTTTGTTATATAAACATGATGATGCCGGCATGTACCCAGCCTTTGAGAAAGCCAGGATTGGCGCAAAGCGTCAGACCAGCAGTGATGTCATCACGCTGGCAGGATAAGGACGCCATTTTACTGGAGTTTGATGTATGGAATACCTTATGTCGATTGGGGTTCCACAGGGGACAGTTCTCTTTCCCTTTCTGTTTACTGTCTATAAACCTGATTTCAGTTACCAGATAGAGTCTTGCCATCTTCCAAAAATTTCTAATGTTTCTGCGGTAGTGGGATATATAAGGGATGGGAAAGAGACTAGAGTACTAGAATATAGGACTGTAATGGAGAACTTTGTCACTTGGTGTGAGGATAATCATTTGTATCTAAATGTCTCAAAGACAAAGGAGCTGGTGGATTTAAGAAGAAGGAAGGAAACAGTGACCCCTGTGTCTATCTAAGGAGTAGATGTGGATACAGTTGAGCATTACAGGTATCTGGGGGTGCACATAGATAATACGCTGGACTGGAGCAAGAACACTGAGGTGCTCTAAAAAAAGGGCCAGAGCCGCCTCTTTTTTTTGAGGAGGCTGAGGTCTTAACATCTACCGGATGATTCTGCAGATGTTTTATAAGTGTGTGGTGGCCAGTGCTCTCCTGTATACGGTGGCATGCTGGGGAAGCAAGCTTAGGGTGGCCGACACCAAAAGACTGTTGCATTAGAGTCTTTAACAACAGTATACAAGAAGGTAAGGGGGAAGTTTGGGACTTTGAATGAGGCACATAGGTGGAACAATAATTTTTTTTTGAAAAAAACATATTTTAATAAAATCACATAGGTTATACATATATCTTGGCCGAAGGGCTCCATATAAAGACATAAGTTAACAAGGATATTTCAAGATATGTAAATCATATGTTGTAAAAACATAATGCATCTAGGGTAGCCTAAAAGTACTGAAAGGCTCATTGGCTCGACGCATTTCAGCGATTAATCGCCTCATCAGGAGCAGATGCATTTGGTCTGAAAGAATTAAAAGCAAATATGAGGACCGATAACTAGTTCCAGAAAAAATTGGATGAAAAACAGAATGTTGAGAAAAACAAGGAGAAAGGGGATATGGAGAAAGGGGTTCACCCTCCTACTTACATGTAGCAGCACATGGTCAGCAGTTGGCGCCATGCCGGCAGCAAAAATCAATTGGCCCTCCCGGGAGCTGAGGGGACGAAGGCCCCAAGGAGACCGGACAGCAGAGCTGGGCCCCCAATGTGATGATGATGCCCACACTGACACTGGCGGTGATGCCGTATGATAAACTGGGGAGTGTCTGAGGAAAAAAGGGGAAAATAGGAAAAAATGTGTAAGGAGTGGTGAATGAGGAACTGTAGGGGCTCGGAGTGATGAACACTGAGATAAAAAAGTGAGTGAGAGAGAGAGTACCAAAGGGTAAGAAACTAGATGGATAAGTGAAAAAATAAAATTAAGGGAAAAAAAAATAAGATGGGAAAAAAGTAGGGCGAGATGGTGGAATAAAGAAAGTGTCAGGGACGTACTGGGCTTGAACCTGGGACCTCTTCTGTGTCTGGCGTTGGCTCTTCCCACTGAGCTATCTGGGATGCTGGACAGCTCCCTGCCTGATCTGCTGGATAACCTATCTGATCCATTAGACTACTCTGCTTGGTGTCTTGAATGCTGTTAAACCCTGAACCCCTTGCTCCTCCCATGAACTTCCTATAAAAGACGTTCCAGAGATGTTGCCCCTTGTGGTTTGATCTGCTTCTGTTCCCTGCATTCCTGACTCTGTGCCTGTTCCTGTGTTTGACCCGGCTTCCTGACCTCGCTCCTATCTCCAGTCCTGACTCTGGCTTGTTTGACCCTGCTCAGTTACCTGTCTGATCATCTGTTGCCAAGACCCAGCCTGGACTCTGACTACTCTCTGCCTGCCGTTTATGCTGTTTACCCTGATGTGAATGACCTGGCTTGTCTGACTCCGCTGATCTGCATACCCGCACCTGCCAACCTGCATCCGCGGTCCTGCACACTTGCACCTGCTGACCTGCATCCGCTGCTCTGCATACCTGCGCCTGCTGACCTGCATCCACTGCTCTGCATACCTGCACCTACTGACCTGCATCTGCTGCTCCCGGCTCCAGCTGTTCCAGCTTTCGCTTGGCTTTACTACACCCAGCCAAGAGTACCAAGCAGGCACCCTTACCTCGCTGCGCTCTTACCACCACTGTCCCCACTCCAGTGGTCTCCGAGCCGGGGTTGTACGGGAGGTCTCCCTCTGCACGTCAGGCTCACACCGAAGGTACGTGACAGAAAGTAATGAGAAAAGTGCATAAGGTGAGAAGTGAAGAAAAGAAATAGAGGATAGATGGGGGAGCGTGGGACTCCGACTTGGGTCACTGTATATACCTGGTATGTGTGAGTGGAAAAAACAGAGGATGTGAGGAAAGCACGCAGCTGGCGACAGCAACCAGCCAGGACGCCCAAACCACGTGGGAAGCCGGGAAAGAGGCCTGAGTGTACCCAGGGACACATCCCCAGCGTCACACTAGCATGCATGGGGTGGAGAGGAACCCGCGCTCAGAGCGTGGACAGCCGCTCGTATCAATGGGTGATCAACTCCCCACCAAGCATGCCATAAGATGAAAATGGACCCCGGCATGATGGCGTCAGGATTGATGTCTCATGCACAGCATCCAGCATGGCGCCAATGCGTAGCTGAGCAAGCCCGCCCACCCCCATGCAAGAAGGCAAAGCTAGGGGGGGATGGAGGGCGTCTGGAACACATTTCAGCTCCCGGGTATAGAGAAACATGGACAGAAACGGCTGACAGAGCGCCCCCTGGTGCATGCCAGATGGTAGGAATGGCGCAAATAAATGAAACTGGAAAAAATAAATTATATTCTGTTAATTATGCGGACGTAAGATAAGCTGAAAAGGGGAATCAAAAATTGAGCAACAGTAATATATAATAATGGTAGATATATAGCAGGATGAAGATGAATGAAGTTGCAAAAAATAAATGCATAAAAATAACAACAATAACAAAAATCATATAACATATAACCACCTATGTGCCTCCATCCCTAATTGATTTGATAGAGAGGGGGGAATTTGGGGGGGGAAGGGAGAAGCGGGACTTTAAATGAGACACCCTAGATAAATGTCTCCATCCCTGATAAATGTATACAAGAAGGTAAGGGGGAAGTTTGGGACTTTGAATGAGGCACATAGGTGGAACAATAAATTTTTTTGAAAAAAACATATTTTAATAAATTTATGTATAATAGGTTATATATAAATCTTGGCCGAAGGGCTCCATATAAAGACATAAGTTAACAAGGATATTTCAAGATATGTAAATCACATGTTGTAAAAACATAATGCATCTAGGGTAGCCTAAAAGTACTGAAAGGCTTGTTGGCTCGACGCATTTCATATGAGTACATACCAGCGGTTTAGAATTTAATGGCTGTGTTTTAAGTTGTTTTGAGGGGACAGCAAATTTACACTGTTATACAAGCTGTACACTCACTACTTTACATTGTAGAAAAGTGACATTTTGTGTTGTCACATGAAAAGATATAATAAAATATTTACAAAAATGTGAGGGGAAAATACAGCATAAACTGCTAATGAATTGAGATTTTTAATAGTGCATGTGATATTTGGTTCAAATGAGTCACGTAATGCCAATATCGCATGCAATATTGCTTGGTGAATTGTGCCCAGTAAGAATTGTGAAAATGTTGAATAGTCTCCCCTAAAGTAAAAGTTCTGACATTTATAGGTAATAACTGCAAGAATTATTGTTTTTTTTTTTTAGCTTTCCTTTTTTTAGGGGGGGGGAAAGGTGAACACTTTCCTGACACCAACATGGCAGCATACATATGATATAGCTCTACCACTATATCTGTCCACAAGACCTGTTTAAATCTGTCTGAGTCTGACTGAGAGCAACCTCCCCCATCCTTGTTTTTGTCCTCAAGATCTACACCTGCAAGACTGTGATGTCCCTACTTGCCGACTGTGTCACTGTTGATCTGAGTTCAGCCTCTCCTAGGTGCAGTCCCACATCTAGGTTGCTAAATGCACCAACAAGGTCGGGAGCCCCTTCTGGTGGTCTTTTTGGGCTGAAGAGTTCTCTAACTAGAGACATCAGAACCTCATGTGTTGCACCTGAATTGCTGTTTGGTTGCTGGAGTCCATGATGCATGTGTTTCTTTGCACACTTGAGCTGGTGTTTGGATGCTGCAGTCCATGATACATGTGTTTCTCTGCACATCTGAGCTGGTATTTGGTTGCTGCAGTCCATGATGCATGTATTTCTCTGCACAACTGAGCTGTGCTTGGTTACATCAGTCCATGATAGTTACATAGTAGGTGAGGTTGAAAAAAGACACAAGTACATCAAGTCCAACCCATGTGTGTGATTATATGTCAGTATTATCTTGTATATCCCTGTTTGTTGTGGAAGTTCAGGTGCTTATCTAATAGTTTCTTGAAACTATCGATGCTCCCCGCTGAGACCACTACCTGTGGAAGGGAATTCCACATCCTTGCCAAAGAACCCTCTATGCAGTTTAAGGATAAACCTCTTTTCTTCTAATTTTAGTAAGTGGCCACGTGTCTTATTAAACTCCCTTCTGTGAAAAAGGTTTATCTCTATTGTTGGGTCCCAAGTATGGTATTTGTAAATTGAAATCATATCCCCTCTCAAGCGTCTCTTCTCCAGAGAGAATAAGTTCAGTCCCCGCAACCTTTCTTCATAACTAATATCCTCCAGACCCTTTACTAGCTTTGTTACCCTTCTTTATACTCGCTCCAATTCCAGTACATCCTTCCTAAGGACTGGGGCCCAGAACTGGACAGCATACACCAGGTGAGGCCGGACCAAAGTCTTATAGATTGGGGGAATTATCGCTTTATCCCTGGAGTTAATCCCCTTTTTAATGCATGCCAATATTCTATTTTCTTTGGTAGCAGCAATTTGGCATTGCATGCCATTGCTGAGCCTATCATCTAATAGGACCCCCAGGTCCTTTTCCATCCTAGATTTCCCCAGAGGTTCAGATTGCATTAATATTTTTGCCACCCAAATGCAATATTTTACATTTTTCTACATTAAACCTAATTTTCCATGTAGTTGCCCACCCCATTAATTTGTTCAGATCTTCTTGCAAAGTTTCCACATCCTGCAGAGAGGTTATTGCCCTGCTTAGGTTAGTGTCATTCGGAAATACAGAGATTGAACTGTTTACCCCATCCTCCAGGTCGTTTATTAACAAATTAAACAGGATTGGTCCCAGCACAGAACCCTGGGGGACCCCACTTCCCCCCCTGACCATTCCGAGTAATCCCCAATTCATCACCACCCTCCGAACTCGCCCTTGTAGCCAGTTTTAAACCCATGTACTCACCATATGGTCCATGCCAATGGACCTTACTTTGTACAGTAAACGTTTATGGAGAATTGTGTCAAATGCTTTTGCAAAATCCAGAAACACCACATCTACGGGCCTTCCTTTATCTAGATGGCAGCTCACCTTCTCATAGAAGGTTAATAGATTGGTTTGGCAAGAGCGATTCTTCATGAATCCATGCTTATTACTGCTAATAATACTGTTTTCATTACTAAAAAAATATGGTGAAGTGTTGTTTAATTCAGCTTCAGTGGAAGGAAGTCTCCAGGACTCAATGTCTGAAGCTGCGATTTTGGTTATCCCGAAAAAAGATAAAGATCCACTTTTTCCAGAATCATATCGGCCTATTTCCTTATTGTCAACAGATGTGAAGATCAGTAGTGTATTTAGGTTTTGTGCGGCCCTAGGCCTGACTTAACTCGTGCACCCCTAATTTAAATATGACCCACCCCTTTCTGTCAAGGCCACACCCCTTTCTGTTTAATACCCGCCCTGAAATTTTCTTTATACAATTTGATTATACAATTTAGCCCTCCCTGCTTAGCTCATTATTTTTCATATGCATGCTGCCATGTTGGCATTAGGAAAATTGAAAATTGCACCAACTACTTACCGTAATTTCCCTTTCCTGATGCCAATCCATGGCAGCATACGAACCCTCCCTTTTTGATCTTGTTATTTTTACGGATTTTAGAAAGGTCCTGTGGGTGAATATAGGAGTGGAGCTATATCATGTATGTATTTATGTACAGTATATATGTATGCTGCCATAGATTGGTGTCAGGAAAGGAAAATTATGGTAAGTATTTGATACAATATTTTATATATATATATACATAGATATATATCTATATATAGATATATTTTTATTTTATTTTTATTTAGTAAAGGTTCTCAAATGCTTTTGTAAATAAGCCTTGGTATCTCATTGGTTATTAAAACTACATTAGACCACTAGGAGCTCTCCCTAGTGGCTAATATACAAATCCAAAAAATGTATTTCATAAATTAACATGGAATAACAAGCATTCAAAAATTTGATAATCATAATACATTTTCATATATACACTGCAATGTTTTCCTTTTCTAGCTCACACTAATGCTCACTAAAATTAAACTCTACATATCCTTTATGAGAGAATGCAAAAAACATTTATGAGCAATACCATTAAAATTTTGATTAGAAATGTTAAAACAATGAAAGAAGAATGTTGATTGGATGTAATAGTTGATTGAACTTCACACTTTAGCAAACTCACAAATGCATATACTATACAAGCAAAACCACTGATAGCATACATTTATGTAATTATATGTTAAATTCTTTCTTGCACAAAATTCGCATGATATCTGGCTACAGTGAAAGACACTGACAATTTTCAATAACTCTGCAGTTATTTAAATAAGCCTTTCGCTATAAAGCCCTCATTTTCTCTTGAAGTCTTGATTTACTTGTTCTCTGAATGTGTAACAATGACTGGACACATTAAAGGAATTTCACAATTATAAGGTATACAGATATAATATTCTTGCCTATTGGTTTTACATTGCTTTATTACAGGGTTTTTCAGCTTAAAATCATAGGGCACTTGTCAAAATACATTTTTGTGAGGTGTGTTTTTACACTTATCAGCTCCCACCGCACTAAGAAAGCAGTGAAAGCTGTGTCTTCTCTAGCTAGTAAAAATAATTTGGGTCCTGCAGACCTATTTAAAACAGAAGGCCAAACAAGTAATTTCCAGGTAAACTTTAAATGTATTCAACTCTGACACCATTAACTACTTCAATACAGGGCACTTTCACCTCCTTCCTGCCCAGGCCATTTTTTAGCTTTCAGCGCTTTTGCACTTTGAATGACAATTGCGCGGACATGAAACACTGTAGTCAAATTAATTTTTAATCATTTTCTTCACACAAATAGAGCTTTCTTTTGGTTGTATTGAATCACTATTGGGTTTTGTTTGTTTAAAAAAAAAGTTTAAGTTTCTGCCAGTAAATTTTGTAAATAAGTAATTTTTCTCTCTCACTGATATGTGCTGATGAGGCTGCACTTATGGGCACTGATAGGCTGCAATGATGGGCACTGATAAGGCAGCACTTATGGGCACTGATTAGGTGGCACTGATGAGGAGGCACTAATATGCCACACTGGTAGGTGGCACTGATATGCGGCATTGATGAGCACTGATAGGCAGCACTAATGGGCACTGATAGGTGGCACTGGTGTGCACTGATAGGTGGCACTGGTGGTGGGCACTGATAGGCGGCACTGGTGGGCACTGCTGGGCAGCAATGATAGATGGCACTGATGGGAGGCACTGATGGGCATTGATGGCCAGCACTGATGAGCAGGCACTGATGGGCACTGAAAGGCATCACTGACTGGTATCACTAATGGGCGCTGATTGATGTCACTGATGGGCACTGATTGGTGGCACTGATGGACACTGCTGGGGCTTTACTGTAATCAGGGCACTGATGACCAGTGCCTTGATTACCTGCCCTGGTCTCCCCTGCGAGGATATACCGCTGATCAGCACTCCTCTCCACACTCTGTCAGTGTGAGGTGAGGAGAGCCGATTACTGGCACTTCCACATTTACATGTGACCGGCTGTGATTGGTGACAGTTTTTGAAAATACATTTTGGAACATGTCTGTAAAAATAGCATGATGCATATTATCACCACAGTGGCTATTTACTCACATTTGTATGTTTGCCTATTTAAAGCTGAACTTCAAACTTATATTAAAATATAACATTTACCAAGTTATATATTAATTAATGTATCCTCAAATGTATTTTTGCATATAACTAATATACAGTAAGTACCTTAATATATCTTGTAATGAGTGCAGTAGCACTCAGATTAGAACATAAAGGGTCAACCCTTGACCCCATCAGGAACTTTTGGCCTTGTGCAGTGCTTTTAGTGAAAAAAGCAGGGATGACCTCATAAAGGTGCTGGTGCTCCTTCATTTTCCAATAACAGGGGAAATACTTTTTTACTTAAATGCAGTATAGTCTGTATGTAGGCCCAGATCCTCGTTATAGTGTCGGGCAGGGGTAACTTGCTCACAAGACTGATCAAATAGAGTTATAATCCTTTTGTTGGTAAAATCATATGCCTGCCAAATGTTGCTGATGGATAGTTCATATTTTTTTACTTACATGCAGACTATGCTGTTTCTCACCAAGCATGTAGTTTAAATTGCTACAGTTACTGTCAGAATTTGTTGTTGTCGATTTTATGCTTGCCTGTTATATTTAGAAAACTACTATTGACCTTTAGAGCCCATTCACACAGGGGCAACACGACTTCCAGCGCGATTTTATAAGGCAACTCAGACAGGACTTGAGAATGAATCACAGCGCGACCTGGAGCTACTTACAAGGCAACTCCAAGTTGCTTGCAGGACAGGAGACATTCCAGTGGCCAATCAAACAAGAATCAGCTCTGTGGGAGGGAGGGGGGAGGGAGAGTTTTGCAGGAGAAATGTATGTTTTCTTCCTGGAGAGTTGCTCCTATTAAGACAGTGAGAGGCGACTCCCATTGAAATGAATGGTTACAGGTCGCCTAGGAGTCGGATTGAAGTAGTACAGGGACCTTTTTTGAAGTTGGAGCGACTGCAGTAGTGTGCATAAGGACGGCTCCATTAACTTACATTGATTTCTTCAGCCAGCGCGACCTGAGGCGACTAGGGGCAACCTGGGGCGATTTGGAGTCGGATCCAAAGACGCCCCTGTGTGAATGTCCCCCAGCCAAAAAACCTGCTGAAAAAAATAAACGTTGGAATGCACATGATTCAAGCAGCCTCTATTCTAGATTAATACATAAGGGCCTGGACATTACCTGGTTTAGGGGACAAAGTAAACATTGATTGCATATGTAAAAAAGCATTTATTGTCCTGTACTGTGGAGGATTCTTTTATCTAAAATGTCATATGGGAAATCTAGCAATTGTATTATTAATATTAATATTATTAATAATAATCGTTGTAATATTGTCTCTATAGCACATTTGTTTTGTTTTTTGCCAGCAACAAGTAGAACTGAAATCTCGTCAGATGCTACAAAATACAACAATATCTATTAGCAACAAATAGGCATATAAACTGAGTTATAGGTGAGACCACCTCTCACACTGTACATATATATATATATATATATATATATATATATATATATATATATATATATATATATATATATATATAAAAAAATATATATATACATATATATATATATATATATATATATATATATACATATATATATTGTGACAGCAGGAAGGTAAAGTCACCTGGTTGCATCCAGGGGGGTAGATATATTTCGCCCAGATTCAGGCTTTACGCCGACTTATACAACTAGGTGGAGAGTTGTATAAGGCTAGTGGGCTCATGGATGACTCATACCTCTAGGGAGAGTGTGGGGCGTCGTACAGACAGGGAGTTGATGAGGCCAGCTGAAGCTTGTCAGCTCATTTAGGCCTCTATAAGAACTCCCAGATTCATTAGGTGTTAGCTCATGCCTGGAACCAGACCTGTGTGGACTGTCTAGGGAGAGTGAACCCCTGTGCGGTGAGACAAAGCCTGTGTGGCTATTTGCTTGGACATTTAAAACCAGGGACTTAGGGACTAGGACAGCACTAGGCTGATCCCAGTTGTTAGTTAGGAAACCTGTATGTTTAGTCAGAGGTCAAGTTGACCAGGATTTATTTTATTTATGTTTCTTTTGCTTTGCTGTGTTTTGTCACTGTAAATAGAAAATAAACCGCACCTTTTTGATTTTGAAAACCACAACCTCCGTTTGCTGGGCCTGTTTTTGTCTGGGGAGCCCATCCCGGGGGTCACACACGCCCGCTGCCGAGCTAACCCCCTCACAGTTGGTGGAGAACCAGTGGCAGTTTTTTTTTAAGCCAGCATGGAGGAGATACTGAAACAGCTGGCTCTAGCAAATGCCAATCAACAGCAGACAAATGCAGGTTTGCAAAGGAGCCTTGCAGCCCAGCAGCAAGCTCATCAACAGAGCCTTGCAGCCCAGCAGCAAGCTCACCAACAGAGTCTGGAAGCTCAGCAACAAGCCCAGCAGCAATCTGAGGCCCGCTTCATAGACCTGTTACAGAAGCAAGAGCAGAGACTACAACAAATGGAAGCAGTAATGCAGCAACGTCCGCAGACCAGTGAGGAAAGCCGTCCCACTAATACCGCGTCCTTTGGGGTGAGTCGTTTATTGACAAAAATGACTGGAGAGGATGATCCAGAGGTATTTTTGACCACATTTGAAAGGACCGCTGAAAGAGAAAAGTGGCCTGAGGAGCAGTGGGCTGGACTGGTGGCTCCTCTGTTAACTGGTGAATCACAGAAAGCTTACTATGACCTAGAGCCTAACCAAGCAAAAGACTATGTGATGCTAAAAGCTGAAATTTTGGCAAGGCTGGGTGTCACCCAGGCTGTCCGGGCTCAGCGTGTGCATAACTGGACTTTCCAGCTTGGAAAACCCCCCAGGTCTCAAATGTATGATCTCATTCACCTGAGCAGAAAGTGGCTACAGCCAGAGACTTTGTCCGCACCAAAGATTGTGGAACGTGTTGTAATGGATCGGTTTTTGAGAGCTCTTCCTACTGCCATCCAAAAGTGGGTAAGCCATGGAGACCCAGAGACGGCCGATGGTCTTGTGGATCGTGTGGAGAAATACTTGGCTACAGAGAACCTGACGGCCTCTTACAGAGACACTCGGACTTTCCACCCTAAGACCAGACCATCCCCAGGGGCGGATAAGAGGATTCCAAGGGGTGAGGGTGGAGAGAGTGAGAGGGTGGGAGCTCTACCCCAAGTTTGGCGAGAACAGCCTGGGAAATCAGCGGCTCAAGAGGCGGCAAGAAGGATCGTTTGCTACCGCTGCCGGCAAGCGGGACATATTGCAGCCAATTGCCCGGTTGTGGAGGAACCCATGCAGTGTGACTTTCTGACGGGCAGACGTCAGTCGCTGTGTGCGACAGTCGCATGCACTGCCATTCGAGGAACTGAGAAACATTTATGCAAAATGTGTGTTAATGGTAGAAATGTTGTGGTATTGCTGGATTCAGGTAGCCTTGTGACCCTGATAAAGGCTGAGTTAGTTAAAACAGAGGTCTTTGGGAATAGCAAGGTAGCTGTTATTTGTGTGCATGGGGACACCCGAGAGTATCCAGTGACTACAGTGTGTTTCGAGACCCCCAAAGGTACCCTCTCTCATCCAGTGGGCTTAGTATCTCAGTTACCGCATGACGCCATTGTGGGAAGGGATTTTCCGAAGTTCTGGGAACTGTGGGATGATCCTGAGCCCCCCACTGGTGCCCCTATGTACCAGGAATGTGATAGCCAGAACTCCCCTGAGAGTGGTGAGGACTCTCCGGAATTTCCCTTATCAGTATTGGCAGGGGAGACTCAAGAAACTGGAGAGGAGCCCACCTCCTCAGACGAAAACCTACCGTCTGTGGAGTTTTCTGATCTTGAGGTTCACAGGGAAAACTTTGCCACAGAACAGTTGAAAGACCCCGCCCTAATAAAGGCACGGGAAAACGTAGTGAAAATAGATGGCAAGTTAGTGAACCCAGATAATACCTGCACTTACCCATACTTCAGCGTAGAGAAGGACCTACTGTATCGGGTGGCAAAAAGGGCAGAAGAAACCGTTGAGCAGCTTGTGGTGCCCAAACCTTACAGGAAGTTGGTGTTGGAGTTGGCCCATGGGCACATTCTTGGAGGTCATCTGGGGACAGAGAAAACCCGAGAGAGGGTATTACAGAGATTCTATTGGCCGGGGGTGATGAAGGACATAGAAAATTATTGTTCCTCCTGCCCTGTGTGTCAGAGGTCGGCCCCGATGCCACATTTCCGTAGCCCGCTGGTCCCTCTACCCATCATTGAGGTCCCGTTTGAGAGGATCACCATGGATTTGGTAGGGCCTATAATCAAGTCCGCTAGGGGGCACCAGTACATATTAGTTATAATGGACTATGCCACCCGTTATCCAGAAGCGATCCCTCTCCGAAATACCTCGGCCAAAACCATAGCCAAAGAGCTATCTCTTGTGTTTAGCCGGGTGGGTATTTGTAAAGAACTGCTTACGGACCAAGGTACACCCTTTATGTCCCGGGTTATGAAGGAGCTGTGTAAATTGTTCAAAGTGACGCAATTACGTACATCTGTGTATCACCCCCAAACCGATGGGCTGGTTGAAAGATTCAACAAAACCCTAAAACAAATGTTGAAGAAAGTGGTGGATAGAGATGGAAAGGATTGGGACTGTCTACTTCCTTATCTGATGTTTGCTATTAGGGAGGTGCCCCAATCCTCTACGGGATTCTCCCCCTTTGAGTTACTGTATGGGAGACACCCAAGAGGGCTGTTGGATATTGCCAAGGAAACTTGGGAAAGTGAGAGTTCTCCCCACAGGAGTGTGATTGAGCATGTCGCCCTGATGCAAGACCGAATTGCACAGGTAATGCCCATCGTGAAGGAACATTTGGCCCAAGCGCAGTTAGCACAGCAGAGAGTGTACAACCGTGGAGCCAAGACCCGTACCTTTTCCCCGGGGGATAGGATACTGGTACTTGTCCCTACGGTTGAAAGTAAATTCCTTGCCAAATGGCAAGGCCCCTATGAGATAATGGAAAAAGTGAGCGAAGTGAATTACAAGGTCAGACAACCAGGAAGGCGAAAGCCCGAACAGATCTATCACGTTAATCTGTTGAAAGCCTGGAGGGATAGAGAGTCCCTAGTCGCAGACACTTGGTCACCAGCTCAAACTGGTTGCGTGATTCCTGAGGTTGGAATAGCAGCCACCTTGTCACAACCCCAACAACAGGAGGTTAAGGAGTTTGTGCTTCGCAACAAGGAGGTATTCTCTGAGCTGCCGGGACAAACATCTGGGGTAGAGCATGACATCATTACCCCGCCCGGTGAAAGGGTGAAGTTAAAACCCTATCGGATCCCAGAGGCCCGACGGGAGGCAATACGGGAGGAAGTACAGAAAATGCTGAACTTAGGGGTGATAGAGGAGTCCCAAAGTGATTGGTCTAGTCCCATTGTGTTGGTGCCTAAACCGGATGGGAGCTGGCGATTTTGTAACGATTTTCGTCAGTTGAACAAAGTTACAAAATTTGACACCTACCCCATGCCACGTATAGATGAGTTGATCGACCGGCTGGGAACAGCCCGATACATGACGACTCTTGACCTCACAAAAGGGTATTGGCAAATCCCCCTGGCCAAGTCGGCCAAAGAGAAAACCGCATTTGTAACCCCAGACGGGGCGTTCCAATATAAAAGAATGCCGTTCGGGTTACAGAATGCGCCGGCCACATTCCAGCGGAAAATGGACCAGATGCTGAGGCCCCATCGGAAGTATGCTGCGGCTTACCTGGATGACGTAATTGTCCATAGCACAGATTGGGCCTCACATCTGCCAAAAGTGCAAGCAGTCCTGGACTCTGTTCGGGAAGCGGGGTTTACGGCTAACCCCAAGAAGTGTACCATTGGGCAGGAGGAGGCCAAATATCTTGGGTACACCATTGGGAGGGGAGTAATAAAACCCCAACTCAACAAAGTCGAGGCCATCCAGAGTTGGCCACGTCCCAACAGCAAGAAGCAGGTACGAGCCTTTCTGGGAATCGCTGGGTATTATCGGCGATTCATTCCCCACTTTGCTTCTAAGGCTGTGCCCCTAACCAACCTGACGAAGGGGAAAGGGTCGGTCATGATTAAATGGACCCCCGAGGCTGAGGCAGCATTCCAATTCTTGAAACAAGCCTTATGTAGCCAGCCAGTGTTGTACTCACCCGACTTCTCTAAAGACTTTGTCGTACAAAGTGATGCGTCAGATGTGGGGTTAGGAGCAGTATTGTCCCAGGTCTGGAACGGGGAAGAGCACCCAGTCATTTACCTCAGCAGGAAGTTGAAGTCCCATGAGGTAAATTACGCCACCGTTGAAAAGGAGTGTTTAGCGGTGAAGTGGGCTCTAGATTCCCTTCGGTACTACCTGCTAGGTAGGCACTTTGACATGGTTACGGATCACGCTCCGTTAAAGTGGATGGCTCAAAACAAGGAAACAAATAGAAGAGTGAATAGGTGGTTCCTGGCCCTCCAGGAATTCAACTTCACAGTAAAGCATCGCCCTGGCGTTCAAATGGGGAATGTGGATGCTTTGTCTCGAGTACATGAATGCCTGATTGCTGGTGTTCCAACCCCGAGGTTAAAACAAGAGGGGGGGGTATGTGACAGCAGGAAGGTAAAGTCACCTGGTTGCATCCAGGGGGGTAGATATATTTCGCCCAGATTCAGGCTTTACGCCGACTTATACAACTAGGTGGAGAGTTGTATAAGGCTAGTGGGCTCATGGATGACTCATACCTCTAGGGAGAGTGTGGGGCGTCGTACAGACAGGGAGTTGATGAGGCCAGCTGAAGCTTGTCAGCTCATTTAGGCCTCTATAAGAACTCCCAGATTCATTAGGTGTTAGCTCATGCCTGGAACCAGACCTGTGTGGACTGTCTAGGGAGAGTGAACCCCTGTGCGGTGAGACAAAGCCTGTGTGGCTATTTGCTTGGACATTTAAAACCAGGGACTTAGGGACTAGGACAGCACTAGGCTGATCCCAGTTGTTAGTTAGGAAACCTGTATGTTTAGTCAGAGGTCAAGTTGACCAGGATTTATTTTATTTATGTTTCTTTTGCTTTGCTGTGTTTTGTCACTGTAAATAGAAAATAAACCGCACCTTTTTGATTTTGAAAACCACAACCTCCGTTTGCTGGGCCTGTTTTTGTCTGGGGAGCCCATCCCGGGGGTCACACACGCCCGCTGCCGAGCTAACCCCCTCACAATATATATATATATATATATATAGTAAGATTGACGGTTGTTAGCTCTCGTAGTAGATGCGTTTTTCAGTGATGCAAGCCAGTCAGCAACTCTGTTTAAGGGCATGGTAGCCCATTTTTATTTAAAAGCACAAAAGTTCACAAACACGTCTGTAGTATTCACAGGGGGGTTCCACCATTCCTGTATCTTGCATACTAACAGTTTAGCCTAGGGCTTGGGTCTGCTCCTCAGACCCAAACAGTTTCCAAGAGTTTAAGCTTTCTCCTTGCTTATCCCTGGTCAGCACCTTTGTTACTGTATCACTAATGATGTCTGCCTCCTGCAGACATGTACCGCCTTTGACTCCACTTCAGAGGATGAGAGTCCACTTGACTCTCATGCACACAGACTTCCTCTCTGTTGGGTGGAGCCCTGATCCATAATCACCTCTGAACTAAATAGCCCAAGACACAGCTGTTCCATCAGCGTGTCTTTCTTTACCAAATCTGGCATAAACCAACCCTCTTGAAGGTCGCACAAAGTCGCACCCTCACATACTTTCCCCCCTTGTTTCGAACCAGAGGGAGGAACACATGATCCCGTCACCATAAACGGGACACCTCTGTGCCAGCCATTGGCTGCGTAGGCCCATTTCTTTTTCGGGGTATGTGTCCACCAGCACTTCACCTTGGTGCCTCTGTGCCAACTATCCGTAGCAGTAGTCCTAATCTGCCCAACCTTTTCTCTAAAGGGGCACTCCACCCACATCTTCTTCCGGCTGTACTTCCAACAGCCCTTCTTCCTGAACCATGGGCTCCCACTAATCTCTCTATCCCTTCTACCTTTTGGCCTCAGGACCCTTCTTTTTCCTCCCACAGACCTACTCTCCCGGGACTGTTGGGGACCCACTTTCATGACATCTGTCAGGGACTGGCCACTCTCACTACCTGACGCAACATTAACCATCAACATTTGTTTCTCAGGTTCACCAACCCCTGTGTGGTCACTCTTGGCCACCAAACCATCTGTGATTAATACCATATCCTCAACAGCAATGTTCCACAAGGGGTTATTCAACACAATATGGTCATTCGGACCTCTTGTCCTATTTGCTAGGACAGTGTCTATGGAGGGACCATCTACAGGCAAGCAGTTACTCCCTATGGGACAGTCCCGTAGTTTCACATCGCCCCCTGTTGTCCAACACTCCAATAACAATTGTCCTACCAACGCACATGTTCCACCATATTTTCCCACACCAATCTCTTTAACCATTTCTGTGTCCACTGGTACCTCAACCAATAGCTCAGAGTTGTCTGACAGTGCTCCACAGTGCTTCTCATACATATTTCCGTTACAGTTACCATTACTGTTATTTCCTGTCAAAGTGTCTCCGGGTACTTCAAACTGCACCTCTCTGCGCGGGCCCTTCCTTTATATGAGGTGTAGCGGGTGAGACAGTACGCGCGCCCCGTACCAACCACTGCTCAGCCGCACCTCGGACCGCACCAGCAGGAATACACCCCCATCACACCCGCATACGGAGAGACTTCCACTATGTCTAACATCTCTAATTTCTCAAACAATTCCCCTGAGCGCCTTCCGCACATAACCGCCGCTGGAAGCACTCTCGCGGAGAACTGCGAGACAACTTTCCACAAAAGCAACCAACAGTGTAGCAACCAATTCTCATCAACATTGCTTAACGACGCGTGTATCACCTGCGTCCACCGATTGGTATTATGCAGTACCATGTCGCCCTTCTGCTGTGGATACACGCAGGTGTATATTGGAAAGATTCTCACCAATTCCCACAACATCTCCGAAATTTCTAGACATGCCGTATCTAAACACAGAACTCTAGGAACTTGACCTTTACCAACGATGTGGAGGGACTCATTTGCTAAGGCGTGAGAGGCCGGGACACTTAAAAGGACCTTTACCTCAGAGGCAACTAACAAAATTTGTGGCTCCAGCTGAGCACGGCCAATCGCATGTGTCACACTCATCCTCTCACGTTCAGCAACACTGAGCCCCTCCAAATCGCTATCCACTACCTCATCAATCTGACATTCAACATTACTCATCTCTTTTGCTGTGGACAAAACCTCTGCTATGCATGCGCCCTTTCCAGATCCTTCCAACTGGAGAGGGTTAATTTCTGCAAAAGCCAACGCACCCGTGTCTACTGGCCCTGCAGCCTCTCTATTTAGCATAGCAGAAATTGTGTCCACTCCACTGTAACCCACTAAGCTTTCCTTGTCTAAATGCACTTGTGGCAAAACATTTTCAAACACAACAGGCTGCAATAACATAACTTCACCACTTTGCTCGGGTGGAGCTTCACTAAACCCATGAGGACTGTCAGCAGTGACAGACTGTAACAACTCATTATCAGTACAAGAAATTTTAAACATTTGAGTTTTACCATTTTTCTCATCACCAAGGTCAAGTACCCTCTTATCTATCAGAGCGGCACCACAGTTGTCCCAGGCAACCTCTGACTCCAACACACAGAGCTCCCTGGAGGTTTCTAAGGACACATCAGCGGCCTTAGATACTGTTGCCAAGGGGAATCACATATCCTGCTTAGCGATCACCCCTACCTCATTAAGCATCACATTACATGTGTCATCAGCATTCATAAACATAGCAGTTTTATAAACTCTATCAAATTGTCCTTTGTCAAAACGCATGGCACCCTGCGTGCCACTCAGCACACCACCCTTCCTCTCCAAAGGAATTATTTTGCCCACTAGGGCGTCTTCACGGTTGTCCTGGGAAACCACTTGCCTCACCACTGCAGGCTCCTCGGTGGTTTCCCTTGGCAACTGCACAGCACCTGTCACTAGGGAACATGGCATACCAACTGATTTGGTCACCCCTAGCACATCCTTTCCAGCACTCTGCTGGATTACCTTAGCTGTACCCAGAGTCCATATGTCCCTTTCAATTTTTGACCTCACTGCAAGCAGGGTTTTAACCTGTGTCTCCCCACTGATCTGGGTAGCACACTGCAGCAAGTTCATTTTTTCACCTTCAGTGGACCTCCGCTCTGGGGTCACTTCCACTTCATTGTGAGCAACCACACAGTCAGCCTTTCCCATGATTTTAACAGGAACAGTCTTACCATTCTCTTTAGCATGGGTTGAAGACTTCAATTGAGGGCGTTGTCCCTTCTTTGCCATGCTCTCACAAGATGACGCCCCCTCCTGGAAACAGGGTAACATTACATCCCTCTTGGATTTTCCATCATCGCCTGCAGGCAAAGCATTAAGCCCAACAACACGATCAGCAGCTGTATTCCACAAGCTTGGACAAGAAAAGATCCCGTGGCCCAGCTGACCACATTCCAGGCATGGCACTTGGCAACTTTCTCCTGTTGCTATGGGAGACCACCTTCTCCCCGCTGATCTCTTGCAGCGCTCTCTAGACTGGACTGCTCCTAGAAAAGTATCGTAGTCATCTCGGTTACTATACATCCCACGGTACACCTCCTGGTATTCCTCGATCAGAAAAGGTTGCACCAACTCAACCCAGCGATTTCTGGGCCATCTTCTGTAGGAAGCAATCATCGCAAACTCATTCAAAAAGTCCTCAACACATTCAGAAGGCAACATAGGCCATATGAAGTCAGCTGTACGGATTTCTGCTTTGTTGCCATGGGCAACCACACCCATCTGCTCACTCTTTACACTCAGAGCAGGCTTCTCATACCTTTGCTTTGGTGAAGCCTGGGACAAAGGGCATTTAGAAACTTCATGCCCCCACTCACTGCACCGCAAACAGCGCACTTGGTTCTTAACCCTTTGCACAATGATAGCTGCCCATCTTGCACCAGCGTTGCCAGGGGCAACATGTCCTTCCCCTTTAACTTGGTTCAGTGCGGCCAAGTGTCGCCTGCACCATACTTGCAGTCACCTGTGCACTCCTTTCACCAGTGTTGCTAGGGACAACACCAGCTCTGTCTCTCATCTCAGCAAACCTGGCTTCCTTTTTGAGTTTTGACCTCCCCATCTCTGCAGTCAGGCCAACAACGTTTTTTTTTTAACACGGTTCCATTTAACAAAGGAACATTTAGAAGTACTGTCTCCAAGACTTGCAAACAGCACACTTTCACATGCAGACTTCACTCTCTGCTTGAGCTCACTTCCACAGGCACATCACCTGTATACAACACAGTCCATTCATTGAACTCCTGTGCAATGCAGTTCGCCTGGCTGTCCCACACAGCTAACAGCAGTTCACCGCAAAAACTTTAACTTTTCGTTCAGATTGGCTGTTCATCACAGTATTACTGCAAAACACACAGTTTCTTTTTACTCACTGTTTTGGTATGCGAGGATCTGGAATTCTTCCAAAACTGCCCGAAGCAATACTTCCACCACTTGTAAGATTGGCGGTTGTTAGCTCTCGTAGTAGATGCGTTTTTCAGTGATGCAAGCCAGTCAGCAACTCTGTTTAAGGGCATGGTAGCCCATTTTTATTTAAAAGCACAAAAGTTCACAAACACGTCTGTAGTATTCACAGGGGTGTTCCACCATTCCTGTATCTTGCATACTAACAGTTTAGCCTAGGGCTTTGGTCTGCTCCTCAGACCCAAACAGTTTTCAAGAGTTTAAGCTTTCTCCTTGCTTATCCCTGGTCAGCACCTTTGTTACTGTATCACTAATGATGTCTGCCTCCTGCATACATGCACCGCCTTTGACTCCACTTCAGAGGATGAGAGTCCACTTGACTCTCATGCACACAGACTTCCTCTCTGTTGGGTGGAGCCCTGATCCATAGTCACCTCTGACTCCACTTCAGAGGATGAGAGCCCACCTGACTCTCATGCACACAGACTTCTTCTCTATTGGGTGGAGCCCTGATCCATAATCACCTCTGATCTAAATAGCCCAAGACACAGCTGTTCCAAGAGCGTGTCTTTCTTTACCAAATCTGGCATAAACCAACCCTCTTGAAGGTCGCACAAAGTCGCACCCTCACAATATATATATATATATATATATATATATATATATATATATATATATATATATATATATATATATTTATATCTGTGTGTGTGTATATATATATATATATATATATATATATATATATATATATATATATATATGTGTGTGTATATGTGTGTGTATGTATATATATATATATATATATATATATCAATCATAGTCACCTTAGTATTAAACTATATGTCCAAATTTTCATTATATCTCATTTTCATTATATGAAAAAAAAAAAAAAAGATTGCTTTGTATATTTCAGTAAAGTTAAATCGAAGAGTGTCTATGCCCATATTTTGGAACACTGGGCAATTATTTGTGTGAATTTTGATGTTAATTTTTCATATACAAAATAGTAAAACACTAATGTTCATAATATGTGTAGGTTCTTTATAGATTTAAGTATTGTAGTGATTATTGCTGTATAAGCGCACTTGCAACAATAACTGCTCTTGATCCTTTTTATTTACACTAACATTCTACTTGTCAAGACAAGTTTTTGGGGTGTACACCCTAATTATAGGGTCCAAGAGGAACTAATACACAAACGTATAGCAAAATGTTAAGTAAGACAATCTCTGAGAAAGAAAAAAAAAACACAGCAATGGTAATTAAATTTGGATTGTTGGTGAGATAAGTAATGGAATGGCCTCTGGAATGGGAGTGGGTGGAAAATTCAGAGATGAGGGTGGTCATAAAATGGTTGAATAGGGATTTACAAACCAGAGATCTGCATTCAGTCCATTAGTCCATTGTCTTTTGTTTCAAATAGAATTATCATTTTTAGTTCAAGTTTTTCCTTTCTTGGCTATTTTTAAATTTGCCTTTAAGAACTAAAACATTCATGTCTTCTATACAATGGTCTGGTAGTGAGAAATGATGTCCCACAGGTCCACAGTAACCATCTTCTTTATGTTCTTTTATTGTGTGTCTGTGTACATTTATTTTTTTGTTTCTATCCTGTTTTGCCAATGTAAGATCCTTAGTTGCACTTTTTGCAGTGAATGAGGTACACAATATTATTGGAGGTGAGGCTGTATGAACATGTAATACTGAAAGTAATTTTTGTGTGTCTGATGCTTTTTAACCACTTCAATACCATGCACTTATGCACCTTCCCGCCCAGACCAATTTTCAGCTTTCAGTACTCTCACACTTTGAATGACAATTACTTAGTCATGCTACACTGTATCCAAACAAATTTTTTATCATTTTCTTCTCACAAATAGAGCTTTCTTTTGGTGGTATTTAATCGCCACTGGGTTTTTTATTTTTTGCGATATAAGCAAAAAAACAGCAATTTTTTTTAAAAAAAAACACTTTTTTTTAGTTTCTATTGTAAAATTTTGCAAATAAGTAATTTTTCTTCATAAATTTGTGCCAAAATGTATACTGCTACATATCTTTGGTAAAATGAACCCAAATTAGTGTATATTATTTGGTCTTTGTGAAAGTTATAGAGTCTACAAACTATGGTGGCAATCACTGAAAATTTATCACATCTGATCACGCCTGATGTACTGAAGGGATATCTCATTTCTTGAGACACTAACAAGCGAGGAAAGTACAAATACCCCAAAATTACCCCTTTTTGGAAAGTAGACAGTCCAAGGTATTTACTAAGAGGCATGGTGAGTTTTTTGAAGTTGTATTTTTTTCCCACAATTCTTGGGAATTTTTTTTTTTTTTTTTACACAAACTGGTCATATTAACAGTGTTTTTCTCTCACACAGCATATGCATAATTGCAACTACACCCCAAAATACATTCTGCTACTCCTCCTGAGTGTAGCGATACCACATGTGTGAGACTTTTACACAGCCTGGCCATATACAGAGGCCCAACATTGAAGTAGCACTTTCAGGCGTTCTACAAGCATAAATCGCACATATCCTTTCTCAACCACCTATTACACTTTTGAAGGCCCTGGAGCACCAGGACAATGGAATTTTCCACAAAATGACCCTATTTTGGAAAGCACACACCCCAACGTATAATCTATGAAGCATTATGAGTCTTTTGAACGGTTCATTTTTTTTCCAGAAGGTTTTGGAAAATGTGGAGAAAAAATGAAAATGCATTTTTTTTACACAAAGTTGTTCATTTATAAGATATTTCTAACGCATAGCATATACATAGCAAAAATGACACCCCAAAATGCATTCTGCTACTCCTCCTGAGTATAGCGATACCACATGTGTGAGACTTTTACACAGCCTGGCCATATACAGAGGCCCAACATTGAAGTAGCACTTTCAGGCGTTCTACAAGCATAAATCGCACATATCCTTTCTCAACCACCTATTACACTTTTGAAGGCCCTGGAGCACCAGGACAATGGAATTTTCCACAAAATGACCCCATTTTGGAAAGCACACACCCCAACGTATAATCTATGAAGCATTATGAGTCTTTTGAACGGTTCATTTTTTTCCAGAAGGTTTTGGAAAATGTGGAGAAAAAATGAAAATGCATTTTTTTTACACAAAGTTGTCCATTTATAAGATATTTCTAACGCATAGCATATACATAGCAAAAATGACACCCCAAAATGCATTCTGCTACTCCTCCTGAGTATAGTGGTACCACATGTGTGAGACTTTTACACAGCCTGGCCATATACAGAGGCCCAACATTGAAGTAGCACTTTCAGGTGTTCTACAAGCATAAATCGCACATATCCTTTCTCAACCACCTATTACACTTTTGAAGGCCCTGGAGCACCAGGACAATGGAATTTTCCACAAAATGACCCCATTTTGGAAAGCACACACCCCAACGTTTAATCTATGAAGCATTATGAGTCTTTTGAACGGTTAATTTTTTTCCAGAAGGTTTTGGAAAATGTGGAGAAAAAATCAAAATGCATTTTTTTTACACAAAGTTGTCCATTTATAAGATATTTCTAACGCATAGCATATACATAGCAAAAATAACACCCCAAAATGCATTCTTCTACTCCTCCTGAGTATAGCGATACCACATGTGTGAGACTTTTACACAGCCTGGCCATATACAGAGGCCCAACATTGAAGTAGCACTTTCAGGCGTTCTACAAGCATAAATCGCACATATCCTTTCTCAACCACCTATTACAATTTTGAAGGCCCTGGAGCACCAGGACAATAGAATTTTCCACAAAATGACCCCATTTTTGAAAGCACACACCCCAACGTATAATCTATGAGGCATTATGAGTCTTTTGAACGGTTCATTTTTTTCCAGAAGGTTTTGGAAAATGTGGAGAAAAAATTAAAATGCATTTTTTTTACACAAAGTTGTCAATTTATAAGATATTTCTAACACATAATATGTACATAGCAAAAATTACACCCAAAAATGCATTCTGCTACTCCTCCTGAGTATGGCGATACCACATGTTTGAGACTTTTACACAGCCTGGCCACATACAGAGGCCCAACATCCAAGTAGCACCTCCAGGCATTCTAGCAGCATTAATTGCACATATCATTTTCTGACTACCGATCACATTTTTGAAGGCCCTTCATATATCTAACACATAGTAGGTACATACCAAATAACAAAAGATTACCTGTGGTTTTAGAAGTGCAGTGGTCCACAGAGGAGAGCATCGGTCCAGGCAGCAGGCAGGGATGAGGTCAGCGACAGCAAAAGCAATCATCCAGGCAGCAGGCAGGAATACTGTCCATAGTTCGCACAGGCAGAGATACTGTCAGCACAGCCAGAGCACAGCCAAAGCACAGGTCCAGGTAGCAGGCAGAGGTGTCCTATCCTATCGATGATATCTTCGATATATTGGAGGTAGTGGAGTCGGTGATTTTGAGTTGCTTTTTGGTAGCAGACAAACGAATTAAAAAGGGCCATGTGAAACAGGTGAAACGCAACTTTTTTGTGCCAATAATGGGACTTTCTGGTTGATAAGTAGGGCTGTAGCATCTGGTCGTTTAAATCCACCCCCCCATGTACAAATTGTAGTCGTGGACACATTCAGGCTTTACAATGGAGCCGCGTCTTCTTGGGATCTCCACCATGGTGTCATTGTGGATCGTAGAGAGGATGTGGACATCTTTCTTGTCCCTCCACTTCATGGCCAACACCTCCTCGTTCCTCATGGATGCCGATTCTCCAGGTCGCAATTTTTTTGTCAATAAATTTTGTGGGAATCCCTTCCGGTTTTTTTTGAAGGTACCGCAGGCTGGGGTTTGTTTACTGTAAAGGTGGCGAAAAAGGGGCAGGCTGGTATAATAATTATCAACATATAAATGGTAACCTTTTCCGAACAGGGGGACAATTTTCCCACTGGTTCCAATATATGTGGGGCAATCACGGGGCTGGAGCTGGGAGTCTTTGCCTTCGTAGATCCTGAATTTGCAGACGTATCCAGTGGCTCGATCACATAATTTATTTAATTTTAACCCATACCTGGCTCTCTTGCTTGGTATGTATTGCTTGAACTGCAGTCGGCCGGTGAAATGTACGAGGGACTCGTCCACACAAATTTTTTGGTCTGGGATGAAAATGTCTTCAAATCGCTGGGAAAAGGCATTGATTAGGGGGCGTATCTTGTACAATTTGTCATAGTTGGGATGATCTCGGGGAGGGCACTGTGAATTGTCATTGAAGTGGAGAAAGCGCATAATCATGTCGTATCTTTTCCTGGACATGACAGCGGAATATATGGGCATGTGTTGGATGGGGCGTTTGGACCAATATGAATGGACTTCGTTCTTTTTTGTAAGCCCCATATTGAACATAAGACCCAAAAATAATTTAAATTCCTCCAATGTTAGACGCCGCCACTGGAACATGCGGGCGTAGGAAGAATTGGGGTTGGCAGCAATAAATTGGGATGCAGACAGATTCGTTTGATCCACTATATTCTGCAGCAAACCTTGTGGGAAAAATAAACAAAAATAATCAAATTTAGAAAAATTTGTAGTGTCGGGCTGCACACCTGGCTGTGCGGTGAAAGGGGGGATGATAGCGGATCCTGAGTTGGCAGGCAACCATAAGGGGTTTGCCAGGGCATCGGGAAGGTAGGATTGGGGCTGGATTCTTCGGGTTGGGCGTGCATTTCCATTGCTTGTACTGGGCTCCTCTTCCTGGGGTATGGCGCTGCTGGTGGTGGGCAGTTCTCCTGATCTTGGTGCTGATCTTGGTGCTGATCTTGGTGCCGATCGCATTCTTTTGGGAGGGACGGTTTCCTCCGGGGACTCGGACTCTGAGCCACTATCCTCCACTGGCTCGTATTCCGAACCAGAATCGGATAATGGGAGCTCCCCGCTGCTCTCATCACCCGACATGGCAAGAATGGCATATGCCTCCTCAGGTGTGTAAACCCTTTGGGACATTATGGCAGTGCTTATTGGTGGGCCTGTGTAATGGCACTGCTGGTGGTAGTGGTGGCGGTCTGTGTGGTAGTACCGATGGAGGTATTAGTGGTGGGCCTGTGTGGTGGTACCGATGGCGGTATGGGTGGTGGTGGTACCAATGGCGGTACAGGTGGTGGTGGTACCGATGGCGGTACGGGTGGTGGTGGTGGCGGCGGTACCGGTGGCGGTACGGGTGGTGGTGGTAGCGATGGCGGTATGGGTGGTGGTGGTACCGATGGCGGTACAGGTGGTGGTGGTACCGATGGCGGTACAGGTGGTGGTGGTACGGGTGGTGATGGTACCGATGGCGGTACAGGTGGTGGTACAGGTGGTGGTGGCACTACCGACGGTGGTACGGGTGGTGGTACTGGTGGTGGTACCGATGGCGGCACTAGTGGTGATACTGGTAGCGGGCCTGTGTGGCAGTATAGATGCTGGGCCTGGTGGCGGTACTGGTGGTGGTACTGGTACCGATGGCGGTACTGGTAGCCTGTGTGGCAGTGCCAATGGCGGTACCGATGGAGGTGGGCCTGTGACAGATGATTGACAGATGTGCTGATTGATTGACAGATGGGATGATTGATTGATTGACAGATGGGTTGATTGATTGACAGATGGGGTGATTGATTGACAGGTGGGGTGATTGATTGACAGATGGGCTGATTGACAGATGGGCTGATTGACAGATGGGCTGATTGGCTGGGCTGATTGATGTGCTGGGCTGTGTGACAGATCCTCTTTATAGGGGGGGGGCGTGTTGTGCACTGTAAACTTATGTAGACAAACTACACTGAGCTAACTTACTGATCTCTTCTCTCTCCTCACAGATCGGTGTGTGAGGAGAGAGCAGGGATCAGGTAGTAACTCCTGTGGAGTTTGTTTACATTTGTGACCGGCTGTGATTGGACACAGCTGGTCACGTGGTAAACAGCCAATTCATTGGCTGTTTACTCTGATCGGGGACGCGCTGTGTCCAAGGGACACTCGCCTTCCCCGATCCCCGCTCTGCAAGCCTGTGGCGGCGCGCACGGAGCGCGCCGCCGAGTTTGTTTTGACAGGTGATCGGCTGTGACTTTGACATAGCCGATCACATGGTAAACAGCCAATGAAATTGGCTGTTTACCGTGATCGGGGTAGCGCTGTGTCCGAGGGACACATGCCGTCCCCGATCACCGCGCTGCGTGCCCCCGCGGGCGCGCGCAAGGCAATATCCTGCAGGACGTCATATGACGTCCAGTATCGATATTGCAACCACTTCCCGGACGTCAATTCGCTATTGACTGGGCGGGAAGTGGTTAATGGATTGATTTGACTGCACAGTTTGCAGTTGTTGTTGTAAGTCCTAGTTCCTTTATTTGCACCTCTGTGATCAGAATGAGGTTACCTACTGATTAGTTTATGTCTGGGGTTGGGTGTTTGCCCAAAGGCCAGCATTGGGGGTTGTTGGAATATTTCTTTCAGAGTTGCACCCTCTGTTATGATGAGCTGCAAATCCTCAATCCTCAATTATCTTTCTTATCCCTTCTAGTGCTGGATTGTATGTGGTTACTAGAGGTGCACAATTATTATTATTTTTTTTGGTATTTTTTATTTTTGTATTGTAGGAGATTTTCTGTTTGAGTTTTCAAGGCAGAGTTAATGCTTGTATTGGTGGTTTTATTCTTGTAACTTCTTAGAGAAGCATTCTGGTAGAATTGTGAGATGTTTATTTCTGTCTTCTGGGTCAGAGAATATGTGGTGGTATCTGGTGGCTGTGTATAATGGCTCATTTGATATGTTGGGGTTGGAAGCTGGAGATCATTTCATCAGTCAATGGATTTCTTAATTTTGAGATGTGTAGTTTATCCTTAGAAGGAATTTTGCAGGAATTATTGTGTTTATGTGCGCTAAGAAACATTTTAATGTATTTTTAGTAAAAATAGCACTTTGATAAACATTTGTGCAAATATTGCGGGGCCTAAAAAAATCAGTAACACTTTTTTTTTTTTTCCAGGTCATGTGCTTTCAGAAAATAAATGGAGTCTTTTAAAAACTCTGAAAGTTGTAAGTGAAAAATGATAACTTCCAGATTTTTTTAATAAATTGCGTACCTTCAGTTTTCACCATTCCACAAAAAGACGCAATTTAAAATGTATGAATATTGGTTATTTATTAACGCAATACAGTTTTAGCTTTCATATCTAGTGGGAATTTGGCAGGCATTTTGTAAATTTTGCTAGGTATGTATCAATAAAAACGCATGCCTTATCGTGGTGATTTCTATGTGGACTCCAGACGGACCAGCCAGGTGAGTAACAATGTATTAAGGTTGTGCTTTTCCCCTCTTCTCCATGGCTAATTCAGTTCAGAGGGGTGGTTCTCTTAGAGTGGCATCTCATAATACACAAGGCCTTAACTCCCCGATAAAAAGACGTAAGGCATTCCAACATTACCATTCTCAGGGAATTGATTTTCTCCTGCTTCAGGAGACTCACTTTTCTGGGAACTTTCGCCGGTGTTCCTACATCTTAAATTCCCCACCAATTTCCTAGCGAATGCAGAGGTCAAAAAAGGGGAGTGGCTTTTTCTTTTCTCCAAAGGAGTGCCCTTTTCTCATTCCCAAACAATCAAGGATAGGGAGGTTCGCTACATCATGGTTAAAGGACATATTGATGGCTGTCTATACACATTCATTTCATACTATGCACCGAACACAGGCCAAGCAAATTTTTTTTCAGAGATGCTGCTTGCCCTTTCCCCCACTTTGAGGGTCGGCTGGTAATGGGCGGTGACTCCAATATAGCTACTAGACAAAACAGCCACGGGAGCATCTCAGCTAACAAGACTCCCTAAACAAAGCCTTTGCATTGCTCGACTTCTTCATTCACTGGGTCTGGTAGACATTTGGAGGGAGATGCATCCTTCTGTACGGGATTACACACATTATTCAGCACCTCATAAAACATATGTAAGAATCGACCATGTGTTTCTCCCCACCTTAGTACAGCAATGCAGTCCTCTATTTTAGACATAGCATAGTCGGATCATTCCCTAATTCTGTTAAAACTCCCTAAAGTCCCCTCCTGTTCTGGACCGAGGCATTAGAAATTAAATAGATCTCGCTTGAGCGACCCAGATAGATGCACTATGATAGGTAAGGAATTGCAGGAATTCTTCCTACTGAATGATGTGGACGATACCTCCCCGGGAACCTTATGGGGCGCACATAAGGCGGTGATACGCGGCAAGTTTATCCAATTAGCTTCTCAGTTAAAGAGAATGCCAGGTAGACATAGACAAGCTTGAAAAGGATTTTAAATTACTTAGCAAAACTCATAAACTTAACCCCACCCCCACTACTTTGTTTAATCTTGACACAGCCAGGTTAGCAATTAAACTAGCCCTCACTTCGGCAGCTGAAAAAAATCTGAGATGGCAGGGTGCCCGCCTCTTTGCCCAAAAAGACAGAATAGGATCGAAACTCGCAAACAAACTATCCCGCAAATTCCGTGCAATCTTCATTCCCAAGATTAGGTGCCTGAAGGGTGAGATCTCCCAAAACCCAAGTGTCTCCTCTCCACTGATGCTTTATCACCAATTCTTGTTTCAATAAAAACCCCAAATTTTCAAAAAACATTTGTCAGTAGGACGGAAAGTGAGGTGAACTGTTCTGAACAGGTGCACACTGCACAGACAGCAAAACAAATGTTACAGGGGTGATAACCCTTCCCTATGTTTTCCAAAAAGCTTAAAAATAGATTTTTTGCCTGGAGCTACACTTAAACAATGTACCTGTTCAAAATTACAAACAGATTCTACATAAGAACAAACCTACAGTCCCTGTCTTGTATGCACCGCCTGTATACGGCTGTTCAGAGTATATAGGGCCTTTTTTATTTTGTGTGCGGGGTTCCCCTTAATATCCATACAAGACCCAAAGGGGCTGGTAATGGGCTGGGGTAGGGGGGGGGGCTGTGATGGGGTAGCTATGCCATTTTTCTTAATGATTTTCATCCATATTACCGGGACCAGACATTACATTAAAGCTGCAAGCAGTTTTAAAATGGCTTTTTTTCCTTTAGAAATGTAATTTTGCACAGGGACAGTTCTAAACACGGGAAACACGTGGCACTTCACAGGCATACTTTAGACACCCCCCAGGTACGATATTTAAAGGAATATTAGACTTTTTTTTTTTCACTTTATGCATCATTAAAATGACTGCTCCCGAAAAACGGCCGTTTTTAAAACTTTTTTGGGATTGATACATGTCCCCTGGTGCAGAACCCGGGTTCCCAAACCCTTTTTAGGACAATAACATTCATAATAGTCGTTATAATTAGCACTTTAGATTTCGAACATTCGCATCCATTGTATTTAATAGGGTTCTAAAGTTCGTGCAAACTTTCGGTCCGTTCGCGGGTTCTGGTGCGAACCGAACCCGGGGGTGTTCGGCTCATCACTACTGGGTAGCAATGGAAAGACAATCAACCCCCAATTTCACATTAGACTACATTATTTGGAGCGCCCCCAAATCCCGACCTCCTATACTGGCCCCCTCTCTGTCTCATTCGATAGAAATATGCGATTCCATACATAAGCTTCCTAAAATTACATCAGAATGGCACCCTTTAGCACATATATTTTAACAACCCGCTCTTTCCACCAGGGAACAATATACAAGCATTTCATTGGTGGACAGACAAAGGTTTATAAAGGATAAGACATTTCTTCAATTCCTCTGGCTCTTTTAGCTTCTGTGTGAGTAAACTGGAGATGCCACTCTTGGAGAAGTTCCGCTACACCCAAATATCTCACTTTTTGCACTCAATATGGGCGACAAAGCCAAGTCCATTAACTGTCACACCATATGAACAATGGTGTTCTAGGATTATGGAGATGAGGGGAGGCATTTCTTTAATATATTCGGCACTGGCGGAGTCCACCGAGAAAACATCCTACATGCTGGGCTGGGAGCAGGATCTTGATTTTGAATGGAAGATTATAGTTTTGTGTAGTTATTTCTGCGCTACCAAAGATAAATAATACAATTGAAAGGAGTGGAAACTGCCGCAAACACCAAAAGGGTTAAACCAAACACATGTGGCAGAATAGAAAAGTGGGGGTGTGGTGTTGCGCTGTTTCTAAAAAGTGCTAATAATGTGCAAATAAATGAATCACCTCAGATACTCAGTAAAATAATATATATATAAATTAATCCAATAGTGCATGTATGCTAATATAGATAAAATGAAACTGCGATGTGTCTGATCAAAATACATACATAAAAGGTAAAAAGCATGGGTATTGTATACACAGTGACATATAAAAATTATTAAAATTATTATGGTAGTGCAAATAAACTAAAACCATAAAACATAACTCGATATAGACGGCCAAAATGCAGCGTGCATACAATAATAATAGTAAAAATGTTGTGCAAAAAACAGCTGAATGTGCAAAAAGAAACGTGTCGGCAGAAAAAACCTGCAATGTGCAAAACCACAGGTGAAAATGCTAGATGCAAAAGTGCACAGAGTGCTAAAAATGCAGGAAATGTCCACTGTAAACTGGAACAGAAATAGTTAAATTAAATTAATGGAGTGTGAAACGCATAAACAGGTGGTGCCAATGGCAACAGGATGCTCTCTTCAGAGTGGGTGTCTTATTTCCATGCATAAACCAGGGAGTGGTGGAAAGATAGATTAATCTCTATTTCGTGTGTCACACACAATAGTGAAGATGGCCTCTTACCTTGCGGTAATAAGGTAACCGCATATAGAAGTACTGGGAGTAGTAGTTCCTCTCATATGGTCCTGGGCCAATTCTGGGTCCTAAATACTGTATTTGTCTCTCAAATGACAGCGAGATTAAAAGGAAGAAAGGAGGGTCTCAATAGTGAAGTATGTTTAAAAACCAGCACGGTATATTTATTGGTGCAATAGTAGGGTACTCACATTAAAAAATTTGCATAAAAAACGTATCTCCTAAGAGCAGCGAGCTTGTCAGCCTCCGTCTATCACTATGCCTTTCTGTCCCTACGCGTGGCGTCACTGACACGTGACTTCATCCCCTGAGCCTTTAACTGCCCGACGTGGGGGTCGCGCGCGAGCTGTCGGCGGCGCACTCGCGACCCCGCTACCTTCCCCGTGAGTCGGAATGGGGGTCCCGCGGACTCGATCGCCGCAGGGATCCCCACAATCGTCTCACGGAGGGATGGAGCGGGGAGATGTTAGTGTAAACATAACATCTCCCCGCTCGCCTACTGACACTGTCACTGATTTCCGCTCTGTGTAATCAGAGCGGAGATCAGTGACGTGTCACTCGTAGCCACGCCCCCTAACAGTAGTAATCACTACATAGGCACACTTAACCCTTTCAGCGCCCCTAGTGGTTAACCCCTTCACTGCCAGTGTCATTTTTACAGTAACCAGTGCATTTTTATAGCACTGATCGCTGTAAAAATTACAATGGTCCCAAAAATGTGTCAAAAGTGTCTGATGTGTCCGCCATAATGTCGCAGTCATGAAAAAAATCACTGATCGCCGCCATTACTAGTAAAAAAAAAACGATCCCCTATTTTGTAAACGCTATAACTTTTGCGCAAACCAATCAATAAATGCCGATTGCAATTTTTTTTAACCAAAAATATGTAGAAGAATACGTATCGGCCTAAACTGAGGAAAACATTTTTTTTTATATATTTTTGGGGAATATTTATTATAGCAAAACGTAAAAAATATTGCATTTTTTTAAAATTGCCGCTCTATTTTTGTTTATAGCGCAAAAAATAAAAACCGCAGAGGTGATCAAATACCACCAAAAGAAAGCTCTATTTGTGGGAAATAAAGGACATCAATTTTGTTTGGGAGCCACGTCGCACGACTGTGCAATTGTCAGTTAAAGCGACGCAGTGCCGAATCGCAAAAAGGGGCCTGGTCAATAACTAGCCAAAATGGTCCGGGGCTTAAGTGGTTAAGCCAAAATCTCAATATGTTTCATACAGGAAGGACTTTTTCAGGGCAATAATAACTTTCTGCATGTTTTTTTTTAACTAGTATTTTAACTGTTTAATAAATTTAACTGTAGTTATTATATGATTATAATGTTTTCCTGTTTTTCCTGGAGATATATACTGTATATCTATATTGGAAATGGATTGCTGGCCAGAGGTGATCTATGAACAGCCTCTGACTGTGGTGTGAAATAAATCTGCTCTTGCTGATCTGTTAGTTCAGACTTCATGTATATTTGGTGAGTGATTTGTCAGGTAACCTGAGGTCAGGTGACAGATGCACATTGTTGGGGTCAGGAGTGCACCGCTAAGGTAGTGGACCCTACAGCTGATTGCTGCGGATGGAGCACTGGGTGGTTTAGGAAAGTGGGTCCTCTGGAGCACCAAGATGTATCACACGGGGAGCTAGAGCATAAGGTTCCCCAGGGTGCGGAGTCTAAGAGCCAGCAGGTGTTCACCAGGGCCCCTAATGGTGGGGATGGCCTTCGGTGCAACAGGCACCAGGTCGCGGCCCCCAGGCCTGCTCACAGTAGGCTACTGGAGGATAGAGAGGAAGCAGCAGACCGGAACAACAAGGGATAGTCATGAGATGAGCCAAAAGGTTGGGGCAACGAGCAGACTGGGATAGTCAAAACACGCCAAAGATCAGGGTATGAAGCAGACAGGGATAGTCAAGACCAAGCCAAGGTCGGTAAACAGAATCAGATGTAGAGCACACAGCAAGAAACACACAGCAAGCCAAACACACACAGACCAGAGGTAAGCAGACAGACAGGGCATGAAAGTATTACTGCAGATTCATGACAGAACCCCCCTCTTACGAGGTCTCCCCCTCCCCCACTTGGGACCAGGCTTGGAGGGGAACCTCAAATGGAACTTCCTCAGAAGACGAGGTGTAAAGATTTCAGATGCAGGAATACAAGACCTCTCACAGGACCAAAACACCTTAACAGGAGCGAGAATCAAAACTTTGACTAACCTCGTACTCTTGATCATCCTCAGAGACTGGAGCCAAGGTAGGGAGAGGACGGGAGAACTTATTGAGAACTAAAGGTTTCAGAAGGGATATATGAAAGGAGTTTGTAGATGCAACAAATTTGTGGTAGGGACCGTAAGCAAAGTAGGTACAACCGCCGGCTGCAATTGAGGTCGTTGAACCTGGGATCCAAAAGAGGCCTGAAGCTGTTCAAAGCATGAGGCCAAACCTTGCAGGAATTGGTCTGATTAGACTCCTGTGTCTCGAGTCTGTGGACTACACCCTGCAGCTGATCAACGGCAGGTAGTGGCACATCAGCCGGGTCCATGGCCCGAGCAAACAAACAGGTCACCTGAAGCCAGGTGACAGATGCACACCATTTGGGTCAGGAGTTAGTGGACCCTATGGCTGACTGCTGCAGATGGAGCTCCGGGTGGTTCAGGAAAGCAGGTCCTCTGGAGCACCAACATAGATCACACTCGGAGATAGAGCATTAAGTCCCCCGCGGAGTCTAAGAGCCAGCAGGTGTTTACCAGGGCCCCTAATGGTGGGGGTGGCCTTTGCTGCAACTGGCTCCAGGTCACGGCCCCCAGGGTCTCCCAGCTTATGCTCATAGTAGGCTACTGGAGGATAGAGAGGAAGCAGCAGACTTGAAAACAACAAGGGATAGTCAGGAGATGAGCTAAAAGGTCGGAGCAATGAGCAGACAGGGATAGTCAAAGAACATGCCAAAGGTCAGGGTATGAAGCAGACAGGGATAGTCAAGAACAAGCCATGGTCGGTATACAGAATCAGACGTAGAACACACGGCAAGAAACACACAGGAAGCCAAACACACTATATTGCTCGGGCACTTAACCATTCAGGTGTGAGAGTGCAGGCCCTAAAGCTGATACACAGACCAGAGGTAAGCAGACAGACAGGGCATTAAAGTATTATTGTAGATTCATGACATGATTTTCCTATTGGGAGTGAGTTACGGTGGAAGGAGAGATCACAGTTTGGATTAAGAAGCAAAAGAAATAGTGCACTGCACATTGAACACTTTATTAGGAACTGGATTTGATATGCTTGATTTATGAACTTTCACTTTTGCACAGAACATTATATGGATATATTTATAAATCTGCAATTTATATGGATTAATTAATTATACACATTTATAGTGCTGCAGGATGAATTTGGGACATTGCTTTGACAAATTTACTGCAGCAGCAAGGGGTGTTTATTTAGATAAATAGGAATTTTATTGATGTTTGTAACAGGTGATTTTTATAGGAATATTTGTAATTGTTTTTAGCGTAGAGTGGTGGAAATTATAAATATTATATTTATATTATATAAATTATAATATTTTGGTACACAAAAAGTTGTCTAGCATTCTTTGGAAGAAACAAACCAGATTTGAAAAGACCTTACTGTATCAATTTTTCTCAACCCTAAATATAAGTTACCTCATGTAATTAAAAAAAGGAGTGAGAATGGAACACAAACACACACTCAGAAAGTCAATCTTCTCCAACCATCTAACTATTTTCTCCTACAACAAATCTGCACCTTCCCCATTTAGATACAATGGGGGTTATTTACGAAAGGCAAATCCACTCTGCACTACAAGTGCACTGCAAGTGCAGTCACTGTAGATCTGAGGGGAAGCTCTGAAATGAGGGGAAGCTCTGCTGATTTTATTATTCAATCATGTGCAAGCAAAAATGCTGTTTTTTATTTTCCTTGCATGTCCCCCTCAGATCTACAGCGACTGCACATTGCAGTGCACTTGTAGTGCAACGTGGATTTGCCTTTCGTAAATCAACCCCAATATGTCCCAGAAGTAGAGTCAGTGGCGGACTGAGAAGTCAGCCTAGTTTTCTTTGAACAAAAACCCCTCTTTTTTATACCAGTTTCATAGTTATTTATTTAATTCACTTAGTTCTTGCTGCCCACCCCTCCCCATACTACAATGCCCATGCAGAGCCTCAGTACCTCCACAGTATCCCTGTATCCCCACAGTATCACAGTTCCCTTGCAATATCACTGTTTCCCTGTAATATCACAAAATTACTTCCATGACACTTCACTCCACCACTTCCACAACTCATTGAAGTAACAACAGCATCTGCTTGGTTCCTCCCTTTTCAGACACTTCTGGTCCTTACCTTGCTCACTCACTCCTGTGCTAGCTTTCCTGCAGTACTTCTTGGCCACTGTTGCCAGCCAGCCAAAGCAGAGACTCATGGCATCCACTCACAGCTTCCTTTCTTCCCCACACAGCTTCACACAGCATGCTGCACCTAGCTTCCTTCCTTTGATGGAATCCAGCTACGCTCTCTACTTGCTGCTTCAGCTTCCTGGATGTGCAGTCCAGGATAATCTCCTGAGGCATACATTTTCTCTAAATATAAATATATACAGTTGCAATAAAAAGTATGTGAACCCTTTTGGAATGATATGGATTTCTGCACAAATTGATCATAAAATGTGATCTGATCTTCATCACAAAAATAGACAATCAAAGTCTGCTTAAACTAATAACACACAAAGAATTAAATGTTACCATGTTTTTATTGAACACACCATGTAAACATTCACAGTGCAGGTGGAAAAAGTATGTGAACCCCTAGACTAATGAGATCTCCAAGAGCTAATTGGAGTGAGGTGTCAGCCAACTGGAGTCCAATCAATGAGATGAGATTGGAGGTGTTGGTTACAGCTGCCCTGCCCTCTAAAAACACACACCAGTTCAGGGTTTGATTTTCACAAGAAGCATTGCCTGATGTGAATGATGCCTCGCACAAAAGAGCTCTCAGAAGACCTAAGATTAAGAATTGTTGATTTGCATAAAGCCGGAAAGGGTTATAAAAGTATCTCCAAAAGCCTTGCTGTTCATCAGTCCATGGTAAGACAAATTGTCTATAAATGGAGAAAGTTCAGCACTGCTGCTACTCTCCCTAGGAGTGGGCGTCCTGTAAAGGTGACTGCAAGAGCACAGCACAGACTGCTCAATGAGGTGAAGAAGAATCCTAGAGTGTCAGCTAAAGACTTATAAACGTCTCTGGCATATGCTAACATCCCTCTTAGCGAATCTACGATACGTAAAACACTAAACAAGAATGGATTTCATGAGAGGATACCACAGAGGAAGCCACTGCTGTCCAAAAAACCCATTGCTGCACGTTTACAGTTTGCACAAGAGCAACTAGATGTTCCACAGCAGTACTGGCAAAATATTCTGTGGACAGATGAAACCAAAGATGAGTTGTTTGGAAGAAACAAACAACACTATGGGGCTGATTTACGAAACGTTTGTGCATCTGCGTGCGCAATGGCTGTTTTGATATTTACAAAACATTAGCGCCGGTAGCGCAGCCCTATTTGCCATTTACTATAGTGTTGTCGGCGGACGGGAGGAGGCGCTCAGTGCGCCACTATGGACCTGGCGCACAGCCTGTTAAACACTAAATATAAAGAAGTTGGAAGTGAGAATATAATGGGGTGATGTGGGGTGATGTGAGGAAGTGTAGTGACACCGGCCCAAATAACAAACATGACCAAAATAGTGTGAGAAAGTAACTTTTTCAAAACCAGCCAGCTGCGCCGGCAAGTACGATTCGAGCTGCGGGAGGTTTTTTTGAGCTCAGCGCGGGAATTTCAATGGTTCAAATGCGCCAAGACACTGCGCCAGCAAAATCTTAGTAAATGTCAAGTCACCTAAGTCAATTTGCATAAGTTGAACAGGCGCAGCTCTGAACTTTCCAGTGCGCCAGCAAAATGACATTCCTAAATGAAAAAAAAAAAACATTTAAAAGCAGCCGCGGCTATAATGAATTGTCGGCTCCCGGCAATATAGAGAAAAGTCATAGAAAGTCATTGCTAACCAAAAAAAAAAAGTGTAGGGGTCCCCCCAAATTCCATAACCAAGCCCTTCAGGTCTGGAATGGATATTAAGGGGAACCCCGCTGCAAATTTCTTAAAAAAATGATGTGGGGTTCCCCCTAAATATCCATACCAGGCCCTTGAGATCTGGCATGGATTTTAATAGGAACTCCACCCCAAATTTTAAAAAAATATGCCGTGGAGTCCCCCCAAAAATCCACACCAGACCCTTATCCGAGCACATAACCTGGCCGGCCGCAGGGGAAGAGGGGGGGACGAGAGAGCGCCCCCCCCTCCCTCCTGAACCATACCAGGCCACATGCCCTCAACATGGGGAGGATGTCCCCATTTTGATGGGGACAAGGGCCTCATCCCCACAACCCTTGCCCGGTGGTTGTGGGGGTCTGCGGGCGGGGGGCTTATCGGAATCTGGAAGACCCCTTTAACAAAGGGGACCCCGGCCCCCCCCTATGTGAAATGGTAATGGGGTACATTGTACCCCTACCATTTCACAAGGAAAGTGTCAAAATGTAAAAAATGACAAGAGCCGGTTTTTGAAAATTCCTTTATTAATGTCTTCTCCTTTCTTCCATCTTCTTCTTCTTCCATCTTCTTCCATCTTCTTCTTCCATCTTCTTCTTTTCTCCATTCGGGTTTCTTCCTCCATCTTCCTCTTCATCTTTATCTTCATCTTCCATCTTCCTTCTTCCTTCGGTCTTCTCGTCCGCATCTTGCCCCGGCGTCTTCCCTTCTTCTTTCTTCTCCGGCCGCTCCGTTTGAATTGGAGCTTGCTGCTGTGCGACGCTTCAGTTCTCCACTTGGTCCGCTGCCCCCCTGTGGCTCCGCCCCCCTCTGACACCACGGGGAAAATCCCCGTGAAATCCATGTGCGTCAGAGGGGGGCGGGGTCACCGGGTGTAAGCGGACCCAGAGGGGAACTGAAGAACTGAAGCGTCGCACAGCGGGAACCTCCAATTCAAATGGAGCGGCCGGAGAAGAAAGAAGAAGGGAAGACGCCGGAGCAAGATGCGGACGAGAAGACTGAAGGAAGAAGGAAGATGAAGATGAAGATAAAGATAAAGAGGAAGATGAAGATGGAGGAAGAATTCTGAATGGAGAAAAGAAGAAGATGGAAGAAGATGGAAGAAGAAGATGGAAGAAGAAGATGGAGAAAGAAGATGGAAGAAAGGAAAATACATTAATAAAGGAATTGTCAAAAACCGGCTCTTGTAATTTTTTAAATTTTTTACACTTTCTTTGTGAAATGGTAGGGGTACATTTGTACCCCATTACCATTTCACATGGGGGGCCGGGATCTGGGGTCCCCTTTGTTAAAGGGGTCTTCCAGATTCCGATAAGCCCCCTACCCGCAGACCCACACAACCACCGGGCAAGGGTTGTGGGGATGAGGCCCTTGTCCCCATCAACATGGGGACATCCTCCCTATGTTGAGGGCATGTGGCCTGGTACGGTTCAGGAGGGAGGGGGGGCGCTCTCTCGTCCCCCCCTCTTCCCCTGCGGCCGGTCAGGTTATGTGCTCGGATAAGGGTCTGGTGTGGATTTTTGGGGGGACTCCACGGCATATTTTTTTTAAATTTGGGGTGGAGTTCCTATTAAAATCCATGCCAGATCTCAAGGGCCTGGTATGGATATTTAGGGGGAACCCCACATCATTTTTTTAAGAAATTTGCAGCGGGGTTCCCCTTAATATCCATTCCAGACCTGAAGGGCTTGGTTATGGAATTTGGGAGACCCCCACGCATTTTTTTTTGCAAAGACTTTTAATGACTTTTATCTGTATTGACGGGAACCAGCAATTCATTACAGCCGCAAAGACTTTTAAATGACTATTATTTTACTTTAGAAATGTAATTTTGCTCTACAACTGTTATAAACATGGAAAACATGTGCTACTTTACAGGCATACTATAGACACCCCCCGGGTATGATATTTAGGGCCAGTTCACACCAGGTGCAGTGCAGTGCGTTTTTTTGATGCCTGAAAAACGCAAAGAAAGTTGATCACATTAATGCCAATGGCATAGTTCACACCACTGCAGTCCGTTCCAGTGCGTTTAGAAAGCCAAAAAAAATTGGTCATGCTGCATTTTTTAGGTACAAAACTGTACTGGACCCCAGTAAAACACATCAAAAACGCAACAGAACGTACCAAAAATGCACTAGAATGCACCGCAACGCACCTAAATGCACCAAAGACGCACTGCAACACACTTGTCCTAAGTGAAAAGAGGGGGAAAAAAAACACTGGACTGCATCAAAAATGCATCAAAAATGCACTGGAATGTGTCAAAAACGCGCATGCAGAAAAGCACCTGGAACGCACCCAGACTGCGTTTCTATGGTGTGAACTAGGGCCAGTTCACACCATAGAAACACAATCCGAATGCGTTCCAGGTGCTTTTCTGCATGCACGTTTTTCATGCGTTCCAGTGCATTTTTGGTACGTTTTTGATGCAGTCCAGTGCTTTTTTTTCCCCCTCTTTTTTATTAACCATAGATAAGGACAAGTGTGTTCCAGTGCGTTTTTGTTGCATTTAGGTGTGTTCCTGTGCGTTCCAGTGCGTTTATGATGCGTTTTGATGCGTTCCAGTACAGTCCATTGCAGGTAAAATGCAGCATGTTCTACTTTTTTGGTGGAACTGGAACGCACTGGAACAAACACTGCCATTTAGAGCCATATAACCAACTTTCCATGAATTTTGGATGCATAAAAAACGCAATGCACTGCATGTGGTGTGAAATGGCCCTTAAGCAATTTGGCATATTTGAAGGCACTTCTCCTTGTTTTGTTTTTGGCGTTTTCCAAATTGGTGACATTGATATATGTCCCTTAGGGTGGGACCTGGGCCCCCATTTTAAGGCCAATAACTAGAAGATAAGCCAGCCAAGTGGGGACTAGCAAAATTAACAAGTCAGTTCCCATAGACTGCAATGGTATTTGTTGGTGGGGGGGGGGAGGGGTGATTGTCCCATCTCTAATTTTGTAGCATGCTGGATGATGTGCTTAATTTTGGATGGGGGGGCTTATTTTTTGCTAGCTGCATTGGTGTTGTTCTGCACATGCCCAGCCAGTTCGTTTTTTTTTTTTTTGCGTGCTTTTTGTGTGTGAACAGCGCCTGGATATTTCTGGGCATGCTCACTCAGAGAGTGTTTTTTTGGGTTAGTAATTGAAGGACATCCTTAACAGGTGTACCCACTTTGAATTTCAGTCTCTACATTGAGTGAACTTGCATTTTGGGTGTTTCATGGACTGTGCATGTGTTTTCAATTGCCTCATTAGCACACAAACATATGTTATATAAAGCTCACAAGGAGCATTCGCTCGCTTGCCCTGAGAAGAGGCAAGTGTGTGTGTGTGGGGGGCAAAATGTACATGTTGGTGTCCTTATCGAGTTTGTAACACATGTATTTTATTTGTTATGTCTTTGCAAAACAGGTGATTGGTTAACTTTTGTGGATTGTATATTTTTTGTGTGGGGGAAATGTTCCCCTGAAATAATTCTGATGTTGTTAATGTGTGTTGTTTGTTCACTTTGATTTAATTGTCTGTGCTGCCTTTTTTTTGGCCAAAAATTTCTCAAGATGTTGAGTCTGTAACTGTTTCAAATTGACCATGTTTTTTATTTTGCCTTCCCTTTTATTTTGTTGACCAATAAAATTTGATGCAAAGTTTTGATGTTTGTTTTGTGTTTTCTTTGCAACAAATGTGACAGCTGATTGGCATGTCAAAACAAAACTGGTGTGATTTGTCTAATCTGGTGCCTTCATGGATTGTATTGTGTGCTACCATGGAAAGTCACCAGGAAATGAAAAATACAGAGCGGTAAGTATTAATTTTTCCTTTTTACTGCAGTGGTTCTCAGCCTCAGTCCTCAAGTACCCCCAACAGGACATGTTTTGTGAATTTATCTTATCGAGAATTGCTGTCCAAAAATCAAAACCATTGACTGTGATTTAAAGCACATGTGCAAGATGAAGGAAAACCTGCAAACATGGGCTGTTGGGGGTACTTGAGAAGCACTGATTTAGAGCACTGCACTTAAAAATAGCTCAAGGCCATACAATTCTAATTGTGGGCATTTTGAGGGAAACAAAGTAAGTGTTAGAACCCCTGCTTGTGTTTTTTTTTTTTGGTAGTTTGGCCTTTGTGTCACCTTTTCTTAAAATTGGCTTCACTTCCTGTCACACAGCTAAACAGGAAGTGAAGGTAAAACCCTACCAATGTCTTTTCTTGGGGACACACAGATCAATCTAACTAGTGTCCCCATTGAGCAAATTGCACTCTAGCACTTTGTTGTGTACACCCCAAATCAATGTATAGTTTGGGGTTTAGTAAAGACAAATCCACTCTGCAGTAAAAGTGTAGCTGCTGAAAATCTGAGGGAAAGTACTGGTGATTGGCTGTTCCAATCATGTAAAAGCAAAGATGGTGTATTTTTTTGCCTTGCATGTCCCCCTCAGATATACAGCAAGTGCACTTGTAGTGCAAAGTAGATTTGCCTTCAGTAAATAAACCCCAAAGTCCAAAATACCTAATAATTTGGGGTGTACCCTGCAATATGCTGGAGTGCAATGTGCATAATGGGGAAAGTATTTAGACTGACCTGTGTGTCCCCAAGGAAAGACATTGTTAGGGATTTTCCCTCACTTCCTGTGTGGCTATGTGACAGGAAGTGAATTATTTGGAAGGATAAAGTGGCCAAATTATTTAGTTTAACTTTTCAAAGACTCATTCCTAAGTTGAATTGTGATGCATGTCAATGGCCCATTTAGACCCCCTTTAATCACTTGAGATCAGCGCTATAACTGATCGACGGCCACAGCATGATCCTCAATTGCCGGGAGTCCGTCAATAAACGTCCTCCCCTCACTGAGACTCAGGTGACGACAGATCAGAGTAAGGGGCCGATCCCTGCCCTTTACCATGTGATCAGCTGTCAGCCAATGACAGCTGATCATGTGATGTAAACAAAAGCTGGGTAATGGTTTTTGTTTTCTCCTTGTGCTGACAGCGTGAGCATAAAAAAAGGCAATCACCAGCTTATGTGCAATGGACATGGGGCCCGAAGAGGAAGAGGAAATTCTGCATCATCTGTGACAATTATTAGCCCCTGCCAGTGCCACCTATCAATGCCCACCACTGGTGCCAATCAGTGGCACCTAGCAGTTCTGCCTATCAGTGCCCATCACTGCCAACTATCATTGCCACCTAGCAGTGCCACTTCTCACTGCCCACCAGTGCCAAATAGCAATGCCACCTCTCAGTGCCCACCCTTGCCACCTTATCGGTGCCCATCAGTGCAGTCTCATCAGTGTACATCAATGAAGAAGAAAAATTACCTTTTTAAAAAATATTAATCAGTTTCCTACCGCCCACCGTCAAATGACATCCTTGGCTTTGGGCGGTGACATCTGAATGATGCCTGCAGTTGCAGGCATCATTCAGATATCATTCTTTTCAGCCGGCGATTCTGTGCACAATAAAAACGATCATAGTGGCAGTTCCGCCGTTTGATTGTTCTTATAGGCGGGGGGAGGGGACGTACCCCCCCTCTTGCCGCCATCCGGTGCTTCTCCGGGCTCTCCCGTGCCATCTGGGGCTCGGAGAACGATTTGGAGATGACTGGTGACCAGATGGTCGGAGGCACGGGCACGACGTTATGACATCACGCCGTGTTCCCGTATGTTAACCAAGCCGTGATCTCGGCTGTCAGCATGAGATTGGTGATTTTTTTGGACCAATATCATGCTTTCCAGCCTGGAGGAGAGATGCGGGGTCTTATTGACCCCGCATCTCTCCATAAAGAGGACCTGTCACACACATTCCTATTACAAGGGATGTTTACATTCCTTGTAATAGGAATACAAGTGATCCAAAAAAATAAAAAATAAAAGAGTAAGAAATACAAAAAAGTAAGAAAACAAAATAAAAAAAATAAGCAAAAATACGAAAAAACGCCCATGTCCCCGGTAGCTCGCGCTCAGAAGCGAACACACACGTAAGTCCCGCCCACATATGTAAACACCGTTCAAACCACACATGTGAGTTATTGCTGCGTGCGTTAGAACGAGTGCAACAATTCTAGCACTAGACCTCCTCTGTAATGCCAAAATGGTAACGTGTAAAAAAAATTAAAGCATCGCCTAGGGAGATTTTTAATTACTGAAGTGGTGAAGGTGTCATGCCATGAGTGTGCGCAATTTTAAAGCGTGACGTGTTAGGTATCTATTTACTCAGCATAACAACATCTTTCACATTATACCAAAAAATTGGCCGTAACTTTACTGTTTTGTAATATTTTTAGCAAACAAAAGGCGCAAATACCGAGCGAGATAAAAATTTGCAATGACCGCCATCTTATTCCCTAGGGTGTCTGCTCCAAAAACATATATAATGTTTGGTGTTTAGAAGTAATTTTATAGCCATAAATTTATGATTTTTACATGAAGGAGAGAAGTGCCAGAATAGGCCCAGTGCTGAAGTGGGTAAAATATCCTTTTTTTTTTTTTTTAAACTCGGTCTTTTGTATTTATAGAAAAAATAAATAAAAATAAAACACAAAGGTGATCAAATAGCACCAAAAGCAAGCTCTATTTGTGTGCCAACAAATAAAACATTTTCATTGGGTTACAGTGTTGTATGAGCACGCAATTGTCATTAAAAGTGCATCAGCGCTGAAATGTGAAACTTGGTCTGGGCAGTGCGCAAGTGGTTAATATAAGGCTACATGCACATGGACGTTTTTCAAGCCGCTTGTTTGAGCATTTTTTTGCAGCTTAAAAACATCCCTCCATGTTAGCCTATGGCCTCATGGCCACCATGGCGTTTTTGAGCTGTAAATAGCATAGGCGTTTTTAGGCCCCATGTAGACGGGACGCTGGTGCAAAGTGTTCAGAACTAAGGTTGAAAATGGCGTTTAGAAAGGCGCGCTTTGTGGCGTTTGCATGCCGTGTTTTACCACATTTGTTTGTATATGATAAGGAGCCGCCCTAAGCTCAAATAACAGTATTATTTACGATTTTAGCTATTTAGTGAGACCAGAGTGATATCAGCAGCTGAGAGCAGCAGTGTAGTTGTAGTTGTCACTTGCCACATCACTTGCCACAAGTTGTGGATTGTCCACTTGCCACGTCAGCCACAATGCAATGGAAGCAATTTCATATATATATATATATATATATATATATATATATATATTTGGTTTTTCCTCATTTGCCATAAATTTGGAGTTTATCAATGTAAAAAAATAGGTCACCTTTAAAAACGCTTCTAAACTAAAATGCGGCTAAACGCTGGTACCGCGTCTGAAACGTGGAAATCTTTGGCGTCTGAAGGCATTTTGAGGGTTTGTGAAAAACGATTTTAAACGCAACTGCAGATTTTTTTTGCCAGGCCAAAAACAGTGTTTTGGATGTAATAGAATTCAATGGACCCGCATCCAAAACGCAAGTACCGCAATTTTGCGGCGATTTTTTGTTTTACCTGTTTATAGCTGGTTGTTAAAGGAAATGTAAAAAAAAAAAAACGGTTAAAAAAGAAATAAATAAAACAGCGTGGGGTCCCCCCCCAGGTCCATACCAGGCCCTTGGGTCTAGTATGGATTCAAAGGGGACCCCCCAAAAAATGAAAAAAAAACTGGCGTGGGGGTCCACCCAGAATCAATACCAGGCCCTTCAGGTCTGGTATGTATTTTAAGGGGAACCCCGCGCCAAAAACCAAAAAAAATTGCGTGGGTCCCCTAAAAATACACACCAGACCCTTTACCTGAGCACTCAACCTGGCAGGCCGCAGGGGAAAAGGGGGGGACGAGAGGGGGGTCCCTCCTGAACCGTACCGGGCCGCGTGCCCTCAACATGGGGGGTTTGGTGCTTCGGGGCAGGGGGGCGACCTGTGGCCCCCCCACCCCAAAGCACCCTGCCCCCATGTTGATGGGGACAAGGGCCTCTTCCCGACAACCCTGGCTGTTGGTTGTTGGGGTCTGCGGGTGGGGGGCTTAATAAGGGGGACCCCAGATACCTGCCCCCACCCTATGTGAATGAGTATGGGGTACATCGTACCCCTACCCATTCACCTGGTGGCAAAATAAGTCAATAAAAAAACACAGGTTTGAAAAGTAATTTATTGGGCAGCTCCGGGGGTCTTCTTCTGACTTCGGGGGTCTTTCTGCCGGGCCCCCGCTATCTTCTACTAGCTCTTTTGCTAGCGGGGGTCCCGGGCTTCCTCACCGTCTTCGGGGGTCTTTCTGCCGGGCCCCCGCTATCTTCTGCTAGCTCTTTTGCTAGCGGGGTCCCGGGCTTCCTCGCCGTCTTCTTCCGACTTCGGGGGTCTTTCTGCCGGGCCCCCGCTATCTTCTGCCAGCTCTTTTGCTAGCGGGGGTCCCGGGCTTCCTCGCCGTCTTCTTACTGTGACATCATACGGGGGCGGGGTCAGTGGTGGCATCAGCCGGTGACCACGCCCCATGCCAATAAAAGTGGCACCGCTGCTCAGACAGATCATTGCAGCGGTGGACAGCGACGAGGCAACATCGGGCGAAGAGAAGAGGGAAGAAGGCGACGAAGAAGACCGGCCCCCGCTAGCAAAAGAGCTGCGAGAAGATAGCGGGGCGCCCGGCAGAAGGCAGAAAGAACCGGAGATTGTGGAGAAGACACCGAGAAGAACTGGAGAACAGAACAAGTGACCCCCGAAGTCGGAAGAAGACGGCGAGGAAGCCCGGGACCCCCACTAGCAAAAGAGCTGGCAGAAGATAGCGGGGGCCCGGCAGAAAGACCCCCGAAGTCGGAAGAAGACGGCGAGGAAGCCCGGGACCCCCGCTAGCAAAAGAGCTAGCAGAAGATAGCGGGGGCCCGGCAAAAAGACCCCCGAAGACGGAAGAAGACCCCCGGAGCTGCCCAATAAATTACTTTTCAAACCTGTGTTGTCTATTTTATTGACTTATTTTGCCACCAGGTGAATGGGTAGGGGTACGATGTACCCCATACTCATTCACGTAGGGTGGGGGGCCGGCATCTGGGGGCCCCCTTTTTAAAGGGGGCGTCCGGATTCCGAAAAACCCCCGCCCGCATACCCCGACAACCAACGGCCAGGGTTGTCGGGAAGAGGCCCTTGTCCCCATCAACATGGAGGCAGGGTGCTTTGGGGTGGGGGGCCGCAGGTCGCCCCCCTGCCCCGAAGCACCAAAACCCCATGTTGAGGGCATGCGGCCTGGTACGGTTCAGGAGGGAGGGGGGGCCGCTATCTCATCCCCCCCTTTTCCCCTGCGGCCTGCCAGGTTGCGTGCTCGGATAAGGGTCTGGTTTGGATTTTGGGGGGACCCCCACGCCGTTTTTCGGCTTAAGGGGGTTCACCTTAAAATCCAGACCAGACCTAAGGGTCTGGTTTGGATTTTGGGGGGACCCCCACGCCGTTTTTTCGGCTTAGGGGGTTCACCTTAGAATCCAGACCAGACCTAAGGGCCTGGTATGCTCCTGAAGGGGAACCCATGCCGGTTTTTTCATTAAAATTTGGCCTGGAGTTCCCCTTCATGATTCATACCAAACATGGGACAGCGAGGCTGCCGAGGACCAGCGCGATGAAATCGCGCTGGACACATTCTCGGCCAGCTAGTCGCCTCTAGGACACGACTTGAGCGGCTGCTTCACGCTCAGGTCGTGTCCAGGTCGCCTCGCAAAGTCGCGCTGTCCCTGTGTCAGCCGGCACACGAGTCACCCGCAAGTCGGATCCAACTTCCCGGGCGACCTCTATTCAAATCAATGGGCTCCCATAGGGAACCATTCATTTTCAATAGAGCGCCGCTGACATTTCTATTTATTATAACAGTGCGCCGCTGCTTGCTGCGCCCAGTGAAGGAGTTATCCGGCGCACCAATTAAGGTTAGAAGCAGCGCAGCGCACTGTTATTAGTAAATCAGCCCCTATGTGTACAGAAAAAGAGGCACAGCACACCAACATCAAAACCTCATCCCAACTGTGAAGTTTGGTGGTGGCGGCATCATGGTTTGGGGCTGCTTTGCTGCGTCAGGGCCTGGACGGATTGCTTTTATCGAAGGAAAAATGAATTCCCAAGTTTATCAAGACATTTTGCAGGAGAACTTAAGGCCATCTGTCCACCAGCTGAAGCTCAACAGAAGATGAACTGAGAACAGTGTGACTGATAACACACTAAACCTGAATAATATTATGACCTTATATGAAAAAGTGACTGACTTAATTAAACTCAAATGCAATCATGTGATCAACGTGATCGTGTAACCATATCCAAATGTCCAATAGTGATAAATCCAAAGAAATATACTAATATATAAATACACTTAAAAATATAAAAAATATATATAAAAAATAAAAAAAATATATATAGTGTAAATGGTTGAAGGGTCCAAGTAAATCCGATTTAGACCGTGCAATCCAAAAATATATCCAAAGTGATTCCCGTCACCAAAATTAAAAAGTGACAAAATAAAACACACATTAGTTCAGTGCTTGAAACTTGATTTCTCTTTAGTGCTCCACCTCTGTGCCTGTAAGCAGCTTAACTTGTTGCTAATTAAGCTTAGCACAACCAGGTCACAGGTTTATTCAGAACAAGTGGGCAGTAGCTTGGATGGTACCAATCTCCTTCCTGTTGCTGCAATCCTCCCCAATGGCATGTATAAAATCAAAGAAAATGGATCATAGTGTGGTACCACCAGTGTCCAGAGATACACACACACGCCAGAAAGGTACTCACTTCACAGATAGAGAATGTGGGAGCATCTCCACGAGCGCTGAACTCGTCGTCCCTCTAATTATCTGTGGCTCTGTGTGGATCCCAGTGAAGTGGTGTCTCAGATGGACGTCATATTCAATAAAATAAAAGATATGGCAAACATAGCATAGTCCCGTACCGAAAAGGCTTTATTGAAAATAAACAATATAACACTCACATAAGTTTAAAAGGTGACTGCAGGGTATCCTACGAGCGCCTCGCTCGTCTTCCTGCTCGGGTCCTGGTCTGTCAGCGAACCTCCAATCCCTACGCGTATTGTCACGTGTCACGTGACTTCATCAGGGGAGTCACGTGACGATACGCGTAGGGATTGGAGGTTCGCTGACAGACCAGGTGATGAAGTCACGTGACACGTGACGATACGCGTAGGGATTGGAGGTTCGCTGACAGACCAGGACCCGAGCAGGAAGACGAGCGAGGCGCTCGTAGGATACCCTGTAGTCACCTTTTAAACTTATGTGAGTGTTATATTGTTTATTTTCAATAAAACCTTTTCGGTACGGGACTATGCTATGTTTGCCATATCTTTTATTTTATTGAATATGACGTCCATCTGAGACACCACTTCACTGGGATCCACACAGAGCCACAGATAATTAGAGGGACGACGAGTTCAGCGCTCGTGGAGATGCTCCCACATTCTCTATCTGTGAAGTGAGTACCTTTCTGGCGTGTGTGTGTATCTCTGGACACTGGTGGTACCACACTATGATCCATTTTCTTTGATTTTATACATGCCATTGGGGAGGATTGCAGCAACAGGAAGGAGATTGGTACCATCCAAGCTACTGCCCACTTGTTCTGAATAAACCTGTGACCTGGTTGTGCTAAGCTTAATTAGCAACAAGGTAAGCTGCTTACAGGCACAGAGGTGGAGCACTGAAGAGAAATCAAGTTTCAAGCACTGAACTAATGTGTGTTTTATTTTGTCACTTTTTAATTTTGGTGACGAGAATCACTTTGGATATATTTTTGGATTGCACGGTCTAAATCGGATTTACTTGGACCCTTCAACCATTTACACTATATATATATTTTTTATTTTTTATATATATTTTTTATATTTTTAAGTGTATTTATATATTAGTATATTTCTTTGGATTTATCACTATTGGACATTTGGATATGGTTACACGATCACGTTGATCACATGATTGCATTTGAGTTTAATTAAGTAAGTCACTTTTTCATATAAGGTCATAATATTATTCAGGTTTAGTGTGTTATCAGTCACACTGTTCTCAGTTTTCCTATTCTCTCTTTGTTTAAACACAGCGCCAACACCATCACTGTTACATAGTTACATAGTTAGTCAGGTTGAAAAAAGACAAAGTCCATCCAGTTCAACCATAAAAATAAAAAAAATATCGTGCAATCCCATATACCCAATTCTATACCCACAGTTGATCCAGAGGAAGGCAAAAAAACCCAGCAGAGCATGATCCAATTTGCTACAGCAGGGGAAAAAATTCCTTCCTGATCCCCGAGAGGCAATCGGATTTACCCTGGATCAACTTTACCTAGAACTGTTAGTACTCAGTTATATTATGTACATTTAGGAAAGTATCCATGCCTTTCTTAAAGCAATCTACTGAGCTGGCCAGAACCACCTCTGCAGGGAGTCTGTTCCACATTTTCACAGCTCTTACTGTGAAGAAACCTTTCCGCATTTGGAGATGAAATCTTTTTTCTTCTAGACGTAAAGAGTGCCCCCTTGTTCTCTGTGTTGACCGTAAAGTGAATAACTCATCACCAAGATCAATATATGGACCCCTTATATATTTGTACATGTTAATCATATCCCCCCTTATTCTCCTCTTCTCAAGAGTGAATAAATTCAGCTCCTCTAATCTTTCTTCATAGCTGAGCTCCTCCATGCCTCTTATCAGTTTGGTTGCCCTTCTCTGCACTTTCTCCAGTTCCCCGATATGCTTTTTGAGAACTGGTGCCCAAAACTGAACTGCGTATTCCAGATGAGGCCTTACTAATGATTTGTACAGGGGCAAAATGATGTCTCTCTCTCTGCAGTCCATACCTCTCTTAATACAAGAAAGGACTTTTCTCGCTTTGGAAACCACAGCTTGGCATTGCATGCCATTATTGAGCTTATGATCTACCAAAACCCCCAGATCCTTTTCCACTACGGAACCCCCCAGTTGTATTCCCCCCTAGTATGTATGATGCATTCATATTCTTAGCCCCCAAGTGCATAACTTTACATTTATCAACATTAAACCTCATCTGCCACATAGTCGCCCAATTAGACAGGGCATCGAGGTCGGCTTGTAAATTGGAGACATCCTGCAAGGACGTCATTCCACTGCATAGCTTGGTGTCATCTGCAAAGACAGAAATGTTACTTTTGATCTGAGACCCAATATCATTTATAAAGATATTAAAAAGTAAGGGTCCCAGCACTGAACCTTGGGGTACACCACTGATAACCTTAGACCATTCAGAGTAAGAATCATTAACTACTACTCTCTGAATTCTGTCTTTTAGCCAGTTTTCTATCCATTTACAAACTGATATTTCCAATCCTGTAGACTTTACCTTACACATGAGCCGTGTGTGGGGAACTGTATCAAACGCTTTTGCAAAATCCAAGTATACCACATCCACCGCCACGCCTCTGTTCAAGGTTTTACTTACCTCTTCATAAAAAGAAATCAGGTTTGTCTGACAACTTCTGTCTTTCATGAATCCATGCTGTCTGTTGCTGAAATAGTTTTTTTCCAGCAAGAACTCATCTATGTGGTCTTTTATTAATCTCTCCAGTATCTTCCCAACTATGGAAGTTAAACTAACAGGTCTATAGTTACTTGGTAAAGACTTTGTTCCCTTTTTAAATATAGGCACCACATTGGCCCTGCGCCAATCCAGTGGTACTATTCCTGTCATTAATGAGTCCCTAAAAATTAGATACAATGGCTTTGAAATTACAGAGCTCAATTCTTTTAGGATCCGTGGGTGGATGCCATCTGGTCCAGGTGCTTTATCCACCTTTACTCTGTCTAAATATTTCTGGACCATATCACTTTTGAGCCATTGTGGATTTGGGGCTGTGTCACTACCACCCCCATTTTGGATATGAGCTCCCCCGTGCTCCTTTGTATACACAGAGCTGAAGAAAGTATTTAATAAATTAGCCTTCTCTTTGTCCCCAGTCACCCACTCTAGATTATTTTGTAAAGGGCCTACATGCTCAGACTTGACCTTTTTACTATTAATATATTTGAAGAATTTTTTGGGGTTTGTCCTACTATCTTTTGCAATCTGTCGTTCGTTTTGAATTTTTGCATCCTTGATTTCCTTTTTACATATCCTGTTATATTCTTTGTAACATTTAAACGACACTAGTGTTCCTTCATTTTTATATTTTTTAAAAGCGCTTTTCTTATTGTTTATAGCTTTTTTAACTTTAACTGTGAGCCACATAGGTTTTATTTTTAGGCTTTTAAACTTATTGCCCATGGGAATATACTTTGCAGTGAGTTCACAAACAGTCTTTTTGAAGAATTCCCATTTCTGTTCTGTGCCCATTGATGCCAATTTTCCCTCCCAGTCTAAGTCCTGGAGAGCAGCCCTCATCCTTGGAAAATTTGCTTTATTGAAATTAAGTGTTTTTATCCTTCCTGCATGTATTTCTTGCTTACAGCTAACATCAAATGAAATCATGTTATGGTCACTGCTACCCAGGTGTTCCTTTATCTGAACATTAGTAATATGCTCTGCATGGTTTGAGATTACCAGGTCCAACAGAGCATCATTCCTAGTTGGGGCCTCAATAAACTGGACCATAAAATTGTCCTGCAATAGGCTTATAAATCTTTGCCCTTTAACTGTCCCAGCAGTGCCATTACTCCAGTCAATTTCTGGGTAGTTAAAATCCCCCATTATTATCACCGTCCCAGCCCTTGCAGCCCTTTCCATCTGTGCAAGGAGCTGAGTCTCCACCTCCTCATTAACATTGGGTGGTCTATAACAAACTCCAATGATTAACTTTGAACTACGCATACTATTGTATATTGTTTTGAGTTTTTTGAATTTGGATTCACAGGTGTCTGGCAGCAGTGCATCCCCCCCACCCCCCCTTTCCTGTTAGGGTTTTGGGTTCACTTATTCATTTCACGTTGGGGCAGGGCGGGAGTTTCCCCAATTTTTTTCATAATTTTTTTCAACAGAAGATGGGTGTTGCAACAGGACAACGACCCAAAGCATAAAAGTAAATTAACAACAGGATGGCTTAAACAGAAGAAAATACGCCTTCTGGAGTGGCCCAGTCAGAGTCCTGACCTCAACCCGATTGAGATGCTGTGGCATGACCTCAAGAAAGCGATTCACACCAGACATCCCAAGAATATTTCTGAACTGAAACAGTTCTGTAAAGAGGAATGGTCCTGACCGTTGTGCACGTCTGATCTGCAACTACAGGAAACGTTTGGTTGAAGTTATTGCTGCCAAAGGAGGTTCAACCAGTTATTAAATCCAAGGGTTCACATACTTTTTCAACCTGCACTGTGAATGTTCACATGGTGTGTTCAATAAAAACATGGTAACATTTAATTCTTTGTGTGTTATTAGTTTAAGCAGACTGTGATTGTCTATTGTTGTGACTTAGATGAAGATCAGATTACATTTTATGACCAATTTGTGCAGAAATCCATAACATTCCAAAAGGGTTCACATACTTTTTATTGCAACTGTGTGTGTATGTATATATATATATATATATATATATATATATATATATATATATTATACCTCGCGCTGAATCTCAAAAAAATAGAAGGTTGATGCACGTTTTACCAATTCCTGAATACAGGAAAAAAACTTTGTGCCAAAATATAAAAAAGTGTGCTGTCCATTACCATATCAAAAGTGATTGTATCATGATAAAACAGTGTATACTCAAATCCTGTGAACAAATATCAAATATAACATGGTATCAAAAAAATTTTTTTTTCAAAAAACATCAATAGTGAACAAGGGTCCATGTAAAATTGGTATTCAAAATATATGTCTGTTTAATTTTCCATAACAAAATTAAGTTTACCGCTCCCAGTGACGAATAAGGATAAATCCGTGCTTCACCAGTGTAACAAATGAATGTGCCTCTTACCAGATCCTCATGATCTCTAAATTATAGGAGATCATGGTGAGCCTGAGATAAGAAGCTATCATGTGTGTAGCCCCGTCCGGTTAATACACCGACACTCTTGGGAGATAGGTCATAACCCCGATGATAAGCGTCTCAGCCTCACAATGTATACCAAGGCTTCCTATGCACCTCGCACTCGGTCTGTGATTTAAGTGTAGAAAAAAAGAGAGGCTCATCGCGCAATGTGCAAACTCAGGAATTTATCATACCTAAAAACATTGCGCTTACAATAAAATCGAGGCAATTAAAATGTAGAGAGAGCTAGATCTGACCGCGGGATCCCCAGCAGGTCTGGACAATAATGATGTCACAGCTCCTGTCTCCCGCTGACGCATTTCCCCGTAAGAGGCTGTGTCTGGGAATGAATGAGGAAAATAAACAATTTACTGAGCAGACTATAGGTAAACATTATGCTGTGATGGTGAAGAACATTATAAGAAATCCATTAAAGGTTATGAAGATAAACTATTTTGTCATACACTTTTAAACCTCTTAGCTGTCAATTAAGGCCAGAGAGGACAGAAACTATCATCTACTGCAGTGTTTCTCAACCTTTTTCCAGTCGGGGCACCCTTAAAAAGTATTTTCGGTCTTGAGGCACCCCAGTCCAAGGCTTGGTTCACGTTACTGTATGTCGCGGAACAGGCGCAAAAAATCGCGCTCGTTTCTGACAACCAGACAAATGCTCTGATCTTTAGGGGTGCCATTAATTCTTAATGGTATCTCACACATTGGAAAACGTGGGGTGCTTTAGGTGCTGTGCAATAAATAAATAAAAAAAAGTCAGGGACTTCTTTCCCTGCATTTTTGTGGGTAGGGAAGCCCATTGAAATTAATGGGCTGCCATACACGCTGCCACACAGATGTGAACCAAGGGCTTGTTTACATGTCAGGTTCGAGGGGCGGTAAAACAATATGGTTGAGCTGTTTTTACCACACCCACCTTCTCCCCCTTTAGCTGCAGAGGCAGCAGCTGGGGGTGTACACATGCTGCGGCTACAGCTGGAGGTATACTGAGGGTGAATGGGGCCGCACTGCAACTACCCCGCAACTGTGTGCATTGCACGATTGCGATGTAGTGATGATGCATTTATGGGCTTAAAACAGGTGGTGAGGAGGCAACATATTGCCTCTTTACCGCCTGTCAAATGCCTCTGAAAAGCGATCTGTGCATGGATTGCTTTTCAGCGGAGCAGCAGTCCTTGCTGCTATCACAAACAAGTCCTACAAAATAATTTCTGATGGAACAAGAATGGGGGGGGGGGGGGTTAGGATTAAAAGTAACATACACACATGCACACACACATACAGACTCATACATACAGACTCATACACACACATGCATACACACACATGTACAAACACGCACACACACACACACACACACACAGACACTCACATGCACACACACAGACACATGTATAAAGCCCTTTTAAAACAAATCTAGCTTCTAACAAAAGTACCTTTCCAGTTTCCTCATTCAGCCGGGTACTGCACTCTAGGGGGAAGCAGAGAGCACAGCACACTTCCCTGCACTTTATTTTCACTTTTGAGGCTGACGGAGCTTCTCACAGTGCCGATGTACAGTTCGGCAGGGGATTGGGAGATCGGGCTCATATGACAGCCCTTCTCTCCCCTGATCTCGCGGCACACCTGAGAACCTCTGACAGCACACCAGTGTGCCGCGGCACACTGGTTGAGAAAGGCTGATCTACTGTATCCCAACAATCATCCAACTGTAATGCCCTGTACACATGATCGGAATTTCGATGGTCTAAAATCCGATGGAATTTTCTGTCGGAATTCCGATGAAGCTGACTTCCATCAGTCTTGCATACACACCATCAGACAAAATTCAGACCGTCCAAAACGCGGTGACGTAAAACACTACGACGAGCCGAGAAAAATTAAGTTCAATGCTTCCGAGCATGCGTCGACTTGATTCTGAGCATGCATGGATTTTTCTCCATCAGAAATTTTTTAAAGATGTTCTATTTTTTTACACCGATGGAAACAAGTCTGATGAGGCCCATACACGATCGGAATTTCCGATGAAAAAAGTCCATCTGACTTTTTTCATCTGAAAAAACGATCGTGTGTACAGGGCATAAGAGGTACAATATGTTGCCCACAAGCAAACTAAATATATGAATATTTATTTTGTTTAAGAACTGCACTGAGAACTACAGTGATGCTTGAACTGTATTCAGGGATTTGCTTGTCTTCAGCTAAAAGAGCTTGCAATAATTTAAGACATTACAGAAAGTCTCAGAAATCTTTCATCATGGTTTTCATGTTATATAGTTTGAATACCATGTCATAGATATATTATTTATGATTGTAAAATAATATATTTCACATTTCTTTCTTTCTTCTTTTCTCCATTTCCAGGCCTTCCCATTTCTAATTAAAGTAAAAAAAAAAAAAACCCTGCAAAAGAAAGGCATAATGAGCTAGTATTCATAGCATACTAGCTCATTATGAATGACTTACCTGAGATCGAAGCCCCCGCAGCGGTCCTCGGTCACCTCCGCCGCCATCTTGCCTCGATGTCCCGTCCCTCCTGTTAGTGTATCGCCGCTCCGGCACTGTGATTGGCTGGAGCAGCGATGACGTCACACGCATGCGCGCTCGGGCCGGCAAGCTGCCATTCAGAAAACCGGCAATGACGCCGGCCCGCAATTGCGCATGCGTGTGACGTCATCGGCGATGTTTTCAATAGTAAATATCTCCTTAACCGTGTAGGTTAAGGAGATATTTCTTGCACCGACAGGTAAGCCTTAATCTAGGTTTACCTGTAGGTGCAAGTTGTCTAAGTGGGTTTACAACCAATTTAAGTCAGACCCTATCAAATAAATGTCTGCTTTAAATGTTCTTTGTGTTTTATCAAGCTTATCATGTAAACAGAATGTTTTTAGTCTTGTTCTTGTCTCGATTGCTACGTACTTCCAGGAGTCATGGTCTTGACACATGTTTTCTAATGCTTTTTTGCCTTCTGGTTATGCAGTTCCCGACCCTTCTCTGTGAGAACTCTTTCACGGGAGCTGGATCTCACTTGTGCCAACTTTAAATACTTTCCTGTTTCCTCTGGAGCAGGCAATATTTGAAATGATTTGTGCAGCTGAATGCAGGTTATTACTGGACTACAACTATGATGTCACGTCAACTTTTCACTGTAGCAGTCCTTGGAACTTATCAATATGCAGAGACCCTCTAACAGGCATCTTTTTAAACAGTGTTCTTAAAAATTTGAGCACCACGAAAACTATGAACAAGTAAAACATAAAGCCAAACAATACAAGGAGTATTAGGGAGTTTAAAAAGACATGTGGCTATTCACAGAAATTGGAAGATAATCGGATTAACTGTAAACTGCGTAGAGGGTTCTTTACTGTCAGAGCAGTAAGGATGTGGAATTCTCTTCCACAAGCAGTGGCATTAGCAGGGAGCGTTGATAGTTTTAAAAAAGCTATTGGATGGGCATCTTAATGATCAAACATACAGAGATATACGATGTGCTATTCACATAAACACGCGCATGTACACACACCACAGGTTGAACTGGATAGACTGGTGTGTTTTTTCAACCTTAATGACCAAATCACAATTGCAATATATAGCAATCTGCCTAAATTTTAATTATATTTGTATTTGTTTATTCTATTCTATTCTTTACTATTATATTATTTTAATTTATATTCTATTATTTTCTATTTTATACTATTCTATTATTTTCTATTCAAATTCAAGTCTAATCTATTTGAAATTCAAATTTCGGAAGACGGTTATATTCTTTCTATTCTATTATATTGTTTTTTTTATACTATTCTGTTATTTTCTATTCTATTTTAATCTATTATTTACTATTGTATTCAAATTTGAATTGATTTTATTAGAATTTGGGGAAATGGTTATATTCTTTTTATTCTATTCTATTTTTTTAATTCTATTATTTTCTATTCTATTATAGTCTATTCCATTCTATTATTTTTTTTTCTGTTCTATTCTTTTCTTATGTATTCAAATGTATTCTATTTGAAATTTGAATTTCATAAGATGGTTATATTTTTTCTATGGAATTCTCTTCTATTTGCTTCTATTATATTCTAGTCTATTCTGTTCTTTTATTTTATTTTTTATTTTGTTCTGTTTTACTCTATTCTATTGTATTCTTTTATTTTCTGTTATATTCTTTTCAAGTCTATTTTTTTTCTATTCTATTTCTTTATTTCCTATTTTATTCTCTTTAGAAATTGGAAAACAATTAAAATTTGGAAAACTTTTCGAATTAAAATTTGAAAACTATTCAAATTCGAAAACGTTTTTAATTTGAAATTTGAAAACTATTTGAATTCAAAAAGTATTCAAAAACAATTTGAAAATGATTTGAATTCGAATTTCGTCCAGATTTTTTTTCTCCTTATTTCGAATTTATTTAAATTTGGTACGATTGTAATTAAAAAATTTCAGATACACCTTAGATACTTGCTGTGCAGTCCGAATGATTTAGGCACTCATGCCACTGCTTCCAGAAGGGTGCACGTTGCCATTTTTAACAGCAAACATCAGTTTGAATTGTGTGCCGGGGTTTAGGTATTGAAGAAAGAGAGAGCGATCCGGAGGATCAGTTCATTTCCAGGCAGAAGCTATTGTTCTCCTGGCTGCTATGATGCCATGTACAAGAAAGGGGTCTGTGTTGAGTTCCAGGATTTGTGGTGTAGTAGGAGGAGTGATGTTGCAGGATTACCGTAGTACAGTAGTTCCAGAATGGCTTTGCCACAGGGCATTCCCACCATATGTGTATCAGGGATCCGTGGCTTCCGCATTCCCTCCAGTAAATGAGTGACTGGGACGGGAACATTTTAGCCAATTTAGTAGGGTAGTAGTACGTACCATCTGTGAAGAAGGTTTAGAGCTAATCTCTTTTTTTAATCTATATTTCAAATCAGATTAATCAATTTATATGCAAGTAAAGATATATTTGCTCTTCAACAATTTAATTCTAAATTTAACAAAGGCATAACAAATATTGCTTTTCTATTTCCTGGAGTTAGCAAAACTGTAATCATGTACTGGAATTTGTGTAGACAATCTCACAGAACTATACCTTTTCCACCCCATTTTCTTGTCAAACTGATTTATTTATCTTTAAACCCTACACAGGTAATATGTGGATGTTTAATTACACAGTGCATTGATTTGATTATTGGACTGAAGTACAAATATGTCCGAGAGAAGAAAAACAATGACAAACTCATTCTTCTGCAATCTAGAATATGTTTTGTTTAAATGTACACTTTATAATGCATATGCATGGATGTGCTACTCATACATTAAAACGTTCACCTATCATTTTTTTCACTTCAGCTTTTAAAGGCTAATGAACTATTTAAAAAAATAATGACCTTTAAAAAAAAGTCAAATTCATAGATTTTCTTATGAGGATAGGCGGGTAAATATTAAAGGTAATAAAAGAGAAACTTGAGAATAAATTGAAAGTAAGACGAATACCCACTACTAAATAGTAATCTGAGGAACCTCTAATTTGTTACTGAAGGTAATCTTTAAGTAGTCTAGGAGAAAGTATAGAAATTTATCATTTCCCAAAGTTTACAATATTAGCAGTTTAAAAAAAAAATAAGTGTCCCTCCTGTCAAAGCACATTATCCCCATGTTAGAGCCCTTTCACACTCTGCCGCCCATAGCGTCTGCGTTAAAATAGCGGTAAAACACCGCTATTTTACCGCGTTTTTACCATGTTTTTGGTGCGTTCGCTGTAAAATTACCGCAACGCTGTGGGCGTTTTAACAGCATTTTACAAGCGTTATTGAAGCATGGGCATCAAAGAACATCCTCCAAGCACACACCACAAGTGGACAATTTGCTATATGAGGACTTGAGAGTGCACCCAGACAAGTTCAGAAATTACACTCGGATGAGCACTGCAACGTAAGTATCTATATCCTAATAACGCTCCCAATAGTCCCAAAACCCTAACCCTAATTCCACTTCCACTAGTCCCAAATCCCTAACCCTAATCCTGCTCCCAATAGTCCCAAATCCCTAAACCTAATCCTGCTCCCAATAGTCCCAAATCACTAACCCTAACCATAATCCCACTTCCAATAGTCCCAAATCCCTAACCCTAATACCGCTCCCAATAGTCCAAAATCACTAACTCTAACCCTAATCCCACTCCCAATAGTCCCAAATCCCTAACCCTAATCCCACTTCAACTAGTCCCAAATCTCTAACCCTAATCCCACGTCCGCTAGTCCCAAATCCCGAACCCTAATCCCGCTCCCAATAGTCCCAAATCGCTAACCCTAATCCTGTTCAAAATAGTCCCAAATCCCTAACCCTAACCCTAATCCCACTTCCGCTAGTCCCAAATCTCTAACCCTAATCCCACTTCCGCTAGTCCCAAATCCAGAACCCTAACCTTAATCCCGCTCCCAATAGTCCCAAATCCCTAACCCTAATCCCGCTCCCAATAATCCCAAAACCCTAACCCTAATCCCACTTCCACTAGTCCCAAATCCCTAACCCTAATCCCACTCCCAATAGTCCCAAAACCCTAACCCTAATCCCGCTCACAATAGTCCCAAATTCCTAACCCTAATCCCACTTCCGCTAGTCCCAAATCTCTAACCCTAATCCCACTTCCGCTAGTCCCAAATCCAGAACCCTAACCCTAATCCCACTCCCAATAGTCCCAAATCCCTAAGCCTAATCCTGCTCCCAATAGTCCTAAATCCCTAACCCTAATCCTGCTCCCAATAGTCCCAAATCCCTAACCCTAACCCCGCTCCCAATAGTCTCAAATCCCTAACCCTAATCCTGCTCCCAATAGTCCCAAATCCCTAACCCTAATCCTGCTCCCAATAGTCCCAAATCCCTAACCCTAATCCCACTTCCACTAGTCCCAAATCCCTAACCCTAATCCCGCTCCCAATAGTCCCAAAACCCTAATCCCACTTCCACTAGGCCCAAATCCCTAACCCTAATCCCACTCCCAATAGTCCCAAAACCCTAACCCTAATCCCGCTCACAATAGTCCCAAATCCTTAACCCTAACCCTAATCCCACTTCCGCTAGTCCCAAATCTCTAACCCTAATCCCACTTCCGCTAGTCCCAAATCCAGAACCCTAACCCTAATCCCGCTCCCAATAGTCCCAAATCCCTAAGCCTAATCCTGCTCCCAATAGTCCCAAATCCCTAACCCTAATCCTGCTCCCAAATCCCTAACCCTAACCCCGCTCCCAATAGTCCCAAATCCCTAACCCTAACCCTGCTCCCAATAGTCCCAAATCCCTAACCCTAATCCTGCTCCCAATAGTCCCAAATCCCTAAACCCAATCCCACTTCCACTAGTCCTTAATCTCTAACCCTAACCCCACTTCCACTAGTCCCAAATCCCTAACCCTAATCCCGATCCCAATAGTCCCAAATTATAAACCCACAGTAGTATAAAGTGGGATTAGGGTTAGAGATTTGGGACTAGCGGAAGTGGGATTAGGGTTAGGGATTTGGGACTATTGGGAGCAGGGTTAGGGTTAGGGATTTGGGACTATTAGGAGCGGGATTAGGGTTAGGGTTCTGGATTTGGGACTAGCGGAAGTGGGATTAGGGTTAGAGATTTGGGACTAGCGGAAGTGGGATTAGGGTTAAGGATTTGGGACTATTGTGAGCGGGATTAGGGTTAGGGTTCTGGATTTGGGACAAGCGGAAGTGGGATTAGGGTTAGAGATTTGGGATTAGCGGAAGTGGGATTAGGGTTAGGGTTAGGGATTTGGGACTATTGGGAGTGGGATTAGGGTTAGGGTTAGGGATTTGGGACTATTGGGAGTGGGATTAGGGTTAGGGATTTGGCACTAGTGGAAGTGGGATTAGGGTTAGGGTTAAGGATTTGGGACTAGTGGAAGTGAGATTAGGGTTAGGGTTAGGGATTTGGGACTATTGGGAGCGGGATTAGGATTAGGGATTTGGGACTATTGGGAGCGGGATTAGGGTTAGGGATTTGGGACTAGCGGAAGTGGGATTAGGGTTATGGATTTGGGACTAGTAGGAGTGGGATTAGGGTTATGGATTTGGGACTAGTGGGAGTGGGATTAGGGTTAGGGATTTGGGACTAGTGGAAGTGGGATTAGGGTTAGGGTTATGAATTTGGGACTAGTGGACGTGGGATTAGGGTTAGGGTTAGGGATTTGGGACTAGTGGAAGTGGGGTTAGGGTTAGGGATTAGGGACTAGTGGGATTAGGGTTAGGTATTTGGGACTAGTGGGAGTGGGATTAGGGTTAGGGTTCTGGATTTGGGACTGTTGGGAGTGGAATTAGGGTTAGGGATTTGGGACTAGTGGAGGTGGGATGTTCTGCAGTTCTGGTACTCACGTTTGTTGTTTTTTTATTTATTGCTTAGCTTTTCCCAATTGGGTATGTGCCTCTATGCCACAATGTTCCAGCTTTTTCTTTTCTTGATTCTATTTGTAAATTGATGGTTTTTGAGATCCCATAGTTCAGGAAAACCCCTCATGGTGTTGATAAACTCCTCTGGTTCATATTGTCTCCTTCTGGGCAAATTTTCTGACATTTCTTCTACTTGATGGTCTCTGACAAGTTCCATCTTGCTCCTATACTACTCTACAAACAGAATTTCCTGTTAACCAGCATCCTACTCTCCAGTGCGATCATGTGACCATCCCACAACTAGTGCTGTTCTGCATGCTAGATTACTGCTTGCATCTTTATCCTTTGTGTGATCATGTAAAACAAGCAATGTATTGTAAAATAAATCCAGTAGTGTGGGATAGATTATTTTTTTGGGCATTTTGATCTTCTCACAATTGTATCCCTGTTGTTGTAGATGTTCTCTTTTCTGCTTGCATGTTTAATTTTTTGTGAGATCATGTGACTTTTCTACAGCTCAGAGCGGATTATGGGCACTTTTCAGGCAGTTTTTATTGCGTTTTCAATTCATTTCAATGGAGAGGGGCGTTTTTGAAGCACTTTTTTCATCGCTCAAAAGCTGCTTCAAAGATGCTGCTTGCAGGACTTTTCTCAACACCCCGCCAGTGCAACACCTCAGTGTGAAAGGGTCCATTGAGATGCATGGGGAGCGTTTAATGAGCGTTTTAATAGCGCTATTTTTACCGTGAAAACGCGGCAACAACGCTCCAGTGTGAAAGGGCTCTTAATAAGGACAAGACCTTCTCCCCCATAACTCTGGCCCATTACTCATTCATAAAAATGTAAATAAACACACACTAACAATGCCAGCTGACCCGACAAAAGAAAAAAAAGCTAACCTAAGCTATATCTGTAAAATAAAAAAATGCAGTTTTCTGGACTAAAAGGCAAGGGAGGTATAAAAAAAATAATGAATTAGGAGTTGCACTGTCCCACGGAACATTGCAAACAAAAAATAAATAAATCAATGCCAGGAGCAGTGATTTTTCTTTAACTACTTCCCACCCGGCCACTGTACATATACAGCCGGGTGGGCGCTTTCTCCTTCTGAGTGGACGTTCAGGAACGTCCCTCAGAAGGAGGGGGATCGCGCGTGCGCGTTCCCACGCAGCGGCGCAATCCCGATGCACTCGTGTCACCCGGACACGGCGCATCTCGATTCGGCAGGAGGGCTCTGTGATTGGCCCTCCTGATCACATGACGGCCGTGTCCAATCACAGTCGTCATGCTAGGCAATCAGCTCTCCTCTCCTCACACAGAAGTCGCTGGTGAGGAGAGGAGAGCGGATCGCTGCAGCCTGGCTGGTGATCAGTGAGTATGAGCTGTTTTTTTCAGCTTTTTACTCACTGATCACCAGCCTAGTGTCCCCACACAGTATAAACACTCAAAGTAAACAAACATGTCCCCACACACACATGTCCCCACATAGTAAAAACTACTGTCCCTCACATATATGACAGTAAAATCATATGTCCCAATGATCATTTGCACACATATGTCCGTGATCACCTGTGCACATCTGTACATGATCATTTGCGTTCATATGTCCGTGATCACACAAACCAATTATTATACAACGGGATTTTTTTTTACCAAAAACATGTAGCAGAATACATTTTGGCTTAAATTTATGACAAAATTCAATTTGATTGGATTTTTTTAAAAATAGAAAGACGAAAATATATATTTTTTTTCAAATTTCCGCTCTTTTTTCGCGTATATCGCAAAAAATAAAAAACGTAGTCGTGAATAAATACCACCAAAAGAAAGCTCTATTTGTGTGAACAAAATGATAATAATTTCATTTGGGTACAGCGTAGCATGACCGCGCAATTGTCATTGAAAATGCGAGAGCGCTGAAAGCTGAAAATCAGTCTGGGAAGGAAGGGGGCTAAAGTGCCCTGTATTGATGTGGTTAAATAACATGCCTGTGAGGGATTGCATCTCTGTAAAGTAAATAAAGTGCTTCATCAGCGCTGACATTTACAAAGGCAAATTATTTTGACAGCTGCCAAGGGAAGCTTCTTTGTTTTAAAAAATATCAGTACACAGACCCACCAAAAAGTATTTTGAGGGACCTTTGGAGAGGTTTGTGTGCTGTTCTTTATTTGAAAAAAGTTGGCAAAAAATGCAATTTTACAGCAATGTAAACTGTTAAGGGGGTACTTCACATGTGTTCAAGTGTGAGGTCTCCCTAAAAATCCATACCAGAGCCTTAATCTGAGAATGCAGCCTGGTTGGCCAGGAAAGAGGAGGGATGAGCATGCGCATTCCCCTCCTGAACCATGCAAGGCCACATGTCACACGCCCTCAACATAACAAAGCATCTTCCATCAGCCCTAACTCCTCCTGACTATGCTCCTCTGACATGTTTTGTCCCATCTATGGGGCTTTATCATATAGATATCAGAGGAGCATAGCCAGGAGGAGTTCAGGCTGAAGCCACATTTTCATCTTTCTATACTGTATAGTGGCTGGGTTCTACCTTCTGTCTTCCAATCTATTCCAGCTAGCCTGGATGAGCTTATTTGAATGTCAGAACTCAATTTGTGCTTTGGACAGCAAGGGTAAGTTTTGCAGTGGCTTGAGTGGCGCTCAAAATTTATGTATATTTATCACCATTCATGTTGATAAGAACTAGGGTCTCTTCCCCACAAACCTTTGCAAAGTGGTTGTAGGGGTCTGTGGGCAGGGGGCTTATCAGGATCTGTGTCCCTGTGTGCCCCCATGCAAATGAGTATAGACTTGCTCCCTTAGACAGGTGTAGAAAAAAAAGGCAAAAGGTGACATGTAACTTATTGCCAGACATATTCAATAAACATTTGCAAAATGTTAATCTGGTCTCATTTTATCAAAAGGTTTGCATGTTTTTTTTTTTTTTTATTAATGCCAAAGGAAAGCGTGATTACACTTTAATTTCAATATGGAAATACACATCTGACCATAGTAAAATTAAGCTTTGATTAGTCAGTATGGGGCACTGCACTTAGCCAAAAATTACAGATTCTTACTGTTAGGGAAAAAGCACTATTTTTAAATTATGCAATAGGTGCAAAAGTAAAGTTTAGAGTATATGTTGTTTAATTACCTTATGTTTCTTATATCCTTTGTGCATGGTTGTAACAAGAATAGTTTCTATAGCGCAAAGTCTGGCTTGTTAGGCTAATTGCTTTTGTGCTTGTTACGTTTTGGCTTTCAATTCTAATGTCTCCAAACTCATTTCCTTCATCAAAGAAATGACTGCCTGCAAACTAAATCTTAAACTCTATCATCTTTTTAATAGATTTACTTGGCAAAGTCTGGGCATTAGCAATAGAGGACACAATCATCAATCTATGCTGAAATAAACTGGTTTGTTCTTTGCAGTATTGAGCACAAGTGAAATGCTTTGGAAGTGGCATAACTGTATATCATCAACTGTTTATATAGGGGATAAAAGTCTGTATTCTGGAAACTCTCTCTCATCTACGGGCAAATTTATGAACATATCTAAAGAAATTGTCCTAGAGAAGTACTTTATTGGTTGCTGTAACCCATAAAAAGCCATGTTGTTGGTACAATGTTGAAAGGGATTTACCAAGCTATAGATTAAATGTACCAGTATATTAAAAAATATAGTGCCACTGAATGCTAAAGGGTCCTACAATGTCAAGGCGTTAAAGCAACCATGCAGACATCCATCTCTTGTGCAAATGTCATAATCTGATGATAGGATATTTATTTCAACTGTGGCATTCATACAATGATTTATTAGGTCAAGTATATTATTGCAGTTCCTATAAGGCAGTGGTTCTCAACCTTCTAGTACCGTGACCCCTTGAGAGAATTTCCCAAGTTGTGGGGACCCCTAACAGTAAAATTATTTTCATAGTGTGGGTTGTCAGCACCCAAGGCAAGACAAGTAATTTTTCGCCCCTAACCCACGGACATTTAGTGCTCCCTGAGTCCCTTCCACTCGTACAGTATCAAAAACCCTTATGGTACATTTTAGGATGTACCACTCTCTCTCTATTTGTTCTCCTTTCTTTCCCTTTTATCTCTCTCTATCCTAATGTCTTGTTTATTTCCCCATCCGTCTCTCTAGCCGTCTTTCTTATTCTTTCTCTTATTCTTTCTCTCCCTTTTTCTTTATTCCTCCCCTCTTTTCCTCTCCCTTCTGTGTATTTTTTATTCCTTCTCTTAATCCTTGGTGGAGGGGGGGGGGGTTTGGTAATGGGATAAGTGGATTAGGTGCTCTTGATGAAGGTCATCTGCTGATCTGAGAACTGTAGTGAGGACTTTTAATGGCAACTAAAATCACAGGTAGTGTTACTCATTGTGTCTCCGGCTTTGTGGTGTCTCGTAGCAGTGACCCATATGCCGAAATCAGGAGATGGGGTCTCCTCCAGCCCCTCCCTCTTCCCATTCCTCCCCAGTTAGCTGACCTCTAGTCTCTGCCCCCCAGCCATGCCGTGAACTGAATGAGCGGCTGCGAAGAGGCTAAGGGGGCGGCCGTGAGCTCCAGGAACAGCACAGCTGGGCAGCCGCAAAAAGGCAGGGAGAGTGGTGTGGGCTTCAAGAACAGCCCAGGATTCGGTGACCCCTGGCAAATCATCATTCGACCCCTAGGTTGAGGACCACTGCTATAAGGGCTTTTCACATTGAGCAGTGTGGTTTTACTGTCAGTAATGTTCTTTACCCCAAAATTAAAGGTAAAAGGAGTGCATATTTGTTATTTCAGTGTTAATCGCTGTATTGTGATTTTAATTACTGATCTGTGATTTGATCAGATATTACAGCCTTGTTTTTAGTCTATGCTTTTGAGGTTGCTACCATGGAAAAGCCCAACAACTCAACTTGACTTTTTGTTATGCTCACAGTTGTCCCTCAAACAAAAATAATCCTCCCATTTCATTGTCTGTCAAATAATGCTCAAGCTCATTCCCTGTAATTATCATTGTAGATATCTATTTATGTAATGCACACTGCAAGTGTCGGTCCACTTCTGATGTGGGGGCAGGGTTTATATATACATAGTTACATAGCTGGTAAGGGTGAATAAAGACACCAGTCTATCCTGTTCAACCTGAGTGTGTGTATTGGTGTATGTGTTTTTGCACACATATATGTGTGACTAAAATGTCTAATATCTCCTGTACATTGGACCCACTAAGAAACACTTCTAAAAGTTTTTTTTTTTTAATTTGCCCACATTCCCCACTGACACCACCAACTGTGGAAGGTAGTTCCACAGCCTTAAAGTGGTTGTAAACCCACTTATGCAACTTGAACCTACAGGTAAGCCTAGATTAAGGCTTACCTGTAGGTGCAAGAAATATTTACACGGTACACGGTTTAGGAGATATTTGCCAAAAATGACATGCATCGGTGTCTACGGCGCATTCGTGCTGTAGACAACGGTGCATTCACAGGGTTAATCCCATTCACAAATCCGGCTCAGCCGGATTTGACTGCTCTCGCGCGCATGCGCGGAATGACGTCTTCGCCGCTCCGGCCAATCACAACGCCGGAGCGGCGCTGTGATTGGCTGGAGCGGCGATAGCCGGAAGCAACCTTCCGGCTGTCGCCGCAGCGATGGCTGCGGCTGGAGAGGGAGACGAGGACGTCTTCGGGGGCCCCGATCTAAGGTAAGTGATGCATAATGAGCTAGTATGCTAGTCATACTAGCTCATTATGCCTTTGTCTTGCAGGTGGGTTTTAAAAAAGAAAACATTTCCAGGGTTTACAACCACTTTAACACTCACAGTTAAAATGCCTTGCACAATGTAAGATTGAACCACTTCTTGTCCAACTTCATTATGTGGCCACATGTCTTATTTAGAGACCTTAGGTTAAATAGTATCCTCCCAATACTAGCGTCACCATTCAAAGATTTGTATGTTGCAGTCATACCCCCTCTTAAGTGTCACTTCTCCAGGGAGAATCATTTTAGTGTCTTTAGTCATTTCTCATAATTGAGGTCCTCCAGCACACAAATTAGTGTTGTTGCCCTTCTCTTCACTTTCTCCAGTTCAAGCACATTCTTCCTGAGGATCATGACCTGAACTGGACTGCATACACAAGATGTTGCTGAACCAGTGGTATAATTGTAGTTTTATCTCTTGAGTAAACATCCTTGTTAAAGCATGCTAATAGTTTGCTAGACTTTCTTTCTGCTGCTTGGCATTGCAAGCTTTTGCTGAGTCTGTGATCTACCAGGACCCCGAGATTTATTTCCATCCTCTATTTCCCCAGAGGTTTTCCCCCTAGTGTGTACCTTGCATTCATATGTTTAGCTCTCAATCCATTGACTTACATTTTTTTCAATTTTAAATCTCATCTACCAAATAGCTGCTTACCCTCTATTCTAAGTAAGTGTTCTTGTAAAGTTACTATATCCGGTTGTGAAGTTATTCAATTTGATGGAGAGGGTCTTTGAACAGCAATTTTCAAGTCTTGCCATAGATTCTCAATTTAGGTCTGGACTTTGACTGGGCCATTCTAACACATGAATCTGCTTTGATCTAAACCATTGCATTGTAGCTCTGGCTGTATGTTTAGGGTTGTAGTCCTGCTGGAAGGTGAATCTCTGCCCTAGTCTGAAGTCTTCTGCAAACTCTAACAGGTTTTATTCTAAGATTGATCTGCATTTGGCATCATGCCCCTTCCTATCAATTCTGAACAGCTTCCATGTCTCTGCTGTAGAAAAGCATCCCCACAACATGAGGCTGCCCGCACCATGCTTTATGGTGGGGATGGTGTGTTCTGGGTGATGTGCAATGTTAGTTTTCTACCACACATTGCATTTTGCTTTTAGGCCAAAAAGTAAAATTTTGATCTCATCTGACCAGAGCACTTTCTTCCACATGTTTGCTGTGTCCCCCACATGGCTTCTTGCAACATGCAAATGGGATTTCTTATACTGTAGCTTTCTTTCAACAGTGGCTTTCTTCTTGCCACTCATCCATAAAGGCCAGATTTGTGGTGTGCACGACTGTGGACAGATTCTCCTATCTGAGCTGTGGATCTCAGCAGCTCCTCCAGAGTTACCATGGGCCTCTTGGCTGCTTCTATGATTAATTCTCTCCTTACCCGGCCTGTCAGTTTAGGTGGATGGCCATGTTTTGGTAGGTTTGCAGTTGTGCCATACTCTTTCCTCTTTCGGATGATGGATTAATCAGTTCTCTGTGAGATGTTCTAAGCTTGGGATATTATTTTATAACCTAACCCTCCTTTTAACTTCTCCACAGCTATATCCCTGACCTGTCTGGTTTGTTCATTAGCCTTCATGATGCTGTTTGTTCACTAAGGTTCTCTAACAAATCTCTGAGGGCTTCATAGAACAGTTGTATTTATACTGAGATTAAATTACACACAGGTGGACTATTTACTAATTAGGAGACTTCTGAAGGCAATAGTTTTCACTAGATTTTAGTTAGGGGTATGAGAGTAAAGGGGGCTGAATCCAAATGCACGCTACATTTTTCAGATATTTATTTGTAAAAAATTTGGAAGACCATTTATTATTTTCCTTCCACTTCACAATTATGTGCCACTTTGTGTTTGGTCTATAACATAAAATCCCAATAAAATACATTTATGTTTTTGGTTGTAACATGACAATATTTGAAAAATTTCAAGGGGTAGGAATACTTTTTCAAAGCACTGTAGACCCCCTAAAGAGCTGATTCTGTCCAGCTCAGCCAATGTGAAATATACATATTTTTAGCTGATTCCATTGTTTTAGAAAGGTTCTGGTCAAACACTAGACCCAGGCTACATAATTAAAAGTCAACAATAGCTTGAACATTTGACATATTTGACATATTCCATATGTGATACAGCAGTGGCATCTAGTGTTAGGAAATGTTTTACTCATAGAAACCGATGCAGAAATAGATTTGCCCTTGTGGGAATCCCTACCCAAGCTTTTTTTTTAAAAAGGCCAGCAGCATAAGCTAAAAAGGAAGGCTTCATTACAGCACAAAAACTAAGAAGTAAAGTCTGTGCCAGAGGGGACATCACAAGACCAAAGGAGGAACTTCACCTGGGGATAATGCAAGCATCCAATTTTTTGCCATTACTTGAGTAGATCCTGGAGCCATGTTGTTACAGAACCCAAGCAAGTAATTTTTGTTTATTCCTTTTGTACACAGACCATTGTCTATGCTCATTCACTAGGAGGGTTAGGTAGTGTGTGCATATGTTGTATGTATAGAATACTTTGTATGTCTTGTATTGTTTTCCAACAATTGTAAGCAGTTTGTGTGTGTACAGCATTCTTGTTTAGTAAAAGCACACAATATACTACACAGGTTTGTGTTCATTGTTTTACTGCAAAGTGACCTAAAAGATACAAAGCAAAACACCTAGCCTTTTTACTAGTAATATATATATTTTTAATGTATTTATTTTTTTACTCTCCTCAGCATTGTGTCTCTATTTTAGTTGTGTTAATCATGCTCTTGCATTTCATATAATTTTTTTGTAGTTTTGAAGTGCTGATAGTGACTGTTTGGCCATATATTTATTAAAGGACTGTTTTTTTTATCATTAATGTTAATTTTTAATACATTTTTATTTATTTTTTTCAAATATTTTATTTCTACCGCCAAGGGCGAGTCCAGATTCTCATAACAATCATATTTAAACAATAACATAGCAAATATGATAAATAATCATTAATCACAAGATATTGATCACATTCTTCATAGCAAACTCCATACACCCCTGAGGAGGACACCATGTTAATAATACAGCGAGCAGAGGGGCTTTCCCCTTTCGCTGTATCTGGAATCACCCTATCTATTTTCCATTTTCCTCCTCATAAGCAAAAACAAAACAAAACCCCCAAAAAAAAGAAAACACAAGAAATGAAAAAGGGGATAATAGGAAAGACGGGGGGAGGAAAGACTGAAGGGAGGGGGTGCCCTGAGAAAATGATGGATAACTAGTTATTGACTATTTTAGTTATAATACTTATAACCGATCATTATGAGTTAAGCAAGCTCAGACCTTCTTCAGAAGCAATAAACATATTCCACTGTCTCCACACCTCAGAATACTTTTCTTGTTGATTTTTTGCTGAAAGTGTGAGATCTTCCATCTTATTTATCTCTTCCACTTTGTGGAGCCAACTTCCAACCATAGGGGGTAGCGTGTTTTTCCACCTAAGTGGGATACATGCTTTGGCTACGTTTACTAGATGTCGTAAGATAGATTTTTTGTATTTTTTAACTGGGATATTCGTGACGTTTAGTAAAAAAAAGTCTGGATCCTCCGGTATCCTATAGTCCGTGAATCTTTGAATAATGTTTCGTACTTCCTTCCAGTAAGATGTTATTTTTGGACATGACCAAAAGATATGTAGCATCGTACTGTACCTCCCTCCTCCATACATCTCCGACAACGGTCTGGTATTTCAGGATAGAATTTATGCAACCTCTGTGGCGTGTAGTACCATCTTGTTAATATTTTATAATTCATCTCCTGGATCTTAGTACAAATAGATGATTTCAGCGAGAGTTCAATCATATTTTGTCTTTGGCTATTTGTAAAGCTACAGTTCATCTCTCTCTCCCATTTCATCCACATCCAAGATAGATTTGGTTGTTCCGGGGGGGAGATCAGTAAGGTATACATCTTTGAAAGTGTTTGTGTCAAAGTCCCCTCCTTCGAACAATATTCTTCAAATGTAGTTAATTGTCGTCTAAACCTCTCTGGTAACTTAAGTGTATGCAGAAAATGGTGAAGCTGCAGAGCGTTCCAGAAAGGTAGACCGAAAGAGCCCGTGGGTTCCATTAGAGCGGTTATAGATGGCCAGCCATCCAATACTAAAAAATGCGATGCCCGAAAGCAGTTATTTTGTCACATAATGGAAAAATAATGGTCTCTCAAGCCTGGGGGAATTCTGGGTTCCTAAGAATGGGCATCATAAGTGAGTCCACTGTCGAGAGAGAGGTTTTAATGATCACTTGTGAGCAAATTCATATTGTAGGGCCTATCAAAGGGTGCCTCTTTAGATCGAGCGAAAGTTTATCGTAACACCATGGTGCCCCTTTCAATAAAACATCAGTTTGCTCTTGTTCAATTCGAACCCAGAGTTTATCTATTAAGTGACGATTCCAATCTATGAGTCTCCCCATGTGTACAGCCTGATAGTATTTAAATACATCTGGGAGTGCAATTCCTCCCCGATGTTTAGGTTGAGACAATTGGGATCTGGGAGTGCGTGGTTTCTTGTGTGCCCATATGAATTTAATAAACATTGAGTGAAATATTGATCGGCGGAGTCTGAAATAGATAAAGATGAGTATCCTACCCAAGTATCTATAAGAGATTACATCTAGCAAACCACGAATGCAGTTCCCGATTCCATGCCTCTAATAAAATGTGTGTTCTAGTCATTAGGGGAGGAAAATTAAGTTTGAAAACTCGTGATAAATTAGAGGGGATATATGTTCCTAGATATTTCAAGGCTATTTCTGTCCACTTAAATCTAAAATTTGTCTGTAGGATCTGTAGCTTCTCGGTAGGGACACCTACCCCCATTGCCTCTGATTCGTTCAAATTGATCCGTAGATTTGTCAGTCCACCATAGATTTCAAATTTGTTGATAAGGTTCGGCAGTGCAACCAAAGGGTTGGTGAGGGAGAAGAGCAAATCATCAGCAAAAGCTGAGATTTTATGTTGCTCCTTTCTCCCTCCAACTCCAGTGATGTCTGGGTTCAGGCGGATCCTACACAGAAACGGCTCCAGGGAGAGTACATAAAGTAAAGGGGACAATGGACACCCTTGCCTTGTCCCATTTGAAATCGAAAAGGGGTCTGAAAGAACTCCGTTAACTTTTACCTGGGCCATCCGGTGTGAGTAGATCTTAGAGATCCACTGCATCATATGTTCCCCCTGACCTATATAGCGCAGAACCGCCATCAAAAATTTCCAGTTGACTCGATCGAATACCTTTTCCGCATCTGTACTTATCATAACACATGGGGTACGTGTCTCCCATGCGACATGGATAAGATTTAGTACTTTAGTCGTATTATCGCAAGCTTCTCTGAATGGGATGAATCCCACCTGGTCCAGATGTATCATGGACTGTAAATGTTGCACTAATCGAGTAACAATGATCTTCGTAAAGAGTTTAAGGTCCATCCTTGAGAATTACTGTGACATGTGCTTTTAAAGTATCTCTAGGGAAAGATGTTTCTGAACTTACTTTATTGAACAGTTCCACCATATGAGGGCCTAAGATTGGGGAACATTTCTTGTAGTACTATATTGAAAACCCATCTGGGCCAGGAGCTTTGCCCAGTTTAGAGGTCCTAATGGCCTTCTGAAGTTCGTCTAGAGTTATTGGCGCCTCTAGATTTTCTCTAACCTCTGGAGTCAACTGAGGGAGTTGAGAGGAAGCAATGTAGTTTTCTATTTGTATCTGAGTGGAAGATTGTTCTGGGAGGTTATATAATGAGGAGTAAAAATCTCTAAAACCCTGTGTAATTTGTTTAGGTAATCCCACTCTATGACCTTGAGGTGTCACGATTTGGGGGATGTATGAGGCAAATTTTTGTTCTTTGACTGAACGTGCTAGCATTCTCCCACATTTATCTCCCAACTCATATACAAATCTATGACATCGTTGTAGAGCAGCTTTTGGCTTGGTATCATAATAGGTCTATAACCTGTTTACGTTTTTGTTCGAACATAGGGTTCGTTGTATGTTTATGTTGTATTTCTATTTTTTAGATTTCTTGAAGAAGGGCTGTAAGTTTTTCCGTCCGCTGACGTTTAAGCCCTGCTCCATGTTTAATTAAGACACCTCTTATAACTGTCTTATGTGCTTCCCATAGGATCCCTGTATCGCAATCAGCTTGTTTGTTAATAAGGAAGTATTGATCTATCTCAAGCTGTACATCCTTCGCTATCTCGGGGGTCTGCAGGAGGCTTTCATTTAATCTCCAGACTCTAGTCCTGGGGCTTACGCAGTCTGAGAGTTGATATGTCAACTCTATTGGTGCGTGGTCTGACCATGTAATTGTGCCGATTGTTGTACTTTGAACTGCCTGTAGGTGTGTATGTGGAATCAATAAATAATCTATGCGTGAATAGAGTTTATGAGGAGAGGATGTTGCAGGAGCCAAACGTCAATCAGTTGAGCCTTATAGATAGCCTGTAACACTCGTTTGCAGATGCTGGAGGTAACGGAGGATGAACCAAATGAGGTGTCTACATTGGGAAGCAACGGAACATTAAAGTCGCCTCCAAGGATCAGCTGACCTTCCAAAAATTCTATAAGGCGATTCATTGTTCGACTAAGAAAAAAATCTTGGCGGTCGTTTGGAGCATATATGGAGGCAAAAGTAATTTTTACTTCTCCTATAAGGCCTTTAATAAACACAAAGCGCCCTTCTGGGTCTATCAGGGTGTCCTGGTTCAGCCATGGAAGTCGACTGGATAATAATATGGACACCCCCTTAGTACGCAGATGGATAATGTCTATTCTTTAAGATAGGATGTTTATTGCTTCTGAAGTGTGTCTCCTGGATAAATGCTACATCTATATGTGCACGTCTCAGGTCATTCAAAAGTATACGTCTCTTTTCCGGGGTATTTAGTCCTTTTGCATTTAATGAAAGTATCTTGATCGTATCCATCTCAGTGTAGGGGAAAGGGTATGGGGAGAAAGGGAAGGGAAAGGACAAAAAACAAAAACAAAGGGGGGGAGGGAAAGACCCCAAAATCTATAGAGCTTTCTGGGGTCTATTCACTATGGTCATCCGGGGTGGGCGCCCGCCCTAGAGACCATTTAGCAATTTGCTTTATGCACTCGGCTTCTTTGAGCTATTTGAGCGCTGTCCTATTAGGGGGGGGGGGAGTAGTTGAATCCCGCCGTGGCGGGTGGGCCTATAGCATCCTCCGCTAACCTCACTATTTACTTAAGAAAACAAAAACAGAAAAAGGCACAAAAAATAGAGAGAATCCGTAATTAAAAAAAAAAAAACTATACTATAGTTATAGCCTTCAACCCATTGCCCTATCCTATTCTACCTCGTCTTCTCTGGGGATTTTCCTCTTTCCCTTCCCTTCCCTCCTCTCCTTCTCTCCTCTTCCCTCTCTCCTAACTGATAAGTAGTATTTTACCTTTACCTCAAATGTCTCTTTCTCCTTCCCTTCTCTTCCCCTCCCCGCTCACATCAAGTAGATACCTCCCAAGAAAATATTTATAAATTGGCATTTGTTTATAATAACAGGTGTTTGTAATACCATGCAATAACATTATTATATTTTATGGGATCTTTAGGAGGTTTCAAACATAGTATAATTGGTTACCAATGAAGGGAGAAAGATTTATCTAAATACAGAGGGGGAAAAAAAAAGGGGGGGACCACAGCTTGACCCCCACCCTACACCACACTCTCACACAGTTTATTCCCTTTTGTTGGGGAAAAAAAAAGCCGAAAAAGAGAGGGGGATAAGAAGGGGGAGATCTAATCTCTCCCCTCCCCCTCTCTGCTGTGTAGTTTTATATCAAGTGTAGGCCCTAAACTCTTCATATCCTTGTGGTTGATGTATAAAGTGTAGCTTGTGTAATATGTGAGGGAATTCTTATCTCTTCCCTATATACAGAACAAAGTGTATATTTACGGTACATATATCTTGTGTCTGTGTCTCTTCTTCTTCCCCTCTCTCACTATTAATCTTCTAAGTGTGGTGTAAAATGTCCTATCCATATGTGTATATATTTTAATATATCTAGTGTTACCGTCTCCCCCTAATTTTCTAGTATTTAGCCACCCAGGTTTAACTTTTGTTCTTTTATATTTGTTGCCCAGTGGAATGCACTGAAAAATACAAATGTTTAATATGTCCTTAAAGCATTCCTACTTTTCATCAGTGTTCTTTGTTGTAAGCATTTGATCTCATTTAGTGTCATGTAATATGTAGCTTAGTAAAGTTGGCTCTTTTGAAATGTAGTGTTCTTGTCTAAAGCAGGCCATACACGGTCGAATTTCGAACAAATTTTCTTTTCAAAAGCAGAAAGTTCTCTTTTTGTGATCCGATGATGCCACCATTGATTTTTGAAATTCGGTCGACCAAACCTTCATGTTGCTGGGAATATTTGTTTCTCTCTGGGAATATTCGTTTCTCTCTGGGAATATTCTTTTCTTGCACATGCGCATTTTTTTTTCTATTACATTTCGCGCATGATTCTTCCATCATTGATCAGAAAATCGTTTGTTTTTCAAAAAATTTCCAACATGTCGGATTCCTCAAATTTGATTGCCGCACAAAAATCGGCTGTTGCTGCAGCCCACTAACTGTTCGAAATTCGTACGAAAATTCTTTGATACGATTTTCGGAAGAAAATTCTTTTGAAATTCAAAATCGTGTATGGCCGCCTTTACTCGCATGTCTCATTTTCTAATAATTTATGGTAAATGTAACTTTTCTGTGATCACTGTTACCTAAATGATCCCTTACTTCCAAATCTGCAATCAGCTCTGTGTTGTTTGTAGTAATTCCAGCAAAACATTATTTTTAGTTGGGGCTTCCACCATTTCATTAATGAGATTATCCTGCATTACATTTAAGAAACAATGATCCTTAGCTGAGTGTGTAGTTCCCTCTGCCCAATCAATATCAGGAGCCCTGAAGTCCTTCATGATTATAACATTGCCTTGCCTCCCCACCATCTTTGACTGTGAAAGTAGATGGGTCTCATCCTCCTCCTTAATGTGGGGGGCATATAGAATACACCCACAAGCAACTTACTGCGTGTTTCCTCCTTTTATAGCTCCAACCCCAACACTCCACCTTCAATAGCTTTTTACACAATGGCATATTTTTCACTATCAAATCACTCTTCACATACATAGAGGTTGATACATTAGATTTATTGAATTTAATTGTGGACCAGTGTAATCTTTATGCCAACCAATTAATTGCCAACAATCTGAATATATATTATGCCCAACCATTTCATTTATTTAGCAAAAAAAACTTGCTTTCCAGTTTGTTGCCTAGCAACATTTGGTCCAATGTTGCATGTCGGAGGGCTTCTAGTGGGACGTCGCCCCACCCACCGCCATGTGCTGCGTTTAGGAGACCAGCATTCTAGCACCGACCAGAGAGGGGAAAAGAGACACAGGTGGACATGACACACCTGTGTCCATCCCCACATGGGTGGATCCAAACACTTAGTTTCCTATTTAAATGACACATTAGCAGTTCGTCATTATGCTTCATATAGCTTTAGTCTGCTGTGTAAGCAAGCTAATTTTGAAACACCCACCACTAAGCAGATTTACCTTTTTATGTAATTCTATTTGTGTAAAAATGTTAAGTTAATATATATATATATATATATATTTACCTTACTTGATCCTCTTAATGTGGTGGATAATATCCAATCATACTGGTTTGTTATATATAATTGCAATGAGTTCCCTGCCATCCCCATTGCAGAGATAGCCCTTTTTTATGCTCCTTACCATCTGTATTGCAGTAATAGCTGCCTTCTTTTAATATTGAAAACTATTACAATCTCAGTTTGCTACAATATAATTATTCATTCATTTATAGAAACTTTTTCTGATGTACGCATAACATCTACCTACAGCTATCACCCCTCTCCAAACAACGTACTTGGGAGCTTTATACACCTTAGTGATCTATTTCAGAGACTTTATTTATTTTCCCTAAAAATTTATTAAACTATATTTTCAAAACCTTTTTTTCTTTATGTCGGTGCAAGGCTGTCTCAGTTCACACCTGACTGGCCCTTTCTGGGGGTGGAAAACCTACCCCCCCCCCCCACATGTCCATATGATTCTGTATTTGCTTTACTACATGGAATTTTTTATATTATTCTGTGTACCCAATTTAACTGTATCTTCAATGAAATTCATACCTCTTAATAAGAAAAACAAACACTCTCTGGAGCCTCTAAAGTCCCACCCGATGGGAGAATTACAAGGTTTTGGTAAAAAGCGACTTGCTGTCTTAGGGTGTCTGCATTCTGGATGAAGTAATGTGAGTCTGAGGAGAGGGTAATGTTAGACAAGCAGATTTAAATTGAATCAATGGACTAACAAATTGAAACTCAACTCCAGCTAATGCTTTATAAGCAGTTACACCAAATAGTTTTTACCCCTTTTGTAATAAAGGCTTTACATAAGCGAAAAAATCCCAGAGCATTTTAAGCACCCCTTTCTGTGTTAAACGGTTTGTCTCAACCCTCTAACCGCTACTTTGTCTGGACAGTTTGATCTGTTAAAATAAGTTGAAAAACAACAGACTGGATCACCAGCTTAAAATAGGAAAAACATCTAGAAAAGAAAACGAATGCAGTCACCACTCCTAAAAATTGGTGAGTCACAATTTAATAAATGTTTGTTTTTGTGTTTAGAACCACTTTAAATTGCTTACTGTATTACAGTCCACAACATGAAAAATAGTTTGCTCATTTGAAAGAAAACCAAAAGTGTCTGTATTAATACTAATAATACTACTACTAAAAATAATTAATTACATTTTCCTACCAGGTTGTTTTTTTTCTGTAAAATACATACCAGATGATTGCAGCTCCCCTCCTGAACTAGCATGCTACTCCCCTCTCTCCTGAACCATAATAGGCCACAGGTTCTCAACATGGGGAGTGTATTTTATTAGTTGGGGGCTCCCTGACAACAAAATATGACATACTGATGAGGGTAAGGACCTCTGGCCCACAACCATCACTGGTTGTAGGGGTCTGCAGGTGGGGAGCTTATCAAAATCTAGAAAACATAAGGGGGTTCTTAGATACCAACTCCCTCCCTAAGTGAATGAGTAAGGACTACACAATACCCACTAAAAAAATGTAAACCATAAATAAACACACTACACACTTTGACAAGTCCTATATTCTCTGACCATCTCCGATACCATGCCTGCAGTCTCTGACCATCTCACATACCATGTATGCAGTCTCTGACCATCTCACGCGTTATACCATTGACTCATTGCCACAGAAACATTTGGGGGCATCAGAAATATTGCTGCACCAGGCGTCTGTGACCCTAGGATCGGCCCTGCGCTTCTGCATATGTAATCGGTGTTCAAACCACACATGTGAGGTATCCCCACTATTGCTAGAGCGAGAGCAATAATTCTAGTGCAGGGCCTCCTCTGTAGCTCTAAACAGGTAACCTGTAAAAAAATTTAAAGCGTCGCCTGTTGAGATTTTTAAGTACCGTAGTTTGTTGCTATTCCACAGGTGTGCGCAATTTTAAAGCATGACATGTTAGATATCTATCTACTCGGTGTAACATTATCTTTCACATTATTCAAAAAATTGGGCTAACTTTTCTGTTTTCTTTATTTTTAATTCATTAAAGTGTATATTTTCCACAAAAATTGCATTTAAAAGACCGCCATTTTATTCTCTAGGGGCTCTGCTAAAAAAATATATATATCTCTCTCTCTCTCTATATACAAAACAAAAAATGAGAAAACATTTTTTGTGTTTGTTTTCAGCTTTTCCCCCGTTTTTCATATTCATTTTTTCTTTTCCCTCTCTCTTTCACCTAGCCCTTTTTACTTCCTACACTTCTAATTCATCTCTTTATTCATCCCTTCACCTTTTTTTGCACCCATCTTTCCTACACTTCCCATTTTTCCATTTAACTTTTATACACATTTATTATACCTCACACCACTCACACTTATTCATCTTTCAGGTTCCCCATATGGGGCCACTTTTTCCACCCTTATGCAGGGTATCAACAAACACCACCTGCCTGGGACGTGCCTTTGTTTGGTTGTTGCTGCCTTTCCAGACCTCTACAGTGCCTCGAGAGGGAGTCCAGAGTCGCATTGGTGATTTCCGTTGGCACGCCAAGTTCGCACGATGTGCAGATGTAAGTTCTCTGTAACTATTGAAGCCCCCTTTCTTTCTCCCCCCTAAAATCTCCTCATTATTCTTCCTGACCATCATTAATGCCGAGCCCAAATCTATCTATTATTATTTAGATCTATATATTTCTTATTTTTTAGATTTTAATGCCATGGTTTATGCTCCTGATGAGCGACTACAAGGTCGTGAAACGCGTAGAGCCACTATTCATTACCATCATTTCTTACCATGGACCCCTTCTTATTTTTATGACCGCAATTATGTTTTTAATTGTTTGTTACTAGCATCATGCGATTTCTGTACTCATTATGTAAATGTACATCAAATTATATGGTTTCATGTATTTGTTTTGTAAACGTCTAAACATTCATGTTGAGAGGCTGTATGCCCAATATATGCTATAAATGAATGTACAATGCAAAATAAATCCAATTTTTTTACTCGCTTGACTTTTCAATTTACTGCTGTGTGCTTCATTTAAAGTTCCACTTCTCACCCTCCCCCTTCCCTCCTTTATAGTCAATATTGATTAGGGATGGAGGCAGTGACCCCTTTGGTTCCTGCCTCATTTAAAGTCCCAAAAAATATTTATTTTATATATATATATATATATATATATATATATATATATATATATTTGGGATTTCTAAGTCATTTTCTAGCAAAAAATATAATAAACCAACCAAAGATAAGGGGTGTTTTTTTATAAAGCAGTAAATGTGTCACCATATATTGGACATGTGCACACTGAAATATTTTGTTTCGGAATTTTGGTTTCGTCCGAAAAATAAATGTATTTAGTTACTCCCGAAATTTGTTTTTATTTATTTAGTTTCGTTAAAAAATGCATTCGTCCGAAAACCCGAATTAAGGTTGAGTCTGTCAATTGAAGGCTTATGGTGTTGTTCTAAGAAGATTCAACAATTATATTTATTAATTATTATTACTAGTCAACCAACATTAGAATTCTTCTATATCCTATGGGCGGAGCATTTGACCATAAATGTCCGCTCGAGGCGATCATATGTTTTTAGCTGCTTCATCAAATCTTCATGTCTCTATAATGTTGAATCTTTTCTCTCTATGTCGAATAATCTTGGACTAATAGAGTCAGGTTAGACACATTCAATCGCAGGTTTGATTGACACAGATCGCTATTTTCACCGTTACCGTCATGTCAAATCTTCTATCTATATCGAACTGTTGTCGCAACGAAACGAAAATAAAGCATTTTTTTATTTTGGATCTTTCAGATTTCCGATTCTGCGCGTTCGTTATCATTTGTTAAAACGAACGCGGAAACCCCCGAAATTCAGACGAAAGTGCATTCGGACGAAGACTAATGCACATGTCTACCAAATATCCACTTCTGGTGAATTGATTATTGTCGTTTAAAATATATGCACCATGAAGATACACTGGTAGTGATTGTTTAGTGAATGTCACGTTCCTTCTTATAATCTATACTTAAAATGTAATTCCAGACACTATCAATTGAATAGATTTACAATCTCTACATTCACAAATGGCAAAAAAGCTAATAGGGAATACAAATCTATGAATTGGGATTTAAAGTTTATCTAAAGGCAAAACATATATTTTTGAAAGAGTGGAGATGGAATAAAAGACCGGTCAGTTTTTATTGGTGTCCGTGCCCCTGTTATGGAGATTCACCCTCTTTCTTTGTTCTGTGCACTGTTTTTATTGAAAGCGAAATGAAAGAAAAGCCCAAACTTTGGGTAGTAGCACAGGAGAAAACTTTCAATGGGGGCACTAGTTCTGGTTACCCTGGTGACACCCTGTGATTTCTCCTACTTCCTGCTTTGGCTATAGGACAGGAAGTGAAAGGGAATCTTGCCAATGGGACAAAGATAGCAAAAAAAAAATCTGACTGGGGTTTTAAACCTCCCTAATGCACATGATCGGAAATTCCGACAAGAAAAACGTGTTTTTTTTTCCGACGGAATGTTGGCTCAAACATGTGTTGCATACACACGGTCACACAAAATTCCGACCGTCAAGAACGCGGTGACGTACAAGACGTACGACGGGCCGAGATCAATGAAGTTCAATAAGCAGTTTGGCTCTTCTGCTTGATTCTGAGCATGCGTGTTTTTTTGCGCGTTGGAATTGCATACAGACGATCGGAATTTCCGACAAGAAAAGTTCTTGTCGGAAAATTTGAGAACCAGATCTCAAATTTTTGTTGTCGGATATTCCGAGAGAAAAAGTCAGATGGAGCCTACACACGGTCGGAATTTCCGACCAAAAGCTCACATCAAACTTTTCTTGTCGGAAATTCCGACCGTGTGTACGCGGCATTACTCTATACAAAATGAAAAAAAAAGTTTTGCCTCTAGTTACACTTTAAATCTTTGCAGTATTTTTTCATTCTCCATAGTGCATACTGCACCTTATATCTGTTGAATTAAGACACATTCTTGGGCCGTTTGTCCATATTTGGTTGGTTGGAAGACTGGAATATCTATTGCTTACAATAATCATAAGTACTGTATAACAAACAGCTCATTTTGCCCTAAAGACTATCTTTAAAAAACACTTCTGTGTATATACACAAATAAACATTTTTATATGTATGTACCTTCATACTACAGTATGTAAAAAAGATATATGGTACAAAACGTGTTATTCCATGAGAAGTTAACATTTTATATTCTACCATAGAACAGTAAGTCTGGCTTATGAGTTGTTTAATTTGTTTTAAAGAGAGGACAAGTACCTAAGAACAATCTAAAAAAAAAACATAATTTCTGCTGCCATTTTCTCTTTCTCTCCTGCTGTTACCTTATCCCAGCAGCTAGCTGCTTTTGGCATCTTAGAAATCTAAGATGACAAAGGTGTGAGGAGAGTATACACTGCAGTGCAAATATACAGCAGTAAATGTGAAAATAAATTATAGAAAATAGGTAAAGTTGTTATTTGGCAGAAGAGACTTATACAATTTATTTTTCCAAAAAACTATACCCCCTAGCAACATTCTTTTCACCTTTAGCTCAACTTTATGTTTGAGCTAAAAAGTACCCGTGTCGCATCAAAAGGATCAGCATTAGTCTAATTATTTTCAGTCTATTTATTAACGAACTGTTAGATCAAATAAAAAGTAGTATTGTGCTTTTCTGCTTATCACACAATATAATGCAGGTTTTTTAAGTTTCCGCAGGATGATGATGTATGGTAAAAGAATCTTGCAATTGTTGAAAAAAATAAATAAGGTTGAACACGTAGGTCATGGAATTAACACTGCCCTCATATAAAATGAACCTGCAGAAGGATTAGGGAATATATTGGTGGAAGGAACCATCTGTTTACATAGTTACTGTATCTTCTAAACCAGCCATTATGTACTTTAAGATCATAGGAACTTATGTTTCCATTTCAAACTCGGCAGTGATTTTATTTAATTCTAATGTTCCAACTATGTCAATGCTAAAGGCATTCTATGAAATCATTTTGACTGGAATAATGCCCTAAGTGTTTTTTTGGTTATGATTGCCTTAGCTTTATTCAGAATAAATCCACAAAAAAAAAAAGTATGTGACTGTTTGTGATTGTGTGATCATAGATTGCAAAGCCTCTGACTTATTGCATAGGAAGGAGGGAAGGGGTGGAATGCATATGCTTATAGGACAAAAGCAGTTAAGAATTTTGTTTTTTAATCTTTGCAAAACTAACCTAGGTGAACTTTGTTGTTTGTTTTCTTTCTCTTTTCTTAACAAAACTTCAGTAATATTACTCAATGGCAAGTGGAAATTGCAAAAGCAAAACTCTCTTGGGGTGCATAAAATGGGTAGTAAAGACACAAGGGGGTTGATTTACTAAAACTGGATAGTGCAGAATCTGGTGCAGCTGTGCATGGTAGCCAATCAGCTTCTTGTTTTTCATCAAAGCTTAATTGAACAAGCTGAAGTTGGAAGCTGATTGGCTACCATGCACAGCTGCTCCAGATGTTGTGCTCTCCAGTTTTAGTATATTATTGCCTTGGTTTATACCATTCAATTCCACACCTGGAAAATGTGGTCTAGATTTGGGCACTACAGTAGTTGCCGGCGATATTGTGCTTCTCGCGCTTGCTGCCCCCACGAGATGCAGCGTATCCATAGGAATCTATTGGGGGAGGCGAGCGGGAAGAGCGACAGAGCTCAGCGCTGGCTCCCGCGACAGGGGTCGCAGATGGCGAATATCACCGCTGCCGAGCCGCATTTAGACACAATATCGCGGTCAGGTACTGTACTTTGTAAAAAAATAAATAAAAAAAGGCAATTTTAGATTTAAGTTACTAAACAAACCTGATAAAAAAGTATAATTTTACAGGTTTAAAAAAAAAGAAATAGGCATATAAAAGAATAGTAAGAGAACATTTTAATTTTGCGAAATCTTCTGACTGACTTAGTTGGTTCTGGAAGGATTTTTTTTTCTATATGCTGCCAAAATTGACAATTGCAAGCTCTAACTCAAAATTGCAGGAATTGCAGGAGGTTTAACCCAAGGAACTTTGCAATGCCTTAAAGGGACACTAAAGGTATATGTTTTTTCACCTTAATGCATCCTATGCATTAAGGTGAAAAAACATCTGACAATACCGGCCCCCCCAGTCCCCCCGTTTTACTTACCTGAGCCCGTTCACCTGCGGAGCTCGCCCCCGATGTCCTCTTCGCCGCTCAGCCTGGTTGTTGACTGGGTAAAGTGGATGGATTGAAAGCAGCGCAGCCATTGGCTCGCGCTGCTGTCAATCACATCCAATGACGCGGCGCGCCGGGGGGCGGGACCGAGTGATACAGTTAGCAGCTATAGCCGCCCGGCTGTATCACGGGAGCACGCCCGCAAGAACTTACCACCATGTGAGCGAGCGAGCATGAAGGTGTTCAGTTCTTGCGGGCAGGACCAGAGACAGCCGCCGAGGGACCCCAGAAGACCAGGTTCGGGGCCACTCTGTGCAAAACGAGCTGCACAGTGGAGGTAAGTATAACATGTTTGTTATTTAAAAATAAATAAAAATTCTCTTTACAACCCCTTTAAGTGAAAACTGTTAATATAGAAATAACCTTTCAAAGTGATTTTTTTTCTAATGAAACTTTCCTTAAGATGATATTTTACTTTCATTATTAAAAGCCTAACAAAAAAATAAAAAAAGGCAATTTTTAAACAAAATCCTTCTTACCATTGATGAATGTTTCTAGTTACAGCATGCTAGGCAAGCTGCTTGGGGGTATATTGTAAAATACATTTTAAATATGTCAAGGTGACTATTTGAACTGTGCTCTTTTACATCCACGTCTGATACTTTTACTTTTTGCTTATGTTCATTAAAATTATAAAACACACTCTCCTTTCATTGTTGAATGCATTCTGTCAACCAGAGGTAAATGAAAAATGAAACTCATATGTTACAAAAGATTCTTTGAAAAGGTGAATTCAAAACACGACCAAGGCCCTGTCTTTACAATGTTTAATTGGATGTTTTTCTTTGTCCATTTAATGAAAACCTATAAAGAGGGTAAGATAACAGCTTGACGTAAGTACTTTTATGCTTGAGCTTCAATTTCTTGGGTACAATGGAAAGGCCTCAACTATGTATTAAATACCACATGCACTTAACCTTATTGTTCCTGCTAATCTATCCAAATGACCTAGAGATCCTAAGTTGCTGAGTACAAGGGGCATTTTAATCCTCTAATGTATTTTATTCTTTGTGCTTCTGCTATATCCAAGGTTCACTCATATACCTGCCTAATGCTAATTAACTGATATAAATGAACCATTCCAGGACTACAGACTTCTGAATCATAAGAGGATTTTTTTATTTAATTTTGGAACTGTGGTAGTTTAACCATAATAGTTATTCCATTTGTAAAAGATCCCAGCATAGTATGTACTTTTTCCTCTGGACAGGTATGACTTTAATTTGGAAGAAGCTTTGAATGTTTATGTTTCAATTTATACTGTAGGTCTTAATATATTACCTTTTAATTAAATTAGTTTCTCCCTTTTAATTTTTTTTTATCACAATGCACACTGATAAAAAAAAAAAACAGCTTGCATAAATTGATTGTTTTGCACTAAGGTACGAGTAATACATTTTTAAGTCTATAGGAATTGGTGTGACAGAACTGTAAGTGCACATAAATGCAAATGTGAGGGTTTATGCAAAGGAAAGTATTTTATTTATTTGTTAATATTCTTTAAACTTTTTATTTTTACATTAAAAAAAATCTGCATTGGAGGCTGGGCTAGGTTGAAAGACCCTGATTCAACCTCCCTATGCATTTCTGCATTAGCAGATCACGTATATTAGTGATCTGCTGCTCACTGCTATGCGGGAATAGGTAAATAGTGAGCAAATTGTTCCCCCAAGTTCAAGATTTAACTCAAATGGTTTGTGTTAATCAAGGTAAGTTCTCCTCACACATACACCAACATACAGTATCTCACAAAAGTGATTACACTCTTCACATTTTTGTAAATATGTAAATATAACTTTTTATGTGACAACACTGAAGAAATTACACTTTGCTACAAAGTAAAGTAGTGAGTGTATAGCTTGTATAACAATGTCAATTTTCTATCCCCTCAAAATAATTCAACACACAGCCATTATTATCTAAACCGCTAGCAACAAAAGTGAGTACACACCTAAGTGAAAATGTCCAAATTGGGGCCAAAGTGTCAATATTTTGTGTGGCCACCATTATTTTTCAGCACTGCCTTAACCCCTTTGGACATGGAGTTCACCAGAGCTCCACAGGTTGCCACTGGAGTCCTCTTTCACTCCTCCATGGCGACATCACAGAGCTGGTAGATGTTATAGACCTTGCGCTCCTCCACCTTCTGTTTGAGGATGCCCCACATATACTCAATAGGGTTTAGGTCTGGAGACATGTTTGGCCAGTCCATCACCTTTACCCTCACTTCTTTAGCAATTAAGTGGTTGTCTGGGAGGTATCATGTTGGAATACTGTCCTCTAGCCCAGTCTCCTAAGGGAGGGGGATCATGCTCTGCTTCAGTCAGTCACAGTACATGTTGGCATTAATGGTTCCCTCAATGAACTGTAGCTCCTCATCGCCGGCAGCACTCATGCAGTCCCAGACAATGACACTCCCACCACCATTCTTGACTGTAGGCAAGACACACTTGTCTTTGTACTCCTCACCTGGTTGCCGCCACACACGCTTGACACCATCTGAACCAAATAAATTTATCTTGATCTCATCAGACCACAGGACATGGTGCCAGTAATCCATGACCTTAGTCTGCTTGTCTTCAGCAAACCGTTTGCGGGCTTTCTTGTGCATCATCTTTAGAAAAGGCTTCTTTCTGGGACAACCAATTTGATGCAGTGTGTGGCTTATGGTCTGAGCACTGACAGGCTGATCCCCCACCCCTTCAACCTCTGTAGAAATTCTGGCAGAACTTATAAATCTATTTCCCAAAGACAACTACTGGATATGATGCTGAGCACATGCACTCAACTTCATTGGTTGACCATGGCAAGGCTTGTTTTGAGTGTAACCTGTCCTGTTAAACCTGTTAAACCGCTGTATGGTCTTGGCCACCATGCTGAAGCTCAGTTTCAGGATCTTGGCAATCTTCTTATAGCCTAGGCCATCTTTATGTAGAGCAACATTTTATTTTTTCCACATCCTCAGAGAGTTCTTTGCCATGAGGTGCCATGTTGAACTTCCAGTGACTAGTATAAGAGAGTGAGAGCAATAACACCAAATTTAATACAACTGCTCCCCATTTACACCTGAGACCTTGTAACACTAACGAATAACATGACACCGGGGAGGGAAAATGGCTAATTGGGTCCAATTTGGACATTTTCACTTAGGGGTGTATTCACTTTTGTTGCCAGCGGTTTAGACATTTATGGCTGTGTGTTGAGTTATTTTTAGGGGACAGAACATTGACACTGTTATACAAGCTGTACACTCACTACTTTACATTGTAGAAAAGTGTAATTTCTTCAGTGTTGTCACATGAAAAGGTATAATAAAATATTTACAAAAATGTGAGGGGTGTACTCACTTTTGTGAGATACTGTATATGAGGCCATTGTACTGCAATGGTGACAGTATGTCAAAAATAAAAAAAGATTTAAAATATTTATTTTCAATTTCTTCATTTTCTAAGAAATTATGACAAAAAATTACAACTTCAAAAAACTTGCCATGCCTCTTACTAAATAGTTGGACTGTTTACTTTCCAAAAAGGGGTAATTTGAGGGATATTTGTACTGTCCTGACATTTTCGGGCCTCTAGAAAAAAGGCTGCCAGTGCATCAGGATTGATCAATTTTCAGATATATACCATAATTTGTGGACTCTCTAATTTTCCTACAGACTAAATAATATACACTGATATAGGCTATTCTCACCAAATAAATATAGTATAATACATTTTGGCCATTATTGTCTCAAGAAAGACTATTTATTTGCTAAATTTTATAGAAGAAACAAAAAAAATGTATTTTTTGGCTTATTTAGCAAAAAATATTTAAATACCACCAAAAGAAAGCTCTAGTTGTTTGAACAAAATTATAAAAATGTTGTTTGTGTACAGTGTTGCATGACAGCACAATTGTCATTCAAAGTGTGACAGCGCTGAAAATTGGCCTGGGCAGAAAGGGGGTAAAAATGCCCTGTATTGAAGTGGTTAAATCTGGCTAAGAGTTCAGTGTCATGTGTTGCTGGGGCTTGTTGTTCAGCCAAAGGTTTGGCACTGCTTTCTGCGTCTAAGAATGTTTCCGGATCTCCTGCAATGTTCAGAGGGAAGAACATTGTACATGAGGCCGGGGCATTCAATGCTTTATTCGAAGGATAGCTCCCATCCTGGCTCAGCCCGATGGTTCTGAAACTGGACCCCCGGGTTCAAAAAGCTTGGGTGGGGAGATGCAGTGAAATTAGGGATCTCCAAATAGTTTATTGTATTGTTGATATAGCCGGGGTTTGAGGAGTGAGGTCAATGGACATTCTTCACTCTCCACTACTTTCAAGCTCCTCTAGGGTAGGACCTTTTCAATCCTGTCCCTTAGCCAAATCAGTCACAGCTGCCCAATAATGCAGTTAGGGTGGATATAAGATCCACAATAGATCCACAATCCTGTTCCTTAGCCAGATCAGACGATATTAAAAACATTCCACTGATACATGTTACCAAGTGCCTTATTTGTTAATTTGTACCTATTTATAGTCCTTCAAATGCACTGGCAAAAATACATAGCTTCTTTATTATACAAAATTTTGGCAATTCAGATGAGAGGGACTTCAGGTGGGTGGGCTTACCGATGGGGGGTGGGTCTGAACACCAGCTGTTCAGAACTAATTTCCATTAATGAAACATCCCTGTCATAAGTGAATGCTCTCATTTATCCAGCTCATGATATAGCAAGCAGTAGTCACATTTAACTTAATGGATTGTGTCTCCTTGGCACACAATGAAACTTAATTAGTAGCTTGGTAAGCTACAAAAAAAAAATTCAATATTACAGAACAAGTCCACTTGAATGTGACCTACTACTACTACTATCTAACAACCCTGTTCATTTTTTTCAGTCACATCGTTTCATAGTTAGTCAGGTTCAAAAAGGACACAAGTCATCCATGTTCAACCAATATAAAAAAAAAAAAGGATAATCTCCATATATAGAAACCTATACCCACAGTTGATTCAGAGGCAAAAAACACTTATAATGCATGGTTCAATTTGCTCCAACATTCCTTTTTGATCCACTAAAGCAACCAGATATTTCATGGATCGACAATCTTTGGAGTTATTACTTATACTGCATATGTTAATAGCCAGTCTATGAGTTTAGGAATGCATACAGCTTTTTCTTTAAACAATCAACTTAGCTGGCTAGCACTTATTCCTGAGGGACTCTATTCCACATTTTTGGTGCTCTAACTATGAAGTCTTTCAGCATGTGGAGGTTAAACATCTTTTGTTCCAGAAGCAAAGAGTGCCCCCATGTCCTTTGCAGTGAATAACTTTGCACCAAGTGCACTGTGTGGACAAATTGCATTTAAACATGATGATCATATCTCCCCCTAAATTCCTCAGTTCCGGTAATTGTTCCTCATTTCTTAGCTCCTCTATGCCTCCTATGAGTTTGGATGCCCTTATCTTCACTCTCTCTATTTCCCCACATTCCTTTTTGTGAACTGGTGCCCAAAATTGAACTGCATATTCCAGATGAGAGCTTATTAATCCTTTGTACACGGGTGAGATTTTGTCTCTCTATCTGGAGTCAATGGGGTTGATTTACTATAGGCAAGCATGCTGTTACCTTTGCAAGAAATGTTCTCTTTGCAAGCTTTTTGAATATGGTGACTACCATCCTCCAATTAAATGCAAGCAAAAATAATGTTTTTTTTTTTCTGCTCTCATGTAATTGGATATTCTTTGGAAAATGAAATGGTTGGATATTTTACATTCAGTATACCTCTTTTTATACAATGAATTATTTTGCTGCTTTAGAATCTGCATCTTGAAATGATGTGCTATTATTAAGTCTGATCTACCAGAATACCCAGATCCTTTCCAATATTGACTCCCTTAGTTGTTTCACCCCTAAAATAGTCAACTAAAATAAACACTATTAGATTGATATAAGGTTTACAAATGTAATTGTTTATTGGCATAATTTATCAATTGTATTGCGCAGTAATTTTTTTGTCATATTACAGAAATAAACATGAAGAAAACATTTTTAAAAATAATTTCACAAAATCAGATTAGGCAGCACAGGTAAACGGTAAAATGCTTATGCTATATTTGGTGTCGTTGGCTATAATCCTCTTCAAAACACTGTGCTGCCTCCTGGTCCAAGTGCATGGTCCTTGTTTATTTTAAATTATTTTATATAAAATGTATATCCAAGAAGGATAATAACCACATATTTTGTTATTAAAGTTCCTGCAATGAAAATAGATCTGTACAGCAACATCAAAAAAGGAGTATTTTCATTGGCGATAATGCAAAACTGCAGTTTAGCAGCATCATTTGTGAACACATTAATTGTTTCTGAAACCACAGCTTATTACATTTTAATGAAACCTAATTGAATACATTAGTGTAACGCATCTTGTGTCCAGATGTTGGGTTTAAACTGATAATGCTGGAAACAATGAACAGGTCTTATAGCTTTGAAAATAGAGCCCTCTGTACTCGTTGTGTTCCTCTGGACCTTTAAAAAAAAAAAAGGAAAGAAATGGATTAGGACAAGAAAGACATGTGTCGCATTCAGATAGCAGGAATACAAATGTCAATTACCAACAATGTTATAATAAAGGCAATAACAAATTCATAACCAACAGTTCATGGAGCTGCCCCATATACTCTGTTAAAAGATATTCTTTATCAGGATGATTTTTTTTTCTGTTTTTCTTTCAAAATAAAGAAGACACACTGTGCAAGACACATATATTATACTATAAAACTGATGGCAAATAAAGTCTTATGTTGACGCTTGCTGGGTCATTATCTTAAAAGAAACAGAATTAGCCAATAACTTTATGCTCAAATGTACCCTTGCGTTGCATGTTTTACACACAGCCTGTGTTCTAAAAAAGGTACCTTTTCAAAAAAAAAATGTAATTGTTTTTACTATTTCTTCAGTGCAATCCCAGTCTCCACTTTCCTGGAACCATACTGAAGATCCAAACTGCTACAATCTGTGTGAGAGCAGGTGTCTCTCTCCAATGGTTCAACAGACTCTTGCACAGTTAGAACTAGTGTACACCAATTATCACATCCTGCTCAGAGGGCATTATTGTTGCTGAGTGAGCAGCGAGATGATACTGCAAAGGGGGATTCCTGCTTAGGGAGCAGGATAATTGATTGGTGCACAGACTTTTTTTTTACTTGCATGTGTGTGCATGGGGTGTTTCAGAAGGCTGGAGATAGACTGCTGCTCTAGTAGTGTGGAGCAACTCTGATCGCTAGCATGCTTTTAAATGAAAACGAAAATGTTTAAAAACATGATTTTTGAGCACTATGACTGTAACTGAAACTTACAAAAGGAAGCCACAAATAGGCTTTAAAGAGTATGTCACTTTTCCAAGCATCACTTGTTTTATAACTAGGTTAAACCTAGAGGAGAGTTACTCCTTTCTTTTTTTGCCCATTGAGAAAGGTTATAAATGTCTCCACAAACTCTCTTGACAAATAAATGCTTTGGACAGATAGGAAGGTCTTAAAGGCTACGTTCACCTTTCTTCACTTTTTTTTCTTCCGAATTCCAGTTCCCCTATGTACCAATATAGCATTAATGTACCAGCTTACCTAACTCTCTTTATAGCTGTTTAAACACACTGCTCGATTACTTCTGCCTTACTTCCTGGACAGACTTTATAAAGGTCATGACACAGGAAGGAGTTGACCAGCTGAGGGTAGATGTGCATTAATGAGATCAGCTGGTCAACTCTTTGTAGAATTAATGGTAAGCTGTTTTATTTTTGCAAAATAAGAACATTAATGCTTTATTGGGACTTTAGAAGAAAAAAATGAACTTAGCCTTTAAGGTGGCAAAATATAAAGGTGCAAAAGCACTGGCCTGCATATACATATGCATGTGTATTATGTTATCATAGGACCCATCATTATAATCATTATAATCCTAGAAGTTGGTACGTTGAACTCCAATACCTATAGAGAAGTGGCTTAATATTCTGGTCAAAAACCATAATGAACACAGGATCATGAGAACAATATAGTATCAAGCTATACATTTATAGAGACTAATGTAGTGAACAAAACCAATCTTGCAGAAACCAGAGAAACATATTATTCTTTCTGATTCTGTCATAGTTACTTGTCAAGAAATGTATGGATTTTATCATGCATTCACAAGAAAATTTTATTCTACTGTTCAGAAAGACACAGGTCAATAAAAAACCATCTAATATTACATATGTGGGTCCACCATTAAAATATAGTATTATGAGCTGTTGATGTACTTCATATGTTGTTTTACGGGTTGGTGTGTGAATTGCTGTCTCTTCCTCCCTTGAACGCAACAGAAATCCTAATTTATTTCAGAATCTTCGATATCTAAAGTAGTAGCTCACTGAATATGTTAAGGCTATCATTACAGCCTGTGCTTTAGATTATTAATATGCAGCCATTGTCAGTGAAGTGTTTGCAGATTCAGTCAGATTATTGTAAAGTGCCAGGACAAAGCAAGGCTGGCAATCACAAACAACAAAAGGAAAGCAGCAGCAAAAACTCTTACAACAGTGGATTATAGCAGCTGTCATATTCCCCAGAGCAAAGGGAAATGCATTTGTTTGTCACAGCTCGGGGGAATGGAAGTTTGGCTTTATCTGTATTCAGCATCGCTCACTGCTCTGCTACCTGACTTTTGCTTCCCTCTGATAGCAGTAATATTTTATGGGATAGCACTACAATAAACTGATGTGAAATATGTATGTATTATCATCGCTAACTGCCGTAATTTAGTCCATTACCATACAAAAACAGTACACATAGAATAATGTGTGATTTTGTAACAATACTAGGTAATAATTTGCCTTATTCAATAGATTTCACTTAAATGCTAATCTTTAAGTGCAGTAAACAGTAGCAGCCCATCAGAACAGTACAGAATGGTTTCTGATTGGTTGCTAGGTGAAAGTGCACCTAAGACTTAGCACTTAGGAAAAAAGTATTCTTAATTGAATAAAGGCATAAGACATAAAGTGACACTGTTATCTTCACTTACGGAAAAGTGATATTATCTGTGTAAAGCTCCTCCAATCTATTTAATTTCCTTTCTCCAGCATTTCCCTGCTGCCCCTTCCCCCATCACAGCAGCACAAAAAACACATGGCCCCAGCTAGTGAAGAAGATCAGAGGGAGCCACGACCTCACCCCCTCTGTATTGTAAAAGTTATTGGGTCTAAAATTTGAAAAAAAAAACAGAAGTACTAGTTATTTGCAGTGGTGGCAACAGAAGAATAAATGATGGGGGCCCACTGGAGAGGTGAGTCTAAAGTGACACCTGAATGGGCAAGGTAACAGGATCTATTTATTAATAAAGAGCCTGCTAAGGCTGGCCATAGAGGATTTGAATCTCGGCCAGTTCAGCAGGAACCGCCCTAAATTTAGCCCTAGTCTGGGCATGCTGAATTTACCAAGTGGATCGATTAACTTGGGTACAACCAGCCTGCCGGATTTACCTGCGATTATCGCTAGCAAATGCTATAGCCACTAGCAATAATCACTGTCTTCTCCCAGCGGGGGTGTCTTTCCTCAACTGACCCCACCTCCCGCTGGGAGCAGACAATTGCTCAGCAGGTGGGATTCTCCTGTCAGCACTGTCTGTGTTGATGGGGGAACCGTGCAAATTTCTTTCCTACAACTTAGGGTCGCACCAGTTTATGGCCCACCTTAATGTCACTTTCTAGATATCATACAAATAGCCCTTGACTTGGACTATCTGTGTGTGCACAGACTTGCTAACTAAATCAAAACAAATCTTATACAATTATAATCTACTGTAAAAAAGTAATAAGGCTGATGAATGATCATGGATGTAGCAACAGTTTTACAATGGACCTGTAACATAACAGAACAATAAACCTGTGTCTGAACAGAAAATAAATATACATATAATATAAAAGAATAAAATATATAAAATTTAATAATATATTATAAAATACAAATAAGGTCATTTTGAAAAATATGGCAGCAATACATGCCAAACAAAAGTTGATACCATGCCATGCTTACCATGGTGTAGCATCCCCTCTTTTTTTAACAACACTCTAACATGAAACCATAAAGCTCCATGTTCACTTGCCATGTCACTGCATCATGGCTAGTCATATTATGTAGTACATCCACTTAACTGAGTTAGTATCTATTTACTTGTTGTGCAACAATGCAGAGACAATGTATATGACTGATCCACTGCAGCATCAATGTAGCTATATGTCATAGTCATAGTGAAGTGAAAATGTTACTGTAGTAAGTTCTGGTTTGCACTGAGCCATTCTTTTAGGCCCAGATTTAGGGATCTTGTTGGTTGTCTAGCTCAATGTGACCCAAGTGTGAAAATAACTATATTTGGTTAACATTTATCAGCAATGCCACTGGTACTCCTGAACAACTATGTCTTCCAAAACTTATAATTGTTCTGCAATATGAAGTCTTAACCAACAGTACAAGAATGGCCTCTAGGCATTCTAGGAATACATACTAAACTGGGTTTTGCATTACATAGATATTAATATAAAGCTATATCTAATCATCCTTTAAGTAATTGGTTTGCACTCAAAATGTTGATGGCCTTTGTCAAAGGGTAAACCAATCAATGATGTTGCTGCAAGGCAAATGTTACAGCAGACATCATTTTAATTAAAAATTTCCTCCAAAAATATAAGCTATTGCAAGTGATTACTGTTGTATTACAAAGTTGTTTCAATAGTATAGGAAAGCAATTTGAACAAATTTGCTTCAAATAAAGCTTGGGTGGTTCAATTACTCAATGACTTGTAGTCACTTGGGTCTAATAAAATGGAAGAAATGCTATCTGAATATTAACTAAAAATGTAGTAAAAATGCTGGTTTTTAGTTAATAACAGTTAATAACAGGGAAATGTAGTGCCGTTTTTTGGTGTGTGTGTGTGTGTTTACAATCTTGGGTATGATGTTTAGGCTCTGTTTACCCCTAAGGATTTCCATCACAAATTCTGTGATCTCTGGTATAGTTGGTGAATGAACAGGATGACAACATTTTTCCCCAAGTATCAAACCCTGCTAATTTAACCAGTTCAATAAAGGCTAGGTTTCTTCTAAAGCAGAGCCTATTGAGTGAACCCAGTGTACTCAGCAATTGTGAGGGTATCCTTCTAAATTGTGTGGATAAGAAAAAGCATGGGGATTGCTGTTGTGAGTGACATTGCCCAGCTTCAATATGGGATATAAGAGAGTATTGTGGGAGAAAGGCAGTAAGTAATCATTGGGTAGGGTCTGCCACCCCCAAGATGTTAAAGCTGGGCCACTATGAAGTATAATCTGGCATTTGGGATCATCAGACTACCCCCATCCTTTGGTAGATGTAAGGTCCCCAGTCTGACTCTGGGTCATTTCTGCTTCCAAATGAGATCCCTGAAAAGGGAATGTGCTGTATTTTTGGTAACTGTAGGATACAAATTGGGGTGTTATGTAGAGCATATAACAAATGTGGCATCCAGACCATATTGACTAAATTTTCTCTGCCTTCTACCGATAAGGGCAGTTTGCATCAAGTTTTACAAGTTTGTTTGAACTTTAGCAGAAGAGGGCTCTACATTTAATGGAACATAATCTGCCAGGCTTGGAGAAATCTGTAAGCCCAGGTATTGTACCAAAACTATTTGGTCGGCCACTACTGGTAGCCATTCAGAGATGGGATCTAACAAAATAAGCACAGATTTGTTACAGTTTATAGTAAAACCAGAAAAACAGCTATAGTCAGTTATCAAGGACATAACAGAAGTTAGACAGTTGAATTCATTACCAAAAAATAATAGTGCCTCATCTGCATAAAGTGAAAACTTTCCTTCACTTGAAGGATAACAAAAACCTATTATGTCTGGCTTTATCTGTGCCCCTATTGCTTGTATTATCTTGTGTAAGCTGTAAATTAGGGAATAAACACCTAATGTTGATAGCAGTGGATCACTCAGTTATAAAATAAATTGATCGGGCTACACTAAAGTATCTATGATAGTAGATAATCTGGTTACTAATACTTTGGCTAGAAGCTTAACATCTGAGGTTAAAAGAGAAATAGGCCAATATGAACCAGGCCACAGAGGGTCCTTTCCCAGTTTTAAGATCACAATTATGAGAGCCTCATTCATGGATTGTGGTAGTGCTTCCTCATCCCTCAGTGTTTACGCTCCAAAATCTTGTCATTCTGTAGGTGTTTTTATCGTCCTAGTGCTCCAGGGACTCCAAAAATGTGAAATGTGTAATTTATGCCTGTAGAAAGCCTTAAACTGGTCCTTGGATTTTAGTGCCCTCTATGTGGTCAGGCTATGAAAAAGTCTCACACATGTGGTATCATCATACTTGGGAGGAGTAGTAGAATGTGTTTTAGGGTGTAATTATAAGTATGCCTATAATAAATATCCTAATAAATTAATCCTTTGTGTAAAAAATACATTTTTCTTTTCACGCTTTCAAAAAAAATGACATCTTCAAAAGACTTATCATGCTTTTTAGAAAATACCTTGGGGTGCTTGCTTTCCAAAATGGGGCAATTTTGTGAGTGTTTCTACTGTCCTAGATAGGTAGTGAGGAAATGAGATGCCTAACTGAACTGTCCTTAGAACGCCTAAGGGTGTTCCTTGAATTTTGGGCAACTCTATATAGCCAAGCTGTAAAAAAGTCTTATGTGGTGCTGCCATGCACAGGAGAAGTAGCAGAATGTGTTTATGGGTGTAATTCTAAGTATGTCTATGATGTGTGCTAGAAATATCTTATTAATTGACAACTTTCATATTTTTCCTGCATTGTCCAAAAAGTTGTGGCAAAAAAATGACAGACAAAAAACTTATTATGCCTCTTAAAAATACCATGGGGTGATGTTTTCAAAAAGTGTTAATTTAGTGGGTGTTTCCACTGTCCTGGTGCTCCAGGCCCCACAAAAATGTGAGAAGCAGTCAAGAAATTAGATGTAGTTTAAACTTCTAGAAAGTCTGAAGGTGCTCCTTAGATTCTGGGCTACTCTTTGCAGTTAAGGCTGTGTAAAAGTCACACAAACATGGTTTCTCAATACTCGGGGGAATAGCATAATTTTATGTGGTGTATAATTACAAGTATGTCTATGTTGTCTGTGAGAAATAACTTGTTAAAATGATAACTTTGGGGGAAAAAAAATATTTAATTTAATTTTTTTTTCCAAAATATTGTGGCAAAAAAACGACCACTTCAAAAATTCACCATGACTTTTACTACATACATTGGACTGTCTGCTTTTCAAACAGAGGATATTTGTACTGTCCTGACATTTAGGGGCCTCACGCAGTGGCGTATCTAGGGTATGGCAGCCATAGCAAGTGCCATGGGTGCTACATGAAGGGGGCGCTAGTGAGCAGGGAATCCAGCATTAAAGTTCTTCACTGAAGTTAAAACTAGAGCTTTTTAAACTTCTCCCCTTCCTACTTGCTTATGGGGAGAAGCAATTACAGTTTCCTGGGTCCCATCAGGTCAAAATAGGGGCCCAGGAAGTGAGCGTAAAGGAGGGACTTTTTCTTCATATTCGGGGGGGGAAGGACATCAAGCCGCCCCGCTACTCAAATAGTCCCGGCTGGCGGAGTGATTCTCTGCCCTGCTCCCGTCCTCAGATGCTGAGATGCGAGTGCTGTGCTTCTGACAAGTAACAGCCGGGGAGTGGCTGAGGTCACCAAACAGGAGTTGTTAGGCCTGAAGGAGCTGAGACCGGAAGCATGTCCTAGGCCTGAGCCAGGTCACAGAGGGTGAGTTACGCTGCTTTCACACAAGGGCACGGGCCGTCATTTTTGCGGAGGTATTACGCCGCTGGTGGGGTGATTTTAACCCCCGCTAGCGGCCAAAAAAGGGTTAAAACCACCCACAAAGCACTGCTGCAGCGGCGCTTTGCCGGCAGGTCGGCCGTGCTGCCCATTCATTTCAGTGGGCAAGAGCAGTGGAGGAGCGGTGTACACACCGCTCCAAAGATGCTGCTTGCAGGACATTTTTTAACGTCCTGCCAGCGCATCGCCTCAATGTGAAAATCCTCTGGCTTTTACACTGACACTGCAGGGGAGCCGTTTTTCAGGCGCTTTACAGGCGCTATTTGTAGCCCAAAAGCGCCTTAAAAAATGCCCCAGTGTGAAAGGGGTCTTACTGTCAGGAGACCTGTTACCGGCCTGTGCTAGGCGCTGTGTGTCATTAATCTGATAACAGAAGACAAGTGACGTTATCTGTGCAGACCTGAGGAGAATGTGTTCAGGATTGACTTCACTTGCTTCAAGATCCAGGACCTGGAGACTGGCACTGTGCTCTTTGAAACCTCCAAACCCTGCTCAGGTACCTGTCATGGAGGGCACCTTTCCTGGGGCAGGGGCAGGGACAGGTCTCCTTCATACTTCAAGTAGAACTAGAGTTGTTGGATGGAGAAAGGGAGGGTTATTGTTCCCAATTTGACATCCATTTGGCATTTGGCATCCATTTGGGTGCGGGTGCGTGTCCTTGAATGCACACTGTCTGTATCGGCATTTTCCTGCACCCAAACAGATATCAAGGTGAAAGCAGGGGCTGTGTTCATGCAGCTGCTGCATCCCAATTGATTTGAATTGGTCTGCCTGCCCGTGGATGTACTGCACATCTGTGTGCATCTCATGCAGTGAAAACACGGCCCTGTACACTTAAAATCTTTTGACAGGGGCGCAGTTTCAGTGCTTGCCATAGGAGCCATTTACACTAGATACACCTCTGGCCTCACGAAATGAGATCGGCGTTCAGAACATCAGGACTGATCATTTTTTAAATACTGGAGTTTTTAGAGAGGAATGTTATCTCTTTCTTGTGTTATATAGGATTCTAACTGCTCAACAGTCCTGGATTTTCTTTGTTTTGTTTTTTTCCTGCTGAAAAATGCAAAGCATTCCCTGAAAAATACAATGGGGTTGATTTACTAAATCTGGAGAGTGCAAAATCTGGTGCAGCTCTGTATTAAAACCAATCAGCTTCCAGGTTTTTTTGGTCAAAGCTTAATTGAACAAGCTGAAGTTATAAACTGATTAGCTACCATGCACAGCTGCACCCAATTTTGCACTCGCCAGCTTTAGTAAATCAACCTCATTGTCTGGATGGGAGCATATACTGCTCTAAAACCTGGATATATCTTTCAGCATTGATGGTGCCTTTTCAGATATACAAGCTGCTCATACCATACGTACTAATGCACCCCCATCAGAGATGCAGGCTTTTGAACTGAGTGCTGATAACAAGCCAGAAGGTCCCTCTCCTCTTTAATCCAGGGGGCACATGGTTGCCAAAAAGAATATCAAATTTAAATTCGACTGACCACAGAACTGTTTTCCACTATGAAACAGATAATTTAAGATGCGCTTTGGCTCAGAGAAAACATCAGCATTTCTGGATCATGTTCTATACTGTATATGGCTTCTTCTTTGCATGATAGAGCTTTACCTTGCATTTTTGGATGGCATGGCGAACTGTGTTCACAGACAGTGATTTTTGTGAGTATTCCTTGGCCCATAAGGTGAAATTCATCACAGAATCATGCCAGATTTTAATGCAGTGCCGTGTGAGGGATTGAAGATCACCAGCATCCAATATTGTGATTCGGCCTTGCCCCTTGCGTAGTGCTGCCATTCATTTCAAAATTACCTTATTTTTTTTCTTAAATGGTACATTTTCTCAGTTTAAACGTTCAATATGCTTTCTATTTTCTATTGTGAATAAAATATAGGTTTGTGAGATATGATTTTTTTTTATGTAGATTTTACACAGCGTCCCACCGTTTTTGGCATTGGGTTTGTATATATACACCATAGTTTGTTGACTCTATGACTTTCACACAGACCAAATAATATACACTGTTTTGGGTTTTACCAAAACAATGTAGCAGAATACACTGTGGCCTAAATTTATGAAGAAAGTTTATTTATTTGCAAAATCTATAACAACCTAGAATTTTTTTTATAATTTTTTCTTTATATAGCAAAAAATTAAAAACCCAGTGGTGATGAAATACAAACAGAAGAAAGCTCTATTTGTCTAGAAAATAAAAATATAAAAAAAAAAATCATTTGAGTTCAGTGCTGAAAAAAAACCTGAGCAGGAAAAGGGTGAAAGTGTTTGGTCTTGAAGTGGTTAGAAAAAAAAAAAACAGCACACAGAACCCTCAAAATGCCACCCAAAATACATAGCAGACCCTTTGAATTAATCACTGCTTCTGGCTAAATAGTTTTTCGTTTCTTTTTGCTTTGCAGTGCCCACCCCCTATGATATTTTTTTACACCCCTAACATGTTTAAGCGCCCACTGATTTCAATGTAAGTGTTACCCCTATATATTACAAGCATAAATGCAATTACATTAAAACAAATATATTTGATGCTAAGTCTTTTTTTAAAGCTCTGAAGAGTCATCTAGTGAGCTGTACACTTCAAATACAGTATGTAATCATTTTAAGTGTTTCTTCTAAATAAGGTAATATCTTGCATTTATGGTCACCTTTTTTAGGAAAGCATAGAAAATATGCACAATGAACAAAGAGAAATAAAAATATGCCATTCCAATCCAAAAAATAAATGTTTTAGAATACATTAACATTTAACTTTAACTTGATAAAAGGAGAAAAATCTATTAAATGTAAACACGTTGATTCTGGGAGTAAAGAAGAAATTACTAAACCAAGATGCAAGTAACTCTTGTCTTCTAACAAGAATTTATTTCTAAAAGTGTCCGAAGTAGGGTTTTTCTGCACTTAATGCATGCAGTTTTTAAGGAATATGATCTAAAATTGCTGTCAAATACACAGTATAATTGCTATTGCTTTGATATTTACCAATGATATTATCTCTAGATTAGCTCATACATATTACAATACATGAAAAGAAAAGCCACACCATTTTTAGAGACATAAACTGCGTGCAACTGTTGTAAATGTATATACCGCATTGCACTGGTAAATACAAATGATGGCATCTTTCTACTGGAGATATGAGTTCCACCTTTCACATTTTATCATCTGGTTTCTCTACTGCTCATCAATTGTCTTGATCAATAGACCAGCTTTTGTCAAATGTTCCTGCTGAAAAACTAGCATTCAAACAGCAATCAGCAGCAGCAATCAATGGTTGCAGCGCTGATCAGTGTATTCTGACAGGAGGTGGAGTCCCCACTGTCAGAATACAGTAGCATAGTGGAAGAGATCCCTGCATCCACATCGCTAGTGTAAATGCAGGAATTTGTACGTTTTTATGGGCCTCATCTATTTCTACCAATAATCTAGCCTCTCTTAATACCCTAATGGCTCAGTCTTTACGCTTATGGTCTCTTTATTAGACTAAATTTGGCCTAGCATCGCCCATCTCACCTAGAACTTCTTTTTTGGGGGACCCTGCTTTGATTTCAGTCTTCTCTTTGACAGAAGTTTTCTCCTGGTAACACGCTCATAGTTTTATCACCCTCTCTGCCTTGTAAAAGGGTGAGACATTTCTTTTCTTTGACTATTTATGCACATATCGGAATGCGCCGAGCTGCGAGTTCTATCACTATTTACAATTTTGGCATCTTTATGCCTGCCATTATGGTCTCTCTACTTCACCAATTACGATTTCTGAAAGACTATGCTGCGATGCTCCCAGAGGGAAAGGGCTTATCTCAGACCTTTACTGTTATGTTATTGGTACCCTTTTTTCTCTAACTCCCTTTCTTATATGTCTAAATGGGAGACTGATTGTGCCACTCAATTTTCTCCTGAATGGCAATATGCATCTCATTTAACCGGTTCCTGACTGGCTCACATAGATATACTGCTGCAGAATGGCTCTCCTGGGCAAAACCTAGTACGGGTACGGCTTTCCCTTTAAGAGCTGCCGGAAGGCGCACGCATGCTGTGCGGTGGGATACACAATGCGCGTGGCTAACGGGCGTGATCGAAGCCAGCTATGCGCGACCGTTTGCATGAGAGCCAGCACAGGGATTTGTGTGTGTAAACACACAAATCCCTGTTCTGCCAGGGGAGAGGAGACATATTGTTTGTTCCTACCAAGTAGGAACAACGATATGTCTCCTCCCCCATTCAGTTATATCCCCATACAGTTAGAACTCATCTAGGGAACACAAATTTAACCCCTTGATCGCCCCTAGTGTTAACCCCTTCCCTACCAGTGACATTTACACAGTAATCAGTGCATATTTATAGCACTGATCGCTGTATGAATGTCAGTGGTCCTAGAAATGTGTCAAAAGTGTCTGATCTGTCCGTCGCAATGTCGCAGTACCGCTAAAAATCACAGATCACCGCCATTACTAGTAAAAAATTCAATAAAATTAAAAAATCCCAAAGAAATGCCATAAATCTTTACCATAGTTTGTAGACACTATAACTTTTGCGTAAACTAATCAATATACGCTTTTTGTGATTTTTTTTTTCAAAAAATATGTATAAGAATATATATTGGCCTAAACTGATATTTATTATAGCAAAAAATAAAAGATATATATATATTTTTTTTTTTTAATTGTCGCTCTTTTTTTGTTTATAACGCAAAAAAAAAAAACTGCAGAAGTGACCAAATACCACCAAAAGAAGGCAGCGCACCCCATTCCCCAGAAGACACCGCGAGGAGGATGAGGAAGAAGACCTGCCACGGTATAGGAAGAGGCAGATTAGGAAGATCCGCATAGCAACCGCCATTTCTGGTGAGTAAAAAATGACGCAGTACCGCTAAAAATCACAGATCACCGCCATTACTAGTAAAAAATTCAATAAAATTTAAAAATCCCAAAGAAATGCCATAAATCTTTACCATAGTTTGTAGACACTATAACTTTTGCGTAAACTAATCAATATACGCTTTTTGTGATTTTTTTTTCAAAAAATATGTATAAGAATATATATTGGCCTAAACTGATATTTATTATAGCAAAAAATAAAAGATATATATATATATATATTTTTTTTTTTAATTGTCGCTCTTTTTTTGTTTATAACGCAAAAAAAAAACTGCAGAAGTGACCAAATACCACCAAAAGAAGGCAGCGCACCCCATTCCCCAGAAGACACCGCGAGGAGGATGAGGAAGAAGACCTGCCACGGTATAGGAAGAGGCAGATTAGGAAGATCCGCATAGCAACTGCCATTTCTGGTGAGTAAAAAATGTATCATTTAAAAAAAAAAAAAAAAAATTCTATTTTTTTTTCTATTTTTTTGCAGGATTTTGGTGTATTTTTTTTTTTTTTTTTTTTCTAGGGTGGACCTCCACTTTAAATTACTCACATTACTACATTCCTTCTAAACTTCATGCTATCTGTCCAGGGACCTCCGAATTATGCTTTTGTAGTTGTCCAGTTAGTGGATCTCTAAAACACATATTTTGGGACTGTGAGAAATCGTCACCTGTATGGCGTAAAGTCTCTGCTATAGCCTCTGCAATTTCAGCCAGACCCCTTATTCTAATGATGCCTTTGAGCATTCTTGGTGCTTCAATTCTGGGGATTTTGCATAGGGAGGAATTTGCGTAGCAAAAGTATGGGCAATGGAAATCTTCAGTTGTTCCTTTGTCTTTAGCAATGGTTTAGATTTATACTATTGTGTTGATGGAAAGGATCCTTTATACCTTATAAGATAAAATGCACTTGTTTTCTGTTAAATTGGAAGTCTTCTGTTAAATGGGATTTATACCTTGGTTTTGGATTTCTGCCCTGTACATGTGCCCTATATTTTGGATTGATAGTTGTAAGTCTCTGTGGCTCTTCTACCTGTGGTATTTTTTTGACTCTCTGATACCACCACTTATTACAACGGGGCGTTAAAGTCAAACTGAGACTTTTGAGTTTATATGATAAAAGAACAAATTTCAAGGACTGGAAACATATATTTTTTTACATACTCCCTTGCTACATTTATACACTTACCCCAGTGTTTAACTAATGTCTGTAAAGCTTCTGTAGAAAGATTTGTACACCTGAACCATCCTAGGACAGTCATCAGTGCTGAAATGCTGACCTCCGAGGAACTCTTTTAGGGGTCCAAACAGTCTTGGTACCCAAGGAATCAAAAAAGGAAGCACAGTGCTAAAAAAAACATATAATATACCTAATAAACATTTTGCACATAAAAACATGTGTATCAAACTAATGCTGAAAATGTATCACATCTATACACAAGAAGATATAAATCAAAAACGTATCATGACTTAACAATAACTCAGCATTGAATGTGCTCTAGAGAACATATAATAGTGCTAGTCCTTAACCACTTAAGCCCCGGACCATTTGGTAGCTAAAGGACCAGAGGTGAATTCAGAATTTTGCACTGCGCTGCTTTAACTGTAAATTGTGCGGACATGCAATGTTGTACCCAAACGAAATTTGCGTCCTTTTCTTCCCACAAATAGAGCTTTCTTTTAATGGTATTTGATTGCCTCTGCGATTTTTATTTTTTGCGATATAAACGGAAAAAGACCGAAAATTTTGAAAAAAAATGATATTTTCTATTTTTTTTGTTATAAGAAAAATCGAATAAACTCAATTTTAGTCATACATTTAGGCCAAAATGTATTCAGCCACATGTCTTTAGTAAAAAAAATGTCAATAAGCGTATATTTATTGGTTTGCGTAAAAGTTATAGCGTTTACAAACTAGGGTACATTTTCTGGAATTTACACAGCTTTTAATTTATGACTGCCTATCTCATTTCTTGAGGTGCTAAAATGACAGGGCAGTACAAACCCCCCCCCCAAATGACCCCATTTTAGAAAGTAGACACCCCAAGGAAATTGCTGAGAGGCATGTTGAGCCCATTGAAAAAAAAAAAATTACAAAAATTTGTCACTAAATGATATATTGCTCACACATGCCATGGTTATATGTGGAATTGCACCCCAAAATACATTCTGCTGCTTCTCCTGAGTACGGGGATACCACATGTGTGGGACTTTTTAGGAGCCTAGCCACGTACGGGACCCCGGAAACCAAGCACCGCCTTCAGGATTTCTAAGGGCGCAAATTTTTGATTTCACTCCTCACTACCTATCACAGTTTTGAAGGCCATAAAATGCCAAAATAGCACAAAACCCCCCCAAATGACCCCATTTTAGAAAGTAGACACCCCAAGGAAATTGCTGAGAGGCCTGTTGAGCCCATTGATTTTTTTTTTCGTCCCAAGTGATTGAATAATGACAAAAAAAAATAAAAAATTACAAAAAGTTGTCACTAAATGATATATTGCTCACACATGCCATGGTTATATGTGAAATTGCACCCCAAAATACATTCTGCTGCTTCTCCTGAGTATGGGGATACCACATGTGTGGGACTTTTTAGGAGCCTAGCCACGTACGGGACCCCGGAAACCAAGCACCGCCTCCAGGATTTCTAAAGGCGCAAATTTTTGATTTCACTCCTCACTACCTATCACAGTTTTGAAGGCCATAAAATGCCAAAATAGCACAAAACCCCCCCAAATGACCCCATTTTGGAAAGTAGACACCCCAAGCTGTTTGCTGAGAGGCATGGTGAGTATTTTACAGCTCTCATTTGTTTTTGAAAATGAAGAAAGAACATTTTTTTTTTATTTTTTTTTTCAATTTTCAAAACTTTGTGACAAAAAGCGAGATCTGCAAAATACTCACAATACCTCTCAGCAAATAGCTTGGGGTGTCTACTTTCCAAAATGGGGTCATTTGGGGGGGTTTGTGCCATCTGGGCATTCCATGGCCTCCGAAACTGTGATAGGCAGTGAGAAGTGAAATCAAAAATTGACACCCTTAGAAAGCCTGAAGGCAGTGATTGGTTTTTGGGGTCCCGTACGCGGCTAGGCTCCCAAAAAGTCTCACACATGTGGTATCCCCGTACTCAGGAGAAGCAACAGAATGTATTTTGGGGTGTAATTCCACATATGCCCATGGCATGTTTGAGCAATATATCATTTAGTGACAACTTTGTGCAAAAAAAAAAAAATATTTTTTCCGCATCTTGTGTCAACATATAAAATATTCCATGGACTCGACATGCCTCTCAGTATATAGCTTGGGGTGTCTACTTTCCAAAATGGGGTCATTTGGGGGGGTTTTGAACTGTTCTGGCATTTTATACACAACATTAGGAAGCTTACATCCACTCTTCTAACCACTTGAAGACAAAGCCCTTTTTGACACTTTTTGTTTACATGAAAACATATTTTTTTTTGCAAGAAAATTATGTTGAACCCCCAAACATTATATATATATTTTTAAAGCAAAGGCCCTACAGAATAAAATGGTGGGTGTTGCATTTTTTTTTTCTACACAGTATTTGCGCAGCGATTTTTCAAACGCATTTTTTGGGGAAAAAATACACTTTTTTTAATTTTAATGCACTAAAACACACTATATTGCCCAAATGTTTGATGAAAAAAAAAAGATGATCTTAGGCCAAGTACATAGATACCAAACACGACATGCTTTAAAATTTCGCACAAACGCGCATTGGCGACAAACTACATACATTTTAAAAGCCTTTAAAAGCATTTACAGGTTACCCCGTTAGATTTACAGAGGAGGTCTACTGCTAAAAGTACTGCCCTCGATCTGACCTTCGCGGTGATACCTCACATGCATGGTGCAATTGCTGTTTACATATGACGCCAGACCGACGCTTGCGTTCGCAATTTGGCAAGAGCAGAGCAGGACAGGGGTGCTTTTTTTTTTTTTTTTTTATTATTAATTTTGCTTTTTTATTTTATTTTTAAACTGTTGCTTCCATATTTATTTATTTTTATCACTTTTATTGTTATCTCAGGGAATGTAAATATCACCTATGATAGCAATAGGTAATGACAGGTACTCTTTTTTGAAAAAACTGGGGTCTATTGGACCCTAGATCTTTCCTCTGCCCTCAAAGCATCTGACCACACCAAGATCGGTGTGATAAAATGCTTTCCCAATTTCCCAATGGCGCTTTTTATATCCGGGGGGGGACATTCCCTCCCACTGCTTGTAAAAGCAGTCCAGAGGCTAATTAGCCACTAGGATTGCTTTTACATGAAAGCCGGCCGCTGGCTGAAAAGAATGATACCAAGATGATACCTAAACCCGCAGGCATCATTCTGGTATAAACATTCAAAGTCCAGCAACATACCAGTACGTTGCTGGTCCTTGTTGGACATGTATTGTAATCTTTTTTTTCATGCAGCCTGTTGGCTGAACGAAAAAAAAAGATTGATCGGTGGGTATGCCCACCATTAGAATACCGCCCTTCATCCACCCACTTCTAATGATGGGCATACATGCACCATTTATATATGCCGAAGCATGGGGGCATCTTCTCGCAAAAGTTATGCCGCGTACACATGGTCAGACTTTTCCACGGGCAAGCCTCCGTCGGAATTTCGACCGTATGTACGCGGCATTAGGAGCAAAATCGCTCCTCCGCCCCTCCGCCCCTGCTGCCCCAATGCTTCGGCATATATGCTTTGTTTTTTTAACTGTGGTGGCGAAATCACCTCCTACAGCACTGGAGTCGCAGGGATCAGGCCTGTCTCTGCGAACGCTGCAGTTATGTGTGTTGTGTTTTGTAAGTGACAGTGATCGATCGATACTGCACTTGGGTGGCCTGGGCTGGACGGAGGGGCAAAACGCAGGTGCTAGCAGGTATCTGGGCTGATCCCGCAAACACTGCGTTTTTGGGAACCCTAAACTGCTGGGGACGCTAGTATAGATCTGATCAGATCAGATATTGAGCTGATCAGATACTATACCACTAAGGGGGGTGTATGCTTCATGCGTGGGTGTTAGTGCTACTGGCACTAACCTGACGCTGCCTGGGGTGTGACGCAGACCCTCTCTGACGCTAAAACCTAATTGATATCACCCGCCGGGCGATCAGGGGGTTAAACCTTTATTGGGTTATATACGGCGGGTGCCCTGACACTATAAAAAGCTAACTAACTAACCAGCGTCACCCGTAACACTTATATGATGATCACTGGTGAAAGGGTTAACTAGGGGCAATTAGGGGGTTAAAACCTTTATTAGGTAATATATGGGGGTACCTGACGCTATATAAAAACCTGACGGCGAACCTAAAAAAAAATTACTGGCTACCTATCGGCATCACCGACACTAAGACAACAATCATAAAAACGATCGCTTAGTGACAGTGGTGATAGGGGGTGAAAGGGTTACCTGGGGGGCGATCAGGGGGTTAAACCTTTATTAGATAATATATGGGGGTACCTGACGCTATAAAAACCTGCGGCGAACCTAAAAAAAATTACTGGCTACCGATCAGCATCACCGACGCTAAGACATCGATCAGAAAAAATGATCGCATAGCGACGGCGGTGCTAGGGGGTGAAAGGGTTACCTGGGGGGTGATCAAGGGGTTAAACCTTTATTAGGTAATATATGGGGTACCCGACGCTATAAAAACCTGCGGCGAACCTAAAAAAAATTACTGGCTACCGATCAGCATCGCCGACGCTAAGACATCGATCAGAAAAATGATCGCTTAGTGACAGTGGTGATAGGGGGTGAAAGGGTTACCTGGGGGCGATCAAGGGGGTTAAACCTTTATTAGGTAATATATGGGGGTACCCGACGCTATAAAAACCTGCGGCGAACCTAAAAAAAATTACTGGCTACCGATCAGCATCACCGACGCTAAGACATCGATCAGAAAAATGATCGCATAGCGACGGCGGTGCTAGGGGGTGAAAGGGTTACCTGGGGGGTGATCAAGGGAGTTAAACCTTTATTAGGTAATATATGGGGGTACCCGACGCTATAAAAACCTGCGGCGAACCTAAAAAAAATTACTGGCTACCGATCAGCATCGCCGACGCTAAGACATCGATCAGAAAAATTATCGCTTAGTGACAGTGGTGATAGGGGGTGAAAGGGTTACCTGGGGGGCAATCAAGGGGGTTAAACCTTTATTAGGTAATATATGGGGGTACCCGACGCTATAAAAACCTGCGGCGAACCTAAAAAAAATTACTGGCTACCGATCAGCATCACAGACGCTAAGACATCGATCAGAAAAATGATTGCTTAGCGACGGCGGTGATAGGGGGTGAAAGGGTTATCTGGGGGGTGATCAGGGGGTTAAACCTTTATTAGGGGGGTAAGGGGGGCTACATTGGACCTAAAACTAAATGTAGTGACACTTTTACAGTCACAAATGTCACTGATTGCAGTGATCACTAAATAAATGGTCACTGCAATCAGTGACACTGTGACTGGGGGCTGGGGGGGGGCTGGGGGGTGATCGGGGGGTGTCTGGGGGGGCCTGGGGGGCGATTTATGTGCCTATGTGTCCTGGTGTCAGTGTGCTGTTTTGTGTACTAACCTGGCATCTTCTCCTGTACGGCGCTCGGTATATGTGAGCGCCGCAGGAGAGATGACATCACTTCCTCCTTCCTGGCAGGCAGGGGAAGCTCTCTCATTCGCCGGGAGCGATCGAGAGGGGGTGGCCGGAATCGAACGGCCGTCCCCTCATGCCGGATCGCTCCCGAAGGTAAAACGACCACCCACTGTAAAGAAGGGGGGTCCGATCGGAACCCCCAACTATACAAAGGCAATCACATACATATACGTGATTCTGCCTGTCGGTGCCATTCTGCTGACGTATATTTACAGTGGGCGGTCGTTAAGTGGTTAAAATAGTCTAATATGTAATATCCCAAAAAGTAGTTGATACACCCAGTTTTTAACCACAAAATTCATTGGTACAGTATGAAAGAAGGGAAAAGTGCCCAGCAGCACAGCGGTGATCCGGGTCTCACTCTGCCAGTATCCAGCCTTCCATTTCCAGGTGGCGATCATTTCCTCAACAGGACAGATGTTTGGCAGCACTTTATATTTAGTGGAACAGACATCACAGGGTCCCTGGGAAGGTGAATTATTACTACAGGCTAATAACTATTATGCCCTGTACACACGATCGTTTTTTCCGATGAAAAAAGTCTGATGGACTTTTTTCATCGGAAAAAACGATCGTGTGTGGGCCCCATCGGACTCTTTTCCATCGGTGTTAAAAAATAGAACATGTTTTACATTTTTCCGATGGAAAAAAAAACTATAGGAAATTACGATCGTCTGTGTGGAACTCCAACGGAGAAAAAACCCATGCATGCTCAGAATCAAGTCGACGCATGCTCAGAAGCATTGAACTTAATTTTTCTCGGCTCGTCTGAGTGTTTTACGTCACGGCGTTTTGGACGGTCTGAATTTTGTCTGATGGTGTGTAGGCAAGACTGATGAAAGTCAGCTTCATCGGAATTCCGACGTAAAATTCCATCGGATTTTATTCCATCGGAAATCTGATCGTGCGTACAGGGCATAAGTCTTCTAGTGAGTGCAATGTAGTGGAGGATTTGCACCAGCGGATGAGTGGATATAATACACAATTTTCCCTTCTTTCATATTGCACCAATGAATTTTGTGGTTAACAACTGGGAGTATCAACTACTTTTTGGGATTACAGTAAAACCTTGGATTGCGAGCATAATTTGTTCCGGAAACATGCTTGTAATCCAAAGCAATTGTATATCAAAGTGAATTTTCCCATAAGAAATAATGGAAACTCAGATGATTCATTCCACAACTATTTATTCATAAGTCCTTCAGTTTATAGTCCATATAAAAAGATCATAGCAATGTGATACTTTGTTTAACCAGAAAATGTCCATCCACAAATGGCAGCCTCCACAAAGGATTAGAAGAAAAATGCAGCAGGAGCTACAGGGTATAAAAGAGAAGAGAGGTGCCTCTAAGTGTAGCTATATGGTTAAATTTAATTCAGGTAAAACATTTACAAACTCACATGGCTGATGATTAAAAAAGGCACATCTAAGTATGCAAGCACCTGGGGTAAAGCTGTCCATCCTCCGCACCGCTGGCTCTTACCGCTGTCAGTCTGCAATCCTGACCTGGAAGACTACCCTGCAGTAGAGCAATTTGAAAGCAAGGCTTGAAGTGCTCGTGGAGTGCAGCGTAGAAGGGATGCCATCACTGGTGGTGTGGAGGATGTTCTATTTGGACAGCTTTACCCCGGATGCCTGCATACTTAGATGTGTCTGTTTTAATCATCAACCATGTGAATTGCTAAATGTTGTACCTTTAATAAATGTAACCATATTGCTACACTTAGAAGCGCCTCTGTTCTCTTTTATACTCAGTTCTGACATGACGCTACTTGTATATCAAGACATCGCTTGTATATCAAGTCAAAATTAATTTTGCTTGTCTTGGAAAACGCTCTCAAACCAAGGTTTTACTGTATTACATTTTGGACTATTTGAAAGGACTATCACTTTTTATATGTTCTCTTGAGCATGTTCAATGTAGAGTTATTGTTAAGTCATGATATGTTTTTGATTTATATGTTTTTGTGTATAAATGTGATACATTTTCAGCATTAGTTTGATACATATGTTTTTATGTGCAAACTTTTTTATGAGGTATATTATGTTCTTTAACGCTGCAATTCCTTTTTTAATTCATTGTTTGATAGGGTGGTCACCTTTTTAGTGCTAACTGCTCTGTGTTTGTCTTTTGAGTGCTCACTGTTTCTTTCTTATCTACAAATAGTCTTGGTACCCAGCATGCGCTAACGTTTCGAAAATGCGCTGAATGTTTACAGGAATGACTGCTGTGGGCTGGGAACCACCACGGCCGGGATCATCACTGATGACGTATGGGCATCTTTGAAACATTTACACCATTGAAATGTCTTACTGCAGCTGAGTGTCTCACCGCCGTACTGTGCTTGAAGTCTTCTGTAGATATCCACAGGTTTTATAATTGCGACACTAATCATAGTGTAATTGAATGTTATTAAAATTACCTTTCCTTTTCAATCTGCAGCCATGTAATTTTCTGAGAATGCATTGCAATATGGCTACCTGGAGTTGTTCTGTACACCGAATGTATACTGACACTCCCCTGAAACATAATTTCCTGCTTGTGTGATTGGTTCACCAACTTTCCCAGAAGTCTGCCTAAGATACAAGTCAGATTTCAGGCATCCCCTGCAGCAAAAATTTAATTTTTGGAGAGATACTTTCAATAGGAGCATGTCTAAAGGGATGCAGGCCCAGCAGATTTCCTCATTAGTGGTTTCTAGCTGCACACCTGACAGTTAATTATGAAACCACTTGCATTAGATCCACCCAGAACAGACGCACAGACAAACACACATGGATTTCTTCAAAATAACAAAAGGTGGAATCTGCAACAAAGTTTGTTATAATCCTTGCAATGTACATAGATCACACAGAGGGGAATGTTTTTTTTTCTCAACAAAAGTGGAGTCACGCTTTAACTAAGTGCTGGGTTCAAAGTATGGTAACAAAGCAGAAAAAAATGTGTACTGATCTGACTTAGATAAAGTGAATACTGAGTATTTATTGAGTCACTGCACCATCCTCTTGGAGTTTTTCTCCACTACTGTTTTTAGAATATATATATTTTTTTTGTCTTGTGCCCAACCTTGTATTGCCATAGAACTTTTATCATTGGACTTGTGTCAAAACTGCCTCTCACATAATGGCAATGAAAACGCAGGAGCAGATCAAAGGCAAGTCAGAAGAAGGTCAATACAAGTCAAAAGTAGTTCAACAAGAGATAAAATGCACCTGTCAATGAACTCAAAATCATCTCAAAAGCATCTGAAACTGATGTCAAAAGCAAAAAGAAAACACATAGAAGCAAGATGCATTTGCCCATCAACACAAACACTTATGCTGATTGACAGCACAGATCACATGTAACAAAGAACTGAAGGCTTCAGTTTTATCATGGGAGTTGAAGTTTTACTTTTTAGACCAAGTCAGCTTTGACATGCTGAGAAAGGCAAATAACAGGACCACAAATTCATATTTCTCCATGACTTGAAAACACTGTAAAAAGTATGTTTCCTTAACAAAATGTGTTTATATTGTAATTTTAAAAGCAATAGTGCTTACTTCTTTAGATGTCTGTTTTAGATAAATACAAAATATCATATAAGAACAATGCAAATGGCAATGAGAAAAAGGCATCTTGTAATCTGAGTGGCAAACACGATTATTTACAGTTAGGCAACCATCAAATGTCACTAATACTGCAGAGTCCCATTTTAAGTGAAATAAATATAGAGTAAAAATTGTACTTGGATAGAACCAAGGTGCTAAATTAGGCAATTGTCAATTAAATAGATTGCAGAGGGAATATTAGTAACCAGACAGCAAATAGGCTGTCCCATTTATATCACCAGTAATGGAAAGACAAATTCTTAATAACTCCAGGCAAATTACTATTTTTCCTCTATGGGTTTGTATATGAGCTGTTAATTGAGCCAGACACTTTATTAGTATAACCTTAATTCTTCAGAGAAACTTTTTCCTTCTGCAGTCTTCATAGATGCTCCCCGATCAGCGCTTTGCAATGAGCCTTCTCTGAATGTAATTGTTTCTGTATTTTGTCTCTTTGGTTTGTTATTCCTGGTAGAATATTTCTTCTAGCAACAACTGGAACATATCAAGGGTCTGATCTTAATACGTGTCCATGATGCTTAGATAAATCATGACTACAAGCCAATAAAGTGTTTGTAAAATAATTTTTTCCCTTGGGATAAAGTAGGGAATGATAAGACCCCTTTGTGCTTTAAAAAGCTAACAGAAGATCTAACCCTTCCACACTCTATCCAAACAGGAAACAACGTTTGGGCTTTTTCATACAGCCACAGATAGACCCTTCAGTGAACCCAAAAGTTAGTAGACTAAGATTTGTTTAATCCTCACACTATGTAGAAAATTGTTCTATAAAGAAGGTGGTTTACTCTGCAGCTATGCTCTATGACATACCCATGTGTAATACAATTAAAATATTTAGTTAAACACGACAGTGACCTTTTTCTACTTTTAGATATAGATGTGTTTTAAACAATTAATTCTTCATTGTTGCGTGATATTTAGAGGAACTTTTCTAAGAAGTAAGGCACAAGGACCCTTACATAATGAAATAGTAACCACTAGATTTCCTGAAGGATTTCTCTTAAAGCAGGGCTTGACAAATTTGCTTGGAATCTAGGAGCCAGCTAAAAAAGTTAGGAGCCAGGAACGCGCCCTGTCCCGCCGAGCTCACGCGCAGAAGCGAACGCATACGTGAGTAGCGCCCGCATATGAAAGCGGTGTTTAAACCACACGTGAGGTATCGCCACGATCGGTAGTGCGAGAGCAATAATTCTAGCCCTAGACCTCCTCTGTAACTCAAAACATGCAACCTGTAGAATTTTTTAAACGTCGCCTATGGAGATTTTAAAGGGTAAAAGTTTGTCGCCATTCCACGAGCGGATGCAATTTTGAAGCGTGACATGTTGGGTATCAATTTACTCAGTGTAACATTATCTTTCACAATATAAAAAAAATTGGGCTAACTTTACTGTTGTCTTATTTTTTTATTTAAAAAAAAGTGTATTTTTTCCCAAAAAAGTGCGCTTGTAAGACCGCTGCGCAAATATGGTGTGACAGAAAGTATTGCAACGACCGCCATTTTATTCTCTAGGGTGTTAGAATAAAAAATATATATAATGTTTGGGGGTTCTAATTAGAGGGAAGGAGATGGCAGGGAAAACAGACAGGGAAACTCCATTAGCATTGCTGGTTGTCATACCAACTGCCACCACAAGATGGCGCTAGTTCGCAGAAGGAAGCATAGGCCTGCAGAAGGCCGCAAAGCCGCGGCCTCAATTACCGGCCGGCGCGGCCCGACGCGATCCCGCGGCGCGGAGGGGGGGGGCACGGAGACACAGGATACCCCAGCTGTGCTGCCCCAGGCGCCAGGTCGCTAATTCTAGTCGCAATGGCGACCTGGCGCCCGGGGTTTGTCGAGCCCTGTCTTAAAGCCTATTTTTTATTTCCCCTAAAACATGTAGAGGTGAAGTCACGTTAGATCAAAAAGAAAAGTGCCAACTGACTTAAAGCAGAACTTCATCCTAAAGGGGAAGTTACGCTTTATGGCCTCCTTCACCTTTTCTAACACTTTTGGGCAATTTTTGTGGGGGGGGGTTTGGTAGGCACCTGCTTCTACTTTCGGTTGGATCACCTAGGCCAGGCATCACTAAATGGCGGCCTGTGGTCCGGGTCCGACCCCAATCACTCTCTCACCCAGACCACAGCAGTCGCGCCATTTAGGAGCCTGTTCTCTCAGCTCACGTTTTCATCTTCGCAGAGCTGACAGCAGCTTCTGTCCTCTATTCAGATCTGCTCTGCCTCCCATCCTCCCATCTGTGAAAGGTAGGGGAGATGTAATGTGGGATGGGGGAGAGGTGCTGAGTACTGCAATGAAGATGTTGAGTACTCTAATGTGTGTGGGGGCTTAGTACTGTAATGTGGGGGGGAATTAAGGCGGAGTACTGTAATGTCAATAAGGGGGGCTGAGTACTGTAAAAAGGGGGGCTGAGGACAGTAATGAGGGGAACTGAGTACTGTAATGGGGTGGTCTGAGGACAATAATGTGGGGGGTGGGCTGAGGACTGTAATGGGTGCTTGAGGACTGTAATGTGGGGTGACTAAGGGCAGTAATATTAGGGAACTGAATAATGTATTGGGGGGATGAGGACAATAATGTGGGGGAGCTGAGCACTGTAATGGGGCTGAGGTCAGTAATAGGGGGGCTGAGGATAGTAATGCAGGGGAGCTGAGTACTGCAATGGGGGGGCGAGCATAGTAATGCGGAGCTGAGGACAGTAATGTGAGGCAGCTGAGTACAGTAATGTGGGGCAGTTAAATACTGTATTGGGGGAGGTTGAAGACAATGTGGGGGAGCTGAGGACTGTAATTGGGGGCTGAGGACAATGTGGGGTATATGAGTACCTTAATTGAGGGGCTGAGGACAGTAATGTGGGGGGCCGAGGACAGTACTGTTGGGGGGTGTTGATGTCAAGGGGGTATGAGAAAACTACTGTGAAGGGGGGATCTTGATGTGAAGGGAAGGGAACTGTGATGTCCAGTGGACACTGTGGAACTGATGTAAGAATAGGATTGTGATATAGGGCTCAGTTCAGATCTGTGCATGCGCATTTGCTTGCACATGTCATTGGTAGGTCAGCTCATTCATTTTAATGCACTGCACTATGAGGAATATGGGGGGAACAAGTCCCTGTTTCTTTCTTTAAAATGTGCAGCACCAAGCTGCATGGTGCTGCAGGACCATGCGGTTTGGCGCACACATGTGCTAAAGTGTGGCGTGTTCTTCTGTGGGTTGGGAACATGTGCAATTTCACCTGGGTTCCCCAACTGCAGAGATGGAAACACCTAGGAGAAGAGGGTGCTGTGATGTAAAGGATCTGAGTCATATCGCAAACATGTGATTCGGACCTCTGCTGTAAGAATATTTTACTAAGCGGACCTCCTTGAATTTTAATTCCGTATCCCTGACCTAGGTGTTTCCACTAGAAGTTTGCCCCCCCCTCATCCCTGCCCACAACCTCTTGGGACATATCACAGGTCTCATGACACTGCAGGAGGAGTCACACAGCACAGTGCAGCTCACACACGCTCAGTGGGAAGCCAGCTGTGTAGCCACAAGGAGTCACAGTCAGCCTCCCACATCAATCATGCCAGAGACGGGGACCAGAAGACTCGCAAAGAACCAGCCCAGGTGAGGACCAGGCTGGATTCTTGGACAGGTAAGTGTCCTTTTATTAAAAGTCAGTAGCTACAGTATTTGTAGCTGATTAATTTTATTTTTTTGCAAACAGGCTGAAGATCCTCTTTAATGTATACTTTCATTTCCTTTTAATTGTTCGCCAACCCCACCACAAAACTCCCATGGTTGGCTGGAGAATGCAGCTAAAGACTGCTGCACTCTGCGTAAGAGCATCATTCTCTGTACAGAGGTCTGACAAACCCCACATTGTAATCACTGCATTGCAAAAGCTCACAGTCCCTGCTAATTACACTAATTACAACAATATATGTCAATCTGGACAGATACACTTATCAGTAATTGGAATATCTACAGCACTGTCATAAGAAATGTTCTAAGAAACTCAGTTGCTATATAACTTTCTTGAAACTGAAGGTCTTAGCATTTTCAGTTGACCGTATGTACCAATGCTACTAGAAAAAAAAAGTCAAAGACAAAGTATAGCCTTAATACTTTCAAGATCCATTTGTCTTAGAGCCCCTGCTCCCTTAAATAAGAAATTCATAAAAAAAATAAAAAAACGTTATGAATCTCCGTGAAAACACATCTTGGCATGTAAACAGTTAAATAATTGTTGTTTTAGTATTTAACCACTTCAATACTGGGCACTTAAACACCTTCCTGCCCAGACCAATTTTCAGCTTTCTGCGCTGTTGCACTTTGAATGACAATTGCACGGTCATGCTACACTGTACCCAAACGAAATTTTTATCATTTTTTCCCCACAAATAGAGCTTTCTTTTGGTGGTATTTGATCAACTCTGGGATTTTTATTTTCTGCTAAAAAAAATAAAAAATGACCAAAAATTTAGAAAAAAAATTTATTTTTTTTGTTTCAGTTACAAAACGTTTTAAATAAGTAAGTTTTCTCCTTCACTGATGGGGCTGCACTGATGGGCACCGATGAGGTGGCACCAATGAGGTGGCACTGATGAGGTGGCATTGATGGGCACTGATGATGGGCACTAATATGCGGCACTGATAGATGGAACGGATAATCGTCACGGATGGGCACGGATAGGCGGCACAGATGGGCACGGATAGGTGGCACAGATGGGCACGGATAGGCGGCATGTATGGGCGCTGATAGGCGGCACATATGGGCACTGATAGGCGGCACGGATGGGCACTGATAGGCAGCACGGATGGGCATGGATGGGCACTGATAGGTGGCACGGATGGGCATGGATGGGCACTGATAGGTGGCACGGGTGGGCACTGATAGGCAGCACTGATGTACTGTAATGGATGCCAATCAGTGCCAAACAAAAATGCCTGCCAATCAGTGATGCCCATTGTGGGCACTGATTGGCATCCATTGTGGGCACTGATTGGCATCCATTAGGGGGCACTAACTGGCATCCCTGGTGGTCTAGGGTGGCATACCTGGTGCTGGCATCCCTGGTGGTCCAGTGGCATCCCTGGTGGTCCAGTGGCATCCCTGGTGGTCCAGTGGGGGCATCCTCGGGGGGGCTGTGCTGATAATCGATCAGCACAAACCCCCCCTGTCAGAGGAGCAGCCGATCGGCTCTCCTCTACTCGTGTCTGAGAGACGCGAGTGAGGAAAAGCCGATGACCGGCTTTTCCTGTTTACACTGTGATCAGCCGTGATTGGACACGGCTGATCACGTGGTAAAGAGTCTCCGTCGGAGACTCTTTACCTAGATCAGAGTTGCGGGGTGTCACACTGACACCCCGCAGCAACGATCGCCGCGATGCGTGCCCCCGGGGGCGCGCAGCGGCTCAAAATCCTGAGGACGTCATATGACGACCTGTCAGGATTTTTCAACCACTTTGCCGACGTCAATCCGCTATAGGGCGGGCGGCAAGTGGTTAACCATCTTATTAAATGGTCAATAAACCTAGTTATCCTGCCAATACAGGTTCAGGAACAATATTTTCTCCCAAGGGCTACCAATGCTGCCATATAGCTTAAGAAATGACTACAGTGTTGCCATTCTCCTATGCAGTGCAACAGTCAGACTTCAGCTGTATGTGAACATGCCCTGCCCTGGTGCATATCATTGAGGAAGAGCTGTGAGATGCCTACAGTTTGTCAAAAGTGTCACACGGGGAGTTGCAATTTAAAAAATCCTGACACCAATACAAAGCAAGAAAAGTGACATTCTACTGCAACTTCATCCCAGCCCCTGTTCTTGCTTTAGTGAGGAGGGAAGGGTAAGTGTGTCTACTGAAAAATCTGCAGAACATTGGTGTCATGCTATTTATTACACTACACTTTCATCACTTTCTGTTTGAGCCTAGCCATCTACTTTAAAGTAAACAGCTTTTTTAACTGTAAATGATAAGCTTATTACTGGTACATTATAATGGAGCAGTAGTTTGAGAAACAATAGAAGTAAGCCATGAGTAAAGCCCTGTACACACGCTCGGTTTTCTCAGTGGAAAAAAGTCCGCCGAGAAAACCAAGGGGAAAGCCAAGAACCTGGCAGGAAAACTGCCATAGAGCTTTGGCCAGAATCCCGGCCGTGTGTATGCTCCATCGGCACTGCCTCACAGTGTTTCCCATAGGAAATTAGTAGATCTGGCGGGAAAAAAAACGCCGGGAATCCCGACGGGAAAATAGAAAGCAGGTTCTCTATTTTCCCACCGGGATTCGCGACTGTTTTCCTGACGGGAAAACTGCGAGGAAGCATACAGACATCCGGTTTTCCCGGTCAAATGCTCTCTTGGCAGTTTTCCTGGAAGGAAAACCAGTCGTGTGTACGGGACTTGAGAAATCTTAGCAATTGCAACCCTTTTAGGAGCCTGTCATTTTTGTTATCAAAAAAATTATGAATTGAATCAGAAATTTCCTCCCCGTCTATTCCAGTACTAGTTCACTTTGCTGAACTCATCTCACAGGCTTCAGTCTAAAAAATATTACAACTGTCAGTTTTTTCCAACCTTCTCCAATTTTCTGGCTTTAGCTCACTGCCCACTCTTCAGTGAATATAAATACATTGCATATAATATATTATATTCCTATATATACCTTTAGAATTAGAGTAATACCTCGTATTGCGAGTAACGCAGTAAACGAGCGTTTCACAATACGAGCAATTTTTTTTTTTTTAAATCCTGACTTGGTTTGCGAGTGTTGTCTTGCAAAATGAGCAGGATTTAAGCCTCTGCGGTGTGCAGTACCGCATTTGGTCAGAGGTGAGGGGGGCGCCGGTGACAATCGGAGCCGTTCAGGGGGCCGTTCGGATGCACTTGGAAACACTCGGAAATACTTGGAAACACTCTGTTCCTGACTGTTTCCAAGCCTCTCCGAAGGGGTTCCGAGTCTCTCTGGCGCCCCCCCCCCCACCTCTGGCCACATGCTGTACTACATACAATAGAAGTCAATGTGGAACTAATTATCTCTATTTTCATTGACTTCTATGGGGAAACTCACTTTGAAAAGTGAGTACAATGGATTGGATTATGCTCATAATCCAAGGTGCCACTGTACCTTTTTTAAATAGCAATAATTTGTGAAAATATTTTTGCTGGTAAAATTACTCTCAGCTATATATTTTTACACTTTTTCTATTTGTAACCCAGATTATAGAACTGCTATTGCAATTTTGAAAATTAGCTGGTTTTATTTTAACTTAATTATCGTTTTTTCTATTTAAAACAGTTTGTAGAAAATTCTGAAAAAACCGAGGCCAAAAATGTGTTTAATAAATACTTTAGACATAAAAAGTAGCTGTCTGTACAGCAAATCCGAGTGACAATGGATTAAATCTAACATTGCCTCTGTTTATATCCTGACAAGCTGTTGCTATGAAATTTATCGCACATATAGAAATAAATGAACAGAATAGATTCAATAACACCAACTAGAGAGCAATCAAGTCAAAATAACATCCCACAGATAAGCTCTTGAGTATGTCAAGACATTTTATAATTCCTGGCCATATAAAGCTCTGTTGGATATTAACAAATGCAAGGAACATTTGCCACTGAGAATTCCAAGACTCCTTTCAAAAGCACCAAACAAAGACTTATGTATAGGGACCAACATCAAGGACAAAGAATAGGATGAAGCTTTCATTCTTACATGTTACACATTTAGACAAACAATATGTGCAAAACTTTCAAAAGCTCCAACAGACACATTTAGCTCCTAACATTTAGATAGACTAGGCATCAGAAGTTTCCAAAATTGAGCATGCTGTCTATAAATCTGTTATTATTAAAACCCCACTAACAGAATAAAGGAGCTTTAATTTAATTTTTTTTTTAACACTGCAAGACATTGAAATGCAGAGATACGTGGCACCTTCAAAAATATTTAAAGGAAAAATGGACACGCAATACTTGATGGGCACTCCACATTAAGTCACATAGAGGCGTTTCCAACTCCCATAGTCCATTTAGGGTGATGATGCTTTTATTACTCGACAAATCAAAGGCAGGGCTAAAAAAAAGTTATGGTTATAGTTATTACCTAAAGTGTATTTCCACTTAGAGAAAACCCCATAATATGTTTGCTATGTGTGTTGTCATTCACACAACATGCCTAAAAATAATGCTTCTCAGAAGGAGGTATCATGGCTGTCTTCAAATTTTTTTGAACAATGTTAGGAATTATTATTGTGGTACCATGCTTTGTCCAAAATCTGTGCAACCAATTTTTGTATGTACTCTACCTCACTGTGTTGAAGTGTGTGTATATATATATATATATATACTGTATATATACAAACAATGGTGGCCCTTCCTAAAATCAATCCTTAAAGAGGAGCAGAGATACAGTGAAATATAGGAAGGTAGAGGAACTATAAAACCTCTCCCTCCTACTCAAGAAACAATCGCAAATGCCAGTGACGGCTGAAGCAGCTACCTTATCCCATCCACAGACAGGTAAACATACATGGAAAAAATATACAATAAATTATATATTAAGGCAGCGCTACAAAGGAATATATATATGCAAGTATATATTCAAAATATATGTCAGAGAGATATATGTTAGAGTCCATTAATCCAAATAGGAAAAAAACGAGAGGCAGTCCGTGAACAAAGCATGAAGAAAGATCTCAGCTACTTGAAGTACAATTCTTCTGCCACCAACACCACCACTCGTGAAAACAGCGGGGGGAAGAAAAACACCCCTGTTGTGATTATTCTTACCAGACAATGCTGTGTTAATAGCCTTGTATATACTCAGATTGACTTCTCATCTCTCAAACTCAGAGGGCACGTAAACATATCACGCTGGGGCTCATATTTAGAGGTAAAAGGGATAAAACCACAATAGTGAAATTCCGTAATAACTCTTTAATAAAAGCCGACCCCCTTAAAATCACACTTACAATGTACAAATAGTATAAAAGCGATACATCACATAGACGCAGCCGAAGGACGTGGCATATCAGAGCGGCGTCTCCTACCTCCGTTCGTCGGACTTGACTCACTGACACACTTGAATATCGGTCTGCGCGGTGATGTCACTTTGACTGGCAGTTACTGCAATCACCCAGACGCGTTTCGTCGTTCATGGACATCATCTGTGGGCGTGGTTTAGTGACGATCACTGCCGTGTTTATATGGAGCATTGCTCGCAGCTAATTGGTTCAATCAGAGGCAGATGGACATCCGCCCTAGTATCTCCTCCTTCATTACAATATAACTGAATCAGCAACTTATGCCGTGTACACACGATCGGTTTTATCGATGAAAACAGTCCGATTAACTTTTCTCATCGGACAAACCGATCATGTATGGAACCCATCGGTGAGAAAAAATAGAACATGTTTTAAATTTATCCGATGGGAAAAAAACGATAGCAAATTCCGATCGTCTGTGTGGAACTCCATCGGACAAAAAACCCACGCATGCTCAGAATCAAGTCGACGCATGCTCAGAAGCATTGAACTTCATTTTTCTCGGCTTGTCAGAGTGCTTTACGTCACGGCGTTTGGGATGGTCGGATTTTTGACTGATGGTGTGTAGGCAAGACTGATGGAAGTCAGCTTCATCGGATTTCCGATGGAATCCATAGGAAATCCGATCGTGTGTACAGGGCTTTAGTCCTTCGTTCCTGACCTCTATCGGAGCCACTGAGAACTACACTCCGCACATTCTCATAATGGAGTCTAATCATATTAATCCTATTAAATGGTATTAACTAACTTGATAATGTTATCAAAAAATTGATCTACAAACATTAACTATTAAAATAAAAACTATAAATACCGTAATAACTGATACTAAAATACATTATTACTAATAGCAAAATGTAATATGGCTAATAATAGGTGGATATTGATTGGTAAATGTATAACATATGTATAATAAAATACCACATATAAAACATATAGTAATAATCTCACTAAAATTAGAGATGGTATGTAAATATGAATAAATAGGGTCCAGAATAACACACCCCTCATAATACAGCATCAATATAGAAAAAACTGATATAATAATATGTTTTTAATAGTCACTAATAAAACAGTTAGCGTCTAACTCGACGTTCAAACCCTTCGGCGTGAGTGTATCCATATGAAATAGCCAACGTGTTTCTCTTTTAGATATTTCTCGCACCAGATTGGATCCCCTCCAGTTTGGAAGTATACAATCCACTCCCCAAAACTTCAAACCAGAGGGGTCCTGGCTATGAAATTTCTACCTAATCTGGCTGTAACAGAGCCTATGCTATTAACGATAGGGTAAGCTGGCGGTTTTACAGAGTCTTTGGTACCACCATGAGTTCTACTCCCAGAAGAACGGAGTGGCGATGGGCGCTAGGTTTGCGCCCAGTATCGCCAATCTGTTCATGGGGGAATGGGAAGTCAAATCGTTTTTTGCCAATAGAAAGGATGGACTCCTGTTTTACAGGAGGTTCATAGATGACCTGTTTTTCGTTTGGGAAGGTGATGAGTTATCCTTGCATGAATTTTTGAAATAATTAAATGATAATAAGAATAATATCAAACTAGAATATGAGTTCAGCAATAAACATATTCACTTTCTTGATGTGGATGTAATATTACAAGGGACGTCATTGGTCACTACCATCTATTTTAAACCCACTGACAGAAACAGTTATTTACCATTGATCAGTGGACACCATCCCAATTGGTTGAGGAACACACCTAAGGGTCAGTTAATGAGAGTGAAGCCTCGTACACACGGCCGAGTTTCTCGTCGAAAAAAAACACGTTGTTTTTTTCGACGAGATCCTTGGACAAGAAACTTGTCCCGGCCGAGTGTACAGACGCTCGATTCAAAGAACCCGCGGTTCTTTGAATGGAGCGTACGCGGTGACGTCATCGACTACGACGAGCATGCGCTCGTCACATTCGATGCCGTCGCCGCCATCTTGGTATACCCTACCTATGCCTAGGAAGCTACCGCGCATGCGTCGAATTCATTTCGAACATGCGCGGGCTTCCCGGAGGACAGGTAAGTGTACACACACACACTTTTCTCATCGAGAAACAGGCTGACGAGAATCTCGACGAGAAAATAGAGAGCAGGTTCTCTATTTTCTCGTCGAGATTACTTCTCGGTTTTCTTGACGAGAAACCATACACACGAACGAATTTCTCGGCAAGACATCTCTGCCAGCAAGTTTCTTGCTGATTCTTGCCGAGAAACTCGTTCGTGTGTACGAGGCCTGAAACAGAATTGTACAACCAATAATGATTTCATTATCCATTCTAAAGTGATTAAGGAGAGATTCATCCAGAAAGGTTATAAAGAACCAGATATAGATAGGATTGTAGGTGAATTGGCCGACGCCCCAAGAGACGATTGTCTCACAGATAGAGATCGGACTGTCAATCCTAGACAGGAATGGGGTTTCATATCCAATTTTCACATACAATATAAAGACATTGAAAAAATCTTTAAGAGGCACTGGCATGTTCTGTGCTTGGATAGAGTTTTACATAATTCTTTACCTGCACTTCCACCATTTATTTACCGGAAGGCACCTAACTTCAGTGATAAAGTGGTGCAGAAGGTTTTGGATCCTCCGGTGCGAAGGAGTATATGCTGGCAACTTAATGGTTTCTATTCATGCAGAAAATGCAGTGCTTGCTTAGTAGTCAACAACCCCATTAGAGGGCTAACAGAATTCATATCCTCAGGAAATGACAATGCTTGTAGTATCTCCGAGTTCATTACATGTAATACCACTCACGTGGTATACGTGTTACAGTGTACCTGTAATCTTATGTATGTTGGCCGAACCAAAATAAAGCTTAAAATTAGGATTTCGGAACACATACATAATATAGAAATTGGATTAAAATACCACAGCGTATCCTTACACTTCAAGAAATTTCATAGCCAGGACCCCTCTGGTTTGAAGTTTTGGGGAGTGGATTGTATACTTCCAAACTGGAGGGGATCCAATCTGGTGGGAGAATTATTTAAAAGAGAAACACGTTGGATATTTCATATGGATACACTCATGCCGAAGGGTATGAACGTCGAGTTAGACGTTAACTGTTTTATTAGTGACTATTAAAAACATATTATTATATCAGCTTTTTCTATATTGATGCTGTATTATGAGGGGTGTGTTATTCTGGATCCTATTTATTCATATTTACAGACCATCTCTAATTTTAGTGAGATTATTACTATATGTTTTATATATGGTATTTTATTCTACATATGTTATACATTTACCAATCAATATCCACCTATTATTAGCCATATTACATTTTGCTATTAGTAATAATGTATTTTAGTATCAGTTATTTTGGTATTTATAGTTTTTATTTTAATAGTTAATGTTTGTAGATCTATTTTTTGATAACATTATCCAGTTAGTTAATACCATTTAATAGGATTAATATGATTAGACTCCATTATGAGAATGTGCGGAGTGTAGTTTTCAGTGGCTCCGATAGAGGTCACGAACGAAGGACTAAGTTGCTGATTCAGTTATATTGTAATGAAGGAGGAGATACCAGGGCGGATGTCCATCTGCCTCTGATTCAACCAATTAGCTGGGAGCAATGCTCCATATAAACACGGCAGTGATCGTCACTAAACCACGCCCACAGATGATGTCCATGAATGACGAAGCTCGTCTGGGTTGGTTGCAGTGACTGTCAGTCAAAGTGACATCAACGCGCAGACCGCTATTCACGTGTGTCAGTGAGCCAAGTCCGACGAACGGAGGTAGGAGACACCGCTCTGATATCGCACGTCCTTCGGCTGCGTCCATGTGATGTATCGCTTTTATACTATTTGTACATTGTAAGTGTGATTTTAAGGGGGTCGGCTTTTATTAAAGAGTTATTACGGAATTACACTATTGTGGTTTTATCCCTTTTACCTCTACATATGAGCCCCAGCGTGATATGTTACATGCCCTCTGAGTTTGAGAGATGAGAAGTCAATCTGAGTATATACAAGGCTATTAACACAGCATTGTCTGGTAGGAATAATCACAACAGGGGTGGTTTTCTTCCCCCCGCTGTTTTCACGAGTATTGGTGTTGGTGGCAGAAGAATTGTACTTCAAGTAGCTGAGATCTTTCTTCATGCTTTGTTCACAAACTGCCTCTCATTTTTTTCCTATTTGGATTGATGGACTCTAACATATATTGCACTGATCATTTTGAATATATACTTGCATATATATATGTATATATATATATATATATATATATATATATATATATATTCCTTTGTAGCGCTGCATTAATATATAATTTATTGTATATTTTTTCCATGTATATATATAAATATATATGTTTGTTCATTATAGAGATACCGACACATATAAACTCTGAAAAAAATGTACTCCTGAAGAATCGGTCCCACCGTGAAACATGTAGAGGCTGAACTGACAAGGGACGAATATCTGCCCCCCCCCCCCCCACACGGATGGTTCTACATCTGTGTTTGCAGCTCTTTCCTTCAGAGATAGAAATTTGTGTGTTCTGTACCTTCGCTTTAAAGGACTACTTTTAACTCTGCTTTGTATTACTACATCTATATATTTTTATACATACTATTTATGTGAGTCTTTACCGTACCATGAAAGTCCAAAGATGCCTCAAAGATTCTGCTCCTTTTTTCTTGAATTGATTCGACGACGGTACATTATTATTTCAATAATTTTTCAGTAGTGTTAATTAATAATGTTAAGAATTAGCCTGTCCCAAGTCTTTCCTCATTAACTCAAAAAGCAAGTATCCCAGCATTTACACCTTTAACCATTTGTTAGGTCAGTGTTCAAATCTAGTTATAATTGACAATGAAGAACTGTCTGCTCAGTACACAGAGGGTTAATTATGGCAAAAACAGATGCCCAGACCCCTTATAAACAAAAATTTTTATTTTTTAATATTATTTTTCTTTGCTGTAGGGTCCAGAACAGAACATCTAAGGGCTTGTTCACACCAGGACTCACACAGTAAATTGCCTGTGTTCCTGTGGGATTCCTGTGCAGTTTGCGTGCAATTCATTTGAATGGGCTGAAATTGCACTGCAGTGCACTAAAAGTAGTGCATGCACTACTTTAAAAAACGCACTGCACTGTATTTGTTACCTGAGTTTGGGGCGTCATTAGCATTGCATTGACATTCGCTGCAGATTACACAGGCAGTGCGTTTTGAATGTCGTGCAGGAAACATGCACACAACATGGGTTCTGTTCCCACACTGCATTCTGGGGTGAATAGGCCCTTAAAAGGTAAGCTGCAATTTTATTTTTATTTTTTAGCCTATGCTACATTAATGGGGACATGTACAATATAAAGTAGGTGCTATTTCAATCTGGCTGCAAAAATAGTAAACTTTGTCTATGTAACTGTAGATTTCTATTTCAAGAAAATTATATGCAGTATATCTCTACAATCAATACATTCACATATCCCTATGGTTTATCCCTTTAAAGTCTCTGGAAGTACAAAAAATGCTGTAGATCTGTCAGAAATGCACTTAGGTCTTAATTGTCTCTTTTGGTAAAACAACACCCAAATTTTGTTCACCAAAATCAAAAAGAAATCGGGTCATCTTAGTCTAGTTATCATTTGCTTAACTATTGAATCCCTACACCTCTCCTGATCTCCACAGCGTAAAAATGTGTTATTTAGTAAGAGGCTAATTAGGCGTAATGAAATAACACTAGAAATGTGTACAGGACCCATAACAGCTTTGAATTTCTGTCAAAATCTAGTATTTTTGCACTTATTAAACAGATATGAAAAATACACTTTTAATTGTACAACCACAATTCCAAAAAAGTTGGGACGCTGTGTAAAATCTACATAAAAACTAAACCCATATTTTACTCACAGTAGAAAATAAAAAATATATTAAATGTTTTAAATTGATGGCAGCAAAATGTCTCAAAGTGTCTCAAAAAATTTGGGGCAGGGTAACAAATACTAGCAAGGAATTGCTGGAAGAACATTTTGCAACTTTGGGTTAATTTTCAAAAAGTCAGTAACATGATTAGGTATAAAAAGAGCATCTTAGAGAGTCCCAAATCTGTAAAAATTTCCGTGTCTAGAAATTGTTGAACATTTTCAAATTAATGTTCCTAAAAATTGCAAATACATGGTTACTTTAAATATATCATCATCTACAGTACATAATATCTTAAAAAGATTCAGAGAATCTGGAGAAATCTCTGTGCACAAGGGACAAGGCCAAAACACAATTTTGGACACCCATAATCATTATGTCCTCAGATGGCACTGCATTGAAAACAGGCATGATTCTGTAATGTACATCACTGTATGGGCTCAGGAATGCTTCAAACAATGTGTCTGTGAACACAGTTTGCAGTGCCATTCAAAAATGAAAGGTAAAGCTCTATCATGCGAAGAAGAAGCCTTATCGGAACATGATCCAGAAGCTTGTCTTCTCTGGGCTAAAGCTAATTTAAAATAGTGTGTTCCAAAATAGATAAATGTTCTTTGGTCAGATGAATTTTTAGGAACCTTTGGTTCCACGTCCTCTGGACTGAAGAGCAGAGGAACCTTCCAGCTTGTTTTGACACTTAGTTCAAAAGCTTGCATCTCTGATGGTATGGGGGGAGGGGGGTTGGTAGGTATGGAATGGGCAGCTTGCACATCTGGAAAAGCACCATAAATGTTGAAAGATATGTCCAGGTTTTAGAGTATTATATGCTCCTGTCCAGATGACCACTTTTTCAGGAAAGGCCTTGCCTTTAGCAGGGCAATGCTAAACAACACACTACATCTACAAAAACAGCATAGCTTCATAGTAGAAAAGTTTGGGTGCTTATCTGGCCTGCCTGCAGTCCAGACTTTTCACCAATTGAAAATATTTGGCACCTCTTAAAAAAATAATACAACAAAAACAACCCAGCAGTTAGAATCCTATAGCAGACAAGAATGGGACAACATTCCTCTCCCAAAACTACTGCAACTCTTCTCCTCAGTTCTCAGACATTTACAGTATTGTTAAAAGAAGAGGGAATGCTACACTGTGGTAAACATGGCCCTGTCCCAACTTTTTTGGGACGTGTTGCTGCAATCAGTTTCAAAATGACCATTATTTTTTCTTAAAATGGTCCATTTTCTCAGTTTAAACATTTGATATGTTTTCTATTTTATATTGTGTATACAATACGGGATTATAATATTTGCAAATTTTTTCATTCTGTTTTAATGTAGATTTTACACAGTGCCCAATTTTTTGGGAATAAGTTTGTATATTTAACAGAGCAAAAGGGAGCAAAAAATAAAAGAGGTTAATTTTGTTAGTATTGCTAACAGCACCCAAAAGCTTTTTGCTTAGGTTCCAACTTAATGAAATATGAACAGTAATTGTTTGAATGCATATTCACCATGAATAATAAACTAATGTCAGCACTCAATAGTGATGAAATCTACACTCATTTTCCTCAGTACATAAAAATGTGGTAAAGCTTCACTTCGTAAAGAATACTCAATCAGGTATTAAGAAAAAAAAAATTTTTTTTTTTTGCTTGCACATGATTGGATAATGGGAATCAGGAGAGGTTTACCATGGTTACTAAGCTCTGGGGAAAATGAGTGCAAATACACCTGAAAAGTGCACAGTCTATTTGCCTTTAGTAAATGCACCCGTTTGTCTGCCAAAGTTCTAATTATTGGCGCAGAGCTTCATTCTTCAAGTAGCAGATATGCATCCACTTCCTTACACACTTCCCATATAATTATGAGTGATGGAAAAATCTGTCCAGGTACTATTGGCAATGGGTTTAGCAAATCTTGTTCAAAGTTGTGGACCTGAATGTGAACCTGAATCTAAAATACTGTACTTCTGGGATAGGGTCTTTAAAAAACATAGTTGGGGTGCATTAACCACTTAAGCCCCGGACCATTTTGTAGCTAAAGGACCAGGCCACTTTTTGCGATTTGGCACTGCGTCGCTTTAACTGACAATTGCGCGGTCGTGCGACGTGGCTTCCAAACAAAATTGGCGTCCTTTTTTTCCGACAAATAGAGCTTTCTTTTGGTGATATTTGATCACCTCTGCGGTTTTTATTTTTTGCGCTATAAACAAAAATAGGGCAACAATTTAAAAAAATGCAATATTTTTAACTTTTTGCTATAATAAATATCCCCAAAAAAAATATATTTTTTTTCCTCAGTTTAGGCCGATACGTATTCTTCTACATATTTTTGGTAAAAAAAATAGCAATAAGCGTTTATTGATTGGTTTGCGCAAAAGTTATAGCATCTACAAAATAGGGGATAGTTTTATGGCATTTTTATTAATATTTTTTTTTTACTAGTAATGGCGGCGATCAGCGATTTTTCATCGTGACTGTGACATTATGGCGGACACATCAGACACTTTTGACACTATTTTGGGACCACTGTCATTTTTACAGCGATCAGTGCTATAAAAATGCACTGATTACTGTGAAAATGACACTGGCAGTGAAGGGGTTAACCTGTAGGGGCCGCTGAAGGGGTTAAGTGTGACCTAATGTGTGATTCTTACTGTGTGGGGGCGTGGCTTGGCGTGCAATGTCACTGATCGTCGTTCCCTATGACAAGGAACAGACGATCAGTGACAGGCTCACTAGGAAGCACAGGGAGAAGTTTGTTTACACTTACCTCTCCCCGTTCTTCAGCTCTGTGACACGATCGCGGGACACCGGTGGTGATCGGGTCCGCGGGTCCCGCGGGCGCGGTCACGGAGCTCAGGACCGGCTGGGCTTCTTAAAGAGGACGTACCTGTACGTGCTTGTGCCCAGCCGTGCCATTCTGCCGATGTATATGTACAGGTGGCGGTCCTTAAGTGGTTAAACCTGTACATGGTGTTACAGAACAGTATGTATACAAAAGAAGGAGAAGAAAGTGGGCTATCTATACCTTGTAGAGGTTTTTTGTATATGTAATTTTTTGGGATGGTGCCACAATGTGGATATAATTATTTAAGCTCTGTTCACACATTAATCAGATGTTACAGAACAGTATGATTTGCATGAGCAGTCTCAGTGACAGTGTGCATTGGCAGTGCATATTTGGCTATGGATCTGATCAGTTAGTTTGGCCTACATACAGAATAACACCCTGATCTGATTGATTTCAGTTTAAGGCAAAGTATTTTTTTCAAGTAGCTTGGGGCTCCTTGCACACAAAAAAATATTCCTGGCAGCAGCTCTTGAGCATTTTTTTCTGCTTATAGAAGCACATTGTGTTATTCTATGTGTCCATGTACACTATTTTAGCCTAGAAGCGTTTTTGAAGCTTCAGTTTCTAGGAGCAGAGAATTTTTGGGAGCTATTTGCCAGCAGAAAAAAAGCTGAACACTCCTAACTGCTGCTAAAAGCTAACACAAAAATGCTATTGTGAGCATTTTTAATCCAGCATTTTTCTGGTCTTTTTTAGCTTATAGTGTGCATGGAGCCTAAATGTGGCCATAGATGGATTGAAATTTGGCCAGTTCAGCAGTGACCGGACGAACTGTGATCCATGCATGGCCACTGCCACTCACAAGAAGTCAATCTATTGACTAATAGACCTGTTGGAAAAAGTTGCTTGATCAGTGGATGCAGCACTGATCTGTGTATTTTGACAGTGGATGAGTCCCCCTGCTGTCAGAATATAAAAGCACAGTGGGCAAGTTTCCCCTATCCACCTTAGGTGAGTGGATGAGGGAATCGGTTCAGTTTTTTTGGATCAGACAAAAAAAAAACTAAGCCATGTATGGTAAGCTTTAGTGGCAATACTTTTTCATTACCACATGACTTCTGGAAGGTTTTACCCCTTCTTGACCAGGGTGTTTTTTTTTGCTATTCAGCACTGCACTACTTTAACTGGCAATTGCTCAGTCGTGCAAGACTGTATGCAAATGAAATTTATATATTTTTTCACATTTTTTGGGGTGGTATTTGATCACCAGTAGGCATTCAATTTTTTATGATAGAAAGAAAAAAAGATAAAAAATTCTGAAAAAAACAATATTTTCTACTTTCTGTTATAAACCATATTCAATTTAAAAAAAATGTTAAAAGTCTAATTTATTCATACATTTAGACCAAAATGTATTCTGTTACATGTCTTTGTTTTAATAAAAAATCCCAATAAGTGTATATTAATTGGTCTGTGTGAAAGTTATAGTGTCTACAAACTATGGTCTATATTGTATACTGGAATTTACACAGCTATGATGCTATACTGGTAATGGTGGTGTTCAGTGACTTATAATGGGACTGTTATAGTGTGGCGGACACTCTGCTGCTAACAGACCCTCGCTGGGAGGTACACTAACTGACATCAATGGTGACACTAATACAGTGATCGGATATAATACTGTACACTGTTACTGTACTAATGATACTGGTTGGGAAGGAATTAACATCAAGGGGTGATCAAGAGGTTAACTGTGTGCCTAACAAGTGTAATGTGTGTATTATGTGCTGGTTTTACTAAGAGATCTGGCTGCAGGGAAAAGAAACAGCCAGATCTCTTAGTAAAAGCAGCAAATAATACACACATTACACTTGTTAAACACACAGTTAACCCCTTGATCACCCATTGATGTTAACCCCTTCTTAGCCAGTGATCTGGCTGCAGGGAGAAGAATCAGCCAGATTGCTACTCTGTGTACAGAGTCCTGTGTATTTGCAAACACACAGGACTCTGTGTCTCAGCCAATGATTCCTGCTGACAAAATTGTCCAACCACAGAATTGGTCAGCAGGGGGTGTGTGTATGCACGCCCTATATTCGGAGGAAAACCTGCAATGCTATTTACGTCTCTGAGCCTGCAGCTGCAGCAGCAAATCTACTGTGACCTAGCGGCAAGTAGTTAAACGATAATCGACTGCTTTGACTGACAGATAAAAACTTGCTGTAATCTGCTGTGGCTGTCCTTGGTCTTGCTGATAAAAAACTGTCCTGCCATTGCTCAATATTTATCAAGTGTATAAGTGTAAAACTGGTCAGCAGCAGGACATTATTATTGAGGGAGAATACGACAAAATATTGTGAAAAAAAAGAGAACATTCATGTGTTTTACCACCAGAATTAGGAGACTGCAGATGACACAGCAGTGTAAAATGTTCCAGAAGCAGGACGATTTCAAATAGCAGGGCTAGGCTCACATCTAAGAGCACAACCTGTGGCATTGCTAAAAAAAATTAAGATACTGCATAGAATACAGTGTACAAGTGGCCAGCAGCAGGACAGTTTAAAAGGGGTTGATTACCCAAATAGCCAGCAATCAGCATTGCAGTACAGTTTCCTAACTGCTTGAATCTCTCCCTATGAACCTCTCTATGCAGTTTGCCAGCTTTCCCTACAACAGCTTCCAATTCACTGATGATATGGCTGCTCTTTTCCTAACACCCCTTTTATAATAAGATGCTTTGCTTATCCAAAGCCACCCCCATCCCCCATTTACCCTTCTAAGCCTGCTGGCTATAGTTTAAAGGCCATGCAGTGCATTACAGTATAACAACGATTATTCTAGGCAAATCTGCACATAGGTAAATAAAATGTGTATTGAGTACCAGTTCCCTATATTATTAACCCCATCCCACCCGGGATATTGTAAAATGACAGCCAGGCGGGAGCACTGTTGTTCTGGGAGGACATCATATGACATTGTCCAAGGGATCACACCTCATGCTCACCCCATGGGCTGTGCTCCAGCTGGATCTATCCCGCGCCATGTCCACCGGACACAGACGATGACAGATAACCGTACCACCCGCTGCCGGTACCATGTGATCACTGTGGCCAATTACAGCAGATCACATGACAGTTGTACACAATGAAAGGCTTTCATTCATGCCTTTCACTGTGTACTATTGATTGTGATGAGCTCTGTACCATGTCATTAGCTGTGGCCAATCACAGCTAATCACAATAGTAAACACTGATTGAGTAGTTTTCATTCAGAAAAAAAAGGTTGCTTTTAACTGTAAAATTCACAGTTATAAGCAATCATAGCAATCATAGTGCGTAGGAAAAAAATGGTCTGATCACCTCCCCAGAGCAGTTCAGTGTTACTATGGTAACACTGTATTGCTCTAGTCACTGTATGTTAAAAAAATTGAAAAAAATATTTTACATACTGTCAAATTACTGAAAAGTTTCACAAACAGTGGACCCCCTGGATCATGTTCCAATACTCAGGACCAATTCACACATTTATCTTCTGGTTGAAACAACTGCATTCCTGACGTGGTTAATACCTTGTGACCCCGATGCCAGTGCCAGTTAATACCTTGTGGCCCCGATTGTCATTTTTCTTTGTTTACTCAATGCTCTATTTAGATATGCCTTACTTCCATTTTTATTTATATTCCTATTTCTGTTATATCTTCTTGATATAATATTATTTTATGATAATAATCCTACTTGAGATAAGACACCTAGTACTGAGTGTTCGCAGGTAATACCAAAATATCTTTGTTCTTTAAAATATCTGTTGTACATAACCGGCTGAATATTTGTTATGTACTGTTGATTTTCACTCCCGTGATGGTAGTCTTTAGTCATGTTTATTGAATATGCTCAAGGATGTAACTCCTTTCTTCAATATTCCAATAAAACTTTTATTGTTTACAGAAATATTTTACATACTGTCACCAGTCACTGTCCCTGATCACTGCCACACAAGTTACAGTATATGATGACGCTGTACTGCACTGGTGACAGTATGTAACAAATGTAAAAAAAATCGTAATTTTCCACAAAATTGTGACCAAAAAAATGACAACTCCAAAAAACTTGCCATGCCTCTTACTAAATACCTCGGACTGTCTACTTTCCAAAAAGGGGTCAACAGGCGGATATTGATACTGCCCTGGCATTTTTAGGCCTCAAGAAATTTGATAGGGTAGCGGTAGCAGTATAAATTTTGGCCTACATTTATGAAGAAAGATTATTTATTTGCAAAATTTTATAACAGAAACAAAGAAAAAAGTGTTGATTTCAAATTTTCTTTTTTTTTTTCATTTATTTTGCAAACAATAAAAAAACCTCTATGAAAGCTCTATTTGTGTGACAAAATGATAATAGTTTTGTTAGGGTACAGTGTGCAATTGTCATTCAAAGTGTGACAGTGCTGAAAATTGGCCTGGGCAGGAAGGGAGTAAAAGTGTCTGGTATTGAAGTGGATAGGCTACAAGATCAACAGCAACTCCTTTAGTAAAACAACCCCACTGAGTTAATGTACTTCATTCTCTTTTGTCTTACTGGAAAATCTAATTTATGTTCTTGTCCATTGTTATTTTTTTTTTGTCCATCGTTATTTTTAAACTTTGTTTAGATTCTTTTACTTTTACCTATTTTAGGACATACATATATACTGGGCTGACTCTTGGCCCAGTATAGATGTATGTCTTAAGATAAGTAAAATTTCTTATTAAATTGGTGTTCCACCCGCAAATTTTTCATTTTAAAGTCAGCAGCTACAAACACTGTAGCTGCTGACTTTTAATAAGGACACTTACCTGTCCAGGGAGCCCATGACGTTGGCCCCCCCGAGGCCGACCCAACCATCGGATCGGGTGCAGGCGCCGCCATTCTAATTAAGGGAAACCGGCAGTGGAGCCTTGCGGCTTCACTGCCCGTTTCCTACTGCGCATGCACGAGTCATGCAGCGCTTTGTGAATGGCTGGCTGTCTTCTGGGAGGGGGTCGCCGAAGAAGAGGATATGACGTCCTGCGCCGCGGACCAGATGGTTCGGAAGTACAGACTGTACTTCATAAAAAGGTAAGTTAGAAGATTTTTTTTTTTAACTAGCCAAAAAACGAGGGGTGGAGAGGTGGTCTTTCGATTAAGACCACCCCTAAAAAGTGGGTTAAACTCCGCTTTAAGGGAAATGCTATTGTGTAGCAGTTGTCTGTGATTCTTTGTTGGAAAAATACTCTTAATGCATAGACAGTTTGGTGAAATCTTTGTGTCAGGTAAAAATTTTTACTTGTGGCCAAGTAAACAATCCATTGGAAATGTTCATCCTTTTATTTCAGACAATAATTTGTGTGTTCCTCGTTGATGCATACCATTAAATAGCACTGCAAGATCCCTTTCCAACTTACACATTTTAGAATACATGATAAGGGTTATAAAATGCTTTGTCTGTGGTGATTGCAAGTTTAATACCTTCATTAAATTGTTAATGAGAGTGCAAATGATATTTAATTTTCAAATGGATTACATTTTAATAATATACAATCTCCGGCTATTTGAACTTTAACTAATCCATGATTACAAAGGAATGGTTTGTAAAACAAGCAATTAGCTTTAAACTGAGATCAATCTGATTGTGTGGCTGCAAATGACAAAGTGATGTTTTTTCTTGTGCAACTGATATGTTGGCAACTTTGACAGCCAGAATAGGCTCTTGGTCACCCTGAACTGAAACAGCAAAAAATAAAGCAGCGCAATGATTCCCATTTTGTTACATTACAATGCTCACTGTGCACAATAAGTTTGGCACAAACATTAAAGTGTATTTTAAAGCAAAATTTTTAAAAGATTCACATATTTAGTGCAAGCACAGACAAATAACTGTTGTGGAGCCAGAAATATAGTATACTGCTATCTTCCTCTTTTACATGACAACACAGCTCTAAATTCCTTAGCACATGTTGCCAGCCTTGACTACTGTTTCTGATGGATTACAAAGGATACAGGCGTCTCCCCATCTCCACCCCTCCCCTACATATCCACCTCCTTGTGCACAGGCAGAGAGCACATGATGTTAATAGCTCACAAGATTGCTGGCAAAATCAACAGATATTTTTTGTACGTATTAAACAGATATAACATTCACTTTAACAAATCATACCATTTATTGTAAATTATGATAAAAAATAATTTTCCCAACAATTTAGGTAAACCTAGCATGTATCTAGGGAAGACATTACTGGAATTTTTTATAAATGTATTTATGCTAGATATTATGTTTTCCTCCCATTGCAAGTAGTGCTTGTTATTTACTATCAGCTTATAACATGGTTCTAAAGTCAAAAGGTTTATTTTTTACCTTAATGCATTCAATGCATAAAGATAAAAAGCCTTCTAGTTGCCCCCCAACACTTACCTGAGTCCTACATCAATCCAGTGCTGTGCCCATCTGCAGGTTTTCTCTCCTCTCTAACAGGCTCTCACAAGCTTGGTTGAGAGCAGCTGAAGTCAGTCAAATCCTGTGAGGAGCAAGCAGGGGTGGAGCTGAGCCATGCTCTGTGTGTCTATGGACACACACAGCCCAGCTCGGAAGCCTGCTTACACATGTGCCTCCATAGGAAGTGGCTTCCTATGGTGGCACGTGGAGGAGAGGCGGAGCAGAGAGCACCAGCGAGGAACCCCAGAAACGGAGATGTTGGGCCACTCTGTGCAGTACCCTTGCACAGACCAAGTAAGTATAACCTTTTTTTTTGTTGTATTGTAATGAAAAAAAATAAGTCTTTGCAACATTTTTAAAGCATATGTGACCCCCCTATAAATAATAATATACCACAGATCAGATAAGTCCTTAAGAAGGCTGCATTAATTTTCCTTCTTTTCATTTTTTTTCTTAAATGAATTCTGGTAATTATGCAAATAACACAATTAACCTGTTCATGGGTAGCTAAAATCACTCATTAGCAATTTCTTTAGGGGGGGGGGACCATGGTCGTTATGCAGGGTGGGCTACAAATATGTCTGCACTTGTTCATCTCCATTACATAGAGTGTTAGGGATTAATAGTTTATAGAAGAACTATTAGATTGCTTATGCTTTCTGTAAAGCTCACAGCAAATGACATAGACACTGTATTTTTGATCCACAGCAATTTTTTGTGCCTGCTGAAAACAAACCCAGCCGCAACATCTAAGGACTGGTAAATTGCAACATACTGTTCTTTTTTTTATATATAATGGGCTTAGTTTCCAAACACATGGAAGATTGTCAGTCTTATCAAAATACAACGGGGTTGATTTAGTAAAACTGGATCATGCAATTCTGGAGTAGCTCTGCATAGAAAGCAATCAGCTTACAGTTTTTTTGTCAAAGCTTAATTGAAAAAGCTGAAGTTAGAAGCTGATTGGTTACTATGCACTGCTGCACCAGGATTTGCACTCTGCAGTTTTAGTAAATCAACCCCAGTTTTTTTTTTCTCACCATTGTAACTCAAGTAATGTATATGGCTTTCCATTGTAAGGATCCAACCCAAGATGAAAGATGAATGTAATAGCCAGATTAGAGGGGATAGATCTCCCACATTCCACTGTTGGTTACTGTGTAGAGATTCCCCATGCATATATAGGGAAAATATGCTGTTTAATGAATGCCAAAAGTATCAATTGGAGGGAGGATTTCCTGGAGGAATTTCCAATGGAAGGACAGTAATGGTGGCCACATGTGACTCAATATCGAAGTCAGTAATCATCTAAACTGTTAAAATTGAATATTACTTGCAATCGAAAGATTCCTTATTTGGATTTAGTGAGCTCTTCATTGATTTTGCCAATCCTATCATCCAAGGCAGAATCTTGCCAATCACATAAATAACATTTTTTATTGGACAACTGTTTATAATACACATCAATTATGATCATTTTTATTATAATCTATAGATTTATGAATGATAAATTGTATTGTTTGCAAATAGTTGATCAATTAGGCTGATTTACTAAAGAAGTTTAGATTCTTCATTTAAAAATTGTGTGAATCAAAAGGCCGTCAGACATCTGACGCAACGAGGCGATTAATAAATATTATTCATCAAGCGAACCTACAGGGAACACCTTCTCTGCTCCTAGCTTTGGACGCAGAGAAGGCGTTCGATAGAGTCCACTGGGGATATTTGTCGCGAGTACTACAAACCTTCGGGTTCGAGGGACCTATATATGCCGCTATAATGGCATTATACACTAAGCCATCTGCTCAGATATACAATTCGGGGGTGTTATCCAAACCATTCCAAATCTCAAATGGGACTCGTCAGGGGTGTCCTCTTTCTCCCCTGATCTTCAATATGATCATGGAGCCCTTGGCGAGTCACATCCGCAACCACTCTCACATAGAGGGATTCAAATTTCGAAATTCGTCCCATGTCATCAGCCTATTTGCGGATGACGTCATCCTGATGCTCACGGATATAAAAACTTCCTTGGCTTCGGTTCATGGAGTACTGCAGAGATGTAATAGCCTTTCATACTATAAAGTTAACGAAGATAAATCATTTATACTGGGTCTTAATGTGCCACAGGATACAATGCGAGAGTTAGCTGATAAATACCCTTATAAATGGACAGCATCAGGGTTGAAATATCTTGGTATTCAACTGACTTCTACTACAAAAGAACTGGTCAAGGCAAACTACTTAAAATTTTTAGATAACCTGCATAAGAAACTCCAAAACATATCCAAAACAGAGCTATCGTGGTCAGGGAGACTGGCAGCGTTCAAGATGTTGATACTTCCCCAACTACTGTATTTATTCAGGACCCTGCCAATCCCGGTACCCAACAGCTTCTTCGCAAGGGCCCAAACTTTAATTAACAAATACCTTTGGATGGGAAAGAGAGCAAGATGTGCTTTTTCCAAATTAACGTCTTCCAGGAAGGCGGGAGGGGTAGGCCTAACAGTCCTAAAAGATTACTACATAGCAGCCATATTGACACAACTTAGGACATGGTTCCCTCAACATAAAAGCAGTAGATGGGTAGAAATTGAGAAAACTCAGGTCTATAAGGGTAACTTACACCATTTTCTTTTAGCTAGCCCACAAGCAACCGCTAAGTCGGATGATTGGTCACCTACCATTAAAGCGTCATTATCAGCTTGGAAGGTACTACTAACCACCAAGTTTTTTAATGTCAATCTTACAACCGTCCATATACCGTTGATAAGTATATCTCACATTATCCCGAATATAGACGTCAGTGCATGGGAAAGACTGGGGATTACACAAATCGATCATCTACTTATAGGCCCAGCCCCTAAGACTTTCCGAGTCCTCCAAATAGAATACGGGCTCTCAGATAGGGAATATTACACTTATCTGAGACTGTTGAACTATCTGCACACTTCACCCCCTGCCACGATTAATCTCCCATGGCAAGTGTCCCAATACTTTACTACCCTAACCTCTAAAACCAAAGGAATAGCCTTATTTTACAACACTTTGGGTAATAAATACACCTTTAACAGGAATAACAATATACTGGCCTGGGAGAGAGATCTCGGCAACGGGTACTCAGAGGAGCAGTGGCAATATGCCTTGCTAGCTAATTACTCAGTGACTAGGAGTGCAGGTTTATGGGAACTAACACAAAAAATTCTACTGAGGTGGTACTTGACGCCTCACAGAATTGCCAAATTCTCCCCTCAGACATCGAACAAGTGTTGGCGGAAGTGTGGACTGACAGGTTCACTGTACCACATTCTCTGGACTTGTCCAGTGATAACAGCTTTCTGGAAAAAGGTATTTCACCTGATTAGAAAGGTACTGCATTGGACGGTGCCTATCTCCCCGGGTCTTGCATTACTAACATTGACGATAGAATCCATACCTCATGGGCACAAAACTATTCTAGTACACATACTTCTCAGTGCTCGTTTGACTATTACGAGACATTGGAAAAAACAGATAATTCCAAACATAGGCGAGGTCATTATGACTACTAATGCCCACTCTACATATGAAAGAATGCTGGCCAGGGCTCAAAATAACCACTTAAAAGTCGATGCTCTATGGAAAAGATGGATAGATTGGTATGATACAAGCAAACTCCTTACATAAATTTTAGTAAATTTTAGTATATAAACCATAATTTACAGTCTCAATCTATAATTATAGTTGGATAGGTCACAAATCACCTATGACTCTAAGCGATGGAACATGACTCAGCAACAATACTCTAACTCTTATATCTGCTGCATTTTTGTTTTTGTTCAAGTTTCTGTTCGTTTTTTCTTTCTTTTCTTTTTTGTTTGTTTAAATGTTTGTTTAAATGTTCTACTAGCACTTATTCATCCCACCGACAGTCTTCTGTGGTCAGGGTTCAACTACCTCCTATATTAATGTGCTCATACATACCTATGTTAAACCTATGCTGAATTGCACTGAGGTGTGGTTCCCTCTTACTTACCTTGTGGGTGTTCGGCGGGGTTGGGGCGCTACTCTCTCCCGGACGGCACAGCATGATCCCTACCGGGGTGCTGGGGGCGGAGGGGGCGGCCTGCGAGGGCTGAACACCACGGGATGATACGAGCTACCAAATGTGGGACTGCACCAGATGGCATAGAACTAGACTACTTTCTTATCCCAAATTGTTCTGCAATTAATTATAGTTGACCAGGAAATTGTCCTACGTACAGCACCATTGTTAACATGTATGCTTTACATTGCTTTGTATGTGAAAATTTAATAAAAACCTATTGAAATTAAAAATTGTGTGAATATTTACTGCAATCACGTGGTCACGTGATACACACAGAACGCTCCATCCGAGATTCTGACTGCAGCGAACGGTTGCTTCGATGCATGCTGCCTCTACAGGGTCACGAGCCGCTGGCTCCATACCACACGCTTGCAGCCCCAGTGCTGGGATGGGCACTTTTTAATGTAAGAGGCCACCCAGGCCATACGTTCTTTTTATATATTTTCTACTGTTTTTTAAATAAATATATGGGTTGCACTATGGAGCATCTTGTTTTGTGTTTCATATCCTTTGCCTGAGACCGAGGAAGGAGGTTCATAATCACCAGTTTCTGTCTGTATGTGTGCAGGCACAATCCTGCTCAAGCTGTTTGTGACCATCTTTTTATTTAAAAAGGTCCACTTCATTTGGTAAGCGCAATCCACTACCTGTGCACTTTGGGTGTATGTCTTCATTGGAAGAATTGGTGAAGGAATATATTTGTGCACTTCTTTGAAGGAAGAATCACTGTTTAGCACAAACTTTATTGAAGTTGTTTTCACTTGTTGGATTTCAAGCAACACCGTTATATATTTTTTTACAGATAAAGGGGACTTTCTTCTTCTTTTTTATCTATTAAATTTTTTATATATAATTTTTTATATAAAAAAAAAATTTGATAGATTTTTTTGTGGGAGCACGTCAATCATCACTATTGGGACTGAGTACTATATAATCAATAATAATTTATTTTGTATGGTGATTGTTATAATTATTTTTTAAGTTTATATCAAATATCACATCACTGTGGTGTTTCTATTATACACGGTTTCCACTTTATTAATTTAAAGATATATGTTGTCACAGAGTATCTAAAATCAATTAAGTGTGAATAGCGCCCCCTTTCATATATTAACCAATCTCAGATAGGAGATCTAATACTCCTTCCGCAGGGGAGCAGATATTTTATTATTATTACTATTATTTATACTAATTTATACATAGTATTAATTATATTCAGTGGCGCTTAATTATTTAACACAAAATTATCCAATTATGTGAAAATCAAATTCCTGTTCTCTTTGAATACCCAATCATGTTTAGATGCTATTCACAACTGGATAACCGAAAATAATAATTACACATTTATTTTTTTTGACTGACGATCCTCAATTTTTTTTGAAAATCAGCCAAATTACCTGTTATACTGGTTGAAATTATAATCAAAATGAATCACTTGTTTGCAGTTGTTTTTAGTGAAAAATTTGGTTTCCTTGCCTCACTCCACCCTATTCTAAAAGAAACTTTAAATGGCTGTGCTATGATTATTTAGAGCAGAAGCAGTACTAATACACAAAGATTTAGCAAATGTTTAACAGAACTAACACGACGCAACTAACTTACAGTTCCCCTTTTCCAAAAATGAGCCTATGCAGTCACAGGGCCCAGTAGGCATTAGAAAGCTGTGAAGCTTTGTAAAATATTTACTCACTTTATTGTCATACCTGTAGATCATTTGGCCTCCCATGGTAGCCCGGCAGAAAACCTTCCAGCTAGCAACCCCTACATCTTACCTTGCTGTTAGAATTGGGTAACTATTTTGTTTTGCTCCTGTAATGCTAGGAGTGAGCATCCAATGGTTTTAATGTCCTACAAGCAAGGCAGGATGTGAGGATTGCTAACTTGGAGTTCGGCCAGGCTTCCAGGGAGGCTCAAATGGCCTGCAGGAATGATGATAAAATGAATTAACATTTTACAAAGCTTCACAGTGTTTTTAATACCTGCTGGGGCCTCTTGACTGCATAGCTTTAAAATTACAGCTTATTTAATGTATATAATCACTTCTGAAAAACAGTCCTTTTTTGTTTTACATTTTTTTAAATTGATATAGTACAAATACATATTTGTAAAAATGTTTATTACTTACATTGTTAATGACTTCATGGTTTACTAATTCGGTCTGGGTATATTTATCTTGTTTGGAGACATTTAGCGTTTGAGCAGCTTTCTGAAAAAAAAAAACATATATATATATATATATATATATATACATAACAATATGAGGTCAGAAAGGATGTTGCACATACTAGTGTAGACCTGGCCGGGAATAACACAGCTGTATGTATACCACATGCTAGAAAGGCTCATCTTTTGTTTTCACATTATGAAAACACAAAAAGAATAGGTATCTCTTTTTAGCTTCACACTTTATTTATGAAAGCAAAGGGTGACTATTTCCATTGCATATTCATTGCTCAGCTTTTTCTTGACATGTACCAATTCACAGTTTGTAGCAGTCAGTGGTCTTCATCGAGGAAAAATGTGTCAAAACTGTTCTTTTGTGTTTATGCTACAACACACCTTTAAAGATCATTGCAAATTTTTTTTAAAAAGCACAATGAAAGATACACTTTACCTAAAGCTTTGGCTTAATGGCCAGGAAATGATCTGTGACAGCCAAGTACAAACAGCCTGCTTTTCAAAAGTACAGTTTATTAATGTTATAGATATAAATAGGTGAAAGCAGCTTTATGTTTCTTCAACAATTTAGAAATGTAACAGTCTGCAAAATTGTCTAATCCATCTCTTTGGTCCTAATCTGATGCAGGAGTAAAGGCATTTTGGGGATCACCCCCACACAATAGGGTGCACTTATTTCATGCCCCAATCTACACTGTGATGCAAAAAATGTGTGGTCATTGTTTTGATACATATTACCTTTATGTTAATACAATTATCTTAATTACATTGTTTAAATCTTAAAGTGTTACTAAACCCAGGACCCTGCATTCACTATATCCGGTCTCCCACAGTACACAGCATGAACAAACAATAGTTTTAGTAAGAATAAACTGGTAAATACCTTTTCTCATCAGCAGTTAGAGCAGTCTTGTGACTTCTATCAGTGTCCAGCCAAGCACTGGTTAAAGCATGTAGGTGGAGTTTTCTGACTGTCCTATGAGATTGTAAGAACCCTGACTGTCTGTCTGGACAGTGTTGATTGGCCCTGTGCTGATCACATGCACTCTCCCAAAAAAAAAAAAACTCTCTAGTAATACACACCAAACTGAGCATATTCAGCCTGACTCCATAGACTCTGTTATCAGGACATTATCAGAGGACAGTGGAAGGAGGGCAGGATCAGAGAAAACAGCCTTTTTACACAAGGCGGGGGATTAACCCCTTAGGTTCCACAGTGAGTTTAACAAGCATGCTTTACTGCATATACAGACTGATTTTACTGTTCTGGGTTTAGCAACACTTTAATATTTCATTCATGGTGTACTGTACATTTGAATAGTGTCCCCATTGCATAGGATGTATATGATGGAGCACAAGGCTTGGCATGTAAAAAAAAGTCCCTACTGAAGAGAAGCCTTTTGGTCTACACTCCAAGTATCTTTGTTTTTTCGACTGCCATATTACAAGACTTAGAATATTTTTTTGTGAAATAATATGCTCACTCACGTGCAAGTGCTTAGACATCATAAGGAGAATGGAAACTTCGGCCAGCCATACATGCACTGAAATGTATTTGATTCAGCAGGGACCGGTTGAATTTCGAAACATGTATGGGCAAACTGGTTGAATAGAATTAAATCTACTGACTGACATCTGTACAGGCAGCCTGTCAGGTTTTTTCCAATTGATCAGTGTCACCCGCTATAGCCCGTAGCACTGATCAGTGTATTCGCTCAGGATACAATACAGGAAGGAATCGGGCCATTTTTTTTCCATTCAACCGGTTGTGCTTTTTACAAATCCAACTGAATTTAAGATATTACACAATTTACTGACATGTGTTAGTCACTAAAGTGCTAATACTTCTGTCAATTAGATCTATTGGCCTTGCCCCCTTAATGACCAGGCCATTTTTCACGATACGGCACTGCGTCACTTTAACTGACAATTGCACGATTGTGTGACAATGTACCCAAACAAAATTGATGTCCCTTTTTCCCAAAAATTTAGATTTCTTTTGGTTGTATTTGATGACCTCTGTGTTTTATATTTTTTGCGCTATAACTAAACAAAAAAGGAGATTTTTGAAAAAAATATTTTTTTTTACATTTTGCTATAATACATATCCAAAAAAATATATATAAAAAAAATGTATTTATCAGTTTAGGCTGATATATATTCTTCTACATATTTTTGGTTAAAAAAAATCGCAATAGGCGTATATTGATTGGTTTGCGCAAAAGTTATCGCATCCACAAAATAGGGGAAAGATTTAGGGACTTTTTAAATTGTTTTTACTACTAATGGCGGCAATCTATGATTTTTAGTGGAACTGTGACATTGCGGTGGACAAATCTGACCCCAAATGACTGGGGACCAGTGACATTATTACATTGATCAGTGCTAAAAAAAGCACTGATCAATGTAAAAATGACACTGGCAGGGAAGGGGTTAACACTAGGGGGCGATCAAGGGGTTAACTGTGCTCCCTCAGTATGTTCTAACTGTAGGGGGGATGGGCTTACTGGGACATGACAGAGATCACTGTTCCCGATCACTAGGAACAATAGACCTCTGACATGTCACTAGGCAGAACAGGGAAATGCCTTGTTTACATAGGCAGCTCCCCGTCTGCCTGTGAACATGGCGATTGCGGGTCGCCGGCGGAGAACGAGTCTGTCCGACCCACAGGCACGCTCCTGCAGCGTGCACAAATGCAGGAGTGCTATACTGTCACCGTATAACGACGGCGGGTGGTTGGGAAATGGTTAAAGATCATTACAGTAATTAATACATAGAGGACATTACTGTGTACTGAGAAAAATAATGAAACATCATAAACAAATGGGTTTTCATTTTACTTGGAGTGATTGCAGCCAAGTTAGTGAACAACAGACAATTAGGCACTGTCCATGAAGAAGGGGGTACACCCCGAAAGCTTGTCCTGAAAATTGTGATTTTTGTGCAAATAAAAAAAAGTACCATGTCTTTTCTATACTGTCTTTTGGATACTGTTTCTGAATGGGAGTGATTAATTCATTTTAATCTGTTGATTAGGGATGAGCTGAACACCCCCCAGTTCGGTTCGCACCAGAACTTGCGAACAGGCAATAAAGTTGTTCGAGCATCCGAACACCGTTAAAGTCTATGGGACTCGAACATGAAAAATCATAAAAAGTGTTTGGGGACCCGGGTCCTGCCCCAGGGGACATGTATCAATGCAAAAAAAAGTTTTGAAAACGGCCGTTTTTTTGGGAGTAGTGATTTTAATAATGCTTAAAGTGAAACAATAAAAGTGAAATATTCCTTTAAATTTCGTACCTAGGGGGTGTGTATGGTATGCCTGTAAAGCAGCGCTTGTTTCCTGTGCTTAGAACTGTCCCTGCACAAAGTGTCGTTTCTGAAGGAAAAAAAGTAATTTAAAAGTACTATAATGAATTGTTGGCTCCCGGCAATACAGAGTAAAGTGGTACGGTTCAGGAGAGGGGGGGGGCGCTTTCTCGCCCCCCCCTCTTTTCCTGCAGCCTGCCAGGTTGTGTGCTCGGATAAAGGGTCTGGTATGGATTTTTGGGGGGAACTCCACACCATTTTTTTTCATTTGGGGTGGAGTTCCCCTTAAAATCCATACCAGACCTGAAGGGCTTGGTATGGATATTTGGGGGGAACCCCACGTCATTTTATTTTTTTCAATTTGATTCAGGTTTCCCCTTAATATCCATACCAGACCTGAAGGGCCTGGTAATTGAATTTGGGGGGACCCCCACGCATTTTTTTTATTTTTATCAATGACTTTCAATTACTTTTCTCTGTATTGCCGGGAGCCGACAATTCATTACAGCCGCCAGTACTTTTAAATTACTTTTTTTCCTTCAGAAATGACATTTTGTGCAGGGACAGTTCTAAGCACGAGAAAGAAGCGCTGCTTTACATGCATACTAGACACACCCCTAGGTACAAAATTTAAAGGAATATTTCACTTTTATTGTTTCACTTTAAGCATTATTAAAATCACTGTTCCCGAAAAAGTGCTAGTTTTTAAAACTTTTTTTGCATTGATACATGTCCCCTGGGGCAGGACCCAGGTCCCCAAACACTTTTTATGACAATAACTTGCATATAAGCCTTTAAAATTAGCACTTTAGATTTCTCCCATAGACTTTTACAGGGTGTTCCGCGGCTTTTCGAATTTGCCGCGAACACCCCAAATTGTTCGCTGTTCGGCGAACGGGCGAACAAGCAACGTTCGAGTCGAACATGAGCTCGACTTGAACTCGAAGCTCATCCCTACTGTTGATGCACTTTTTGTATTTTGATGAGAAAAGTTGCAGTGTCTGCATCCCTGTAGAAGTGATTAACCCTAACAGAGTATTCCACCAAAAGATACATTTTTGTTGCAGAGGATGCCTTAAACCTGACTTGGATCTTAGTGTTGAGTTCTTCACCCAGGCATGAAATTTCATTTCTGAGGGTGTACCATACACCAATTGTGTACAGAACAGCACCAGGTTGCATTGTATTTCACAGAAAATTACAGCAGCTGCAGTTTGAAAAGGAAAGGTAGTTTTTCATAACAGTGAATTACTATATGGATTTTGTAACAATAGTATATGCTGTTATAATTTATTTTATTTGCTATATTTTTTTAATGAAAGCTAAATTATCCTTTAAAGTAGATCTAAAGCCTCAAAAATGTCTATTTGATCAACAAGCTTTTTCTGTGATTATTTTCTTTTTTTAGAGGAAAAAAAAAGGGAATGATGTGCTCTATACTCCCTTTTTTGAAAAAAGGCTACAGCTGTATGCCTCCTGGGATATGTGATTTGCACATCCCAGGAGGCATACAGCTGTAGCCTTTTTTCGAGGAAAGGAGGAGGGGAAGGGGGGGCCTATCAGTGCATCATTAGTAGACGTGTAGGCTACACTCAGAACATGGTGGCGCAGGACCAAGCACTTCCAAAAGAGAAGAGAATCTCAACTGGACAATGCTGGATCCGCTGGGTGGCTGAGTATCTAAAATGTGCTGATCTCACCACCAGGTAAGCAGCAGTTAAAAAAAATATAGTATATGGGGAGGACGAAACTTAGCTTTAAAGTGTTACAATGTCCAAGACCCTGCATTCACTATATCTGGTCTCCCACAGTACACAGAACATGGAAATGCAATTATTTTAGTAAATATAAACTGTTAAATACCTTTTCTCATCAGCAGTATTTATCTGTCTTATGACTTCTATCAGTGTCCAGCCAAGCACTGGTTAAAGCTTGTAGGAGGAGTTTTCTGACTGTCCTCTGAGACTGCAAGAGCCCTGACCCTCTGTCTGGACAGTGCTGATTGGCCATGTGCTGATCACATGCATCCTCCCAAGAAAAAAAAAAACCTCTCTATCAATACACATCAATCTGAGCATGTGCAGCTTGACTACATAGGCTCTGTGTTATGAGGAAAGTATCAGGTGACAGTGGAAGGAAAGGAGGATCTGTGCATACGGGATCAAACAGCTTTTTTTACACAATGCAGAGGATTAACCCCTTAAGTTCCACAGTGAGTATAACAAGTATTCTTTACTGTATTTACAGACTGATTTTACTGTTGTGGGTTTAGTAATACTTTAACAGTCCCAACCACTAAATATGTGTATGTTTGCGTTTTAGTCACTATAAACCACATATGTTATTAAGTAGACATAGTTACATATGTGCACTTGACACTTATTCACTCATGGCTCCATTCAAGTTGCAGAACATGTTAGGGATATTGAAAAACCTTACCTATTAATGCTTGCAATTGCAACACAGGTTTTGACAATGGTATTCTAGAATGCCATACAACCAGTTTAGTACAATATGTATCCCACTAACTTTTTTTTATTATTATTATTAGTATACAGCACTTTACCTGGTACATTTCTAACATTCAAGATAATATATAATGATTTAGATTACAGGTGCAGACTCTTACACATACACACGTATACGCACTAGATCGATAAATATCATCACGTACCAAACAAAATGTATTTCTCTGTAGTTTTCTGTTTTAAATAGCTAACATTACTTTTATGACAACTTCTCATATTTGAGTTGTTGTTAAATCAAGCTTGTGTTTGTAGGAAAAAAATATTTTTCTTTAAATGGCTCATATTAATGTCATTGCATTTCTAAATGAGTTTTCAGTGCAATAAAATATATGTGTTTACTTCAGTGAAAAACTAAAAAAAGAATGTGCCATAACTCACAGCAATACATCAGATATAATTTTACTGGAAAAAAATGAACTCATTGATTGATGTCAGTTGTGGCTCCTTTACACATTTCTCTTTTCCTTATTTTATTAAAGTGTCTCTAAAACAAAAACGTATTTTTCTAGTTTGGGTATAGTAGGGTAGGGTTAAACCCATGTCTGTTTTTTTGGGGGTATGTGTCCTACCAAAGAGATTTCCCTTAACTTTTGTAGAAGTTGTCACTGCAACACATGTCCCGATTGGAAGAATTAGGATCCATTCCTGTATTGGTGACAGCTCCAAATGTTTAATTTCCCCTGACTTGTAGTCCCAGTGACAATGGTCATTAGCACAAATAGAGAGGGTGAAGAGGGTGTCAGATGAGGAGGCATCAGTGGAGGAGGATTTCAGCTAACAGAAGTTGTAAAAGCAAAAGAGACACATCCTACTGACTGTAAGTTAAGTTATGTCTATTTCAGAGTAAAATAGAAACTAATGCAGGGTCTGCGCTAGATTACCAGATGGAATTTAGCAATATTCCATATCGAAAACTGCTAAAGCTCCTTGCTACATTGAAGCTGGAATATGGGATAAGCTGTCAGGAGACAACTCACATCCCTCTCTTTGCACTAACCACATTACAAGAGCAGAGCCTTCAGCGTTTGCAACCGTGCTCCTCCCTCCCAATATGAGCTAAGTGGGAGTGGGAACAGGCACAGAGATCAGAGAGATCAGGATATGTAACTGCAGCTCTCCTGTTCTCTGTGCTATGTCTGGTATAGAGTAAAAAAGGGGGGGGATTGGGACTTTAAATGAGGTAGATCTAGCATGGCTAAATGTAAGAAGACATGTTTTATTCATTAAAAAACATGACATAGCAATATGAGTACATGCATAGTAAATTAGTAAATAAGCATAACAATCACATATTATTGACAAAGTATTCATAAAAACAATCATAGCAACTTGGAAATGGCATATTGTCCATAATAGTTTCTTATATAGATTCTTTATTATGGACAATTGTCAGATACCTCAATATGCCATTTCCAAGTTGCTATGGTTGTTTTTATGAATATCTGGTCAATAATATGTGATTGTTATGCTTATTTACTATGCATGTACTCATATTGCCTTATATTGTCATGTTTTTTAATGAATAAAATATGTCTATTGGCAGGCTGTGGTCACACATTCCACTAGAGATCAGCTTAAGATTTGAGGCTCCTAAGGTACTAAGACATAACAATAACCTAATGATTCCTTGCATCTAGATTGGCAAACAGTTTGCCATAGACAAAAAAAATAAAAAATACAGGTACTCTTAAAACTCCTAGCTAGTTGTACAAATTAAAGCATTTTAAAATTCACTCTTTCATTTTTGTCATAACACACACCTAAATATTTTTGCATCTTTTTTGGCTATTCAAAGGAATTGATAGCGGCTACCAATGAAGTAATTACTTCAGCCAGAATACTTATTTGCTAAATACTGGAAGTCAGCCTAAATTAGGATAATGGCTATTAGGAATTACTAATTTTCCATTAGAAGAATGATCTTGTAAGGATAATTTGTCAAAAAATTTGCAGAATCGTTAATTGTGGATATTGTTTTTCAATAGTATGTCAGATTTAATGAATAAATTGTCTATTTTTTTTACTGTGTGTTTTTTCTAAATGCTTAAGTTTACTGTCTGTGACATTTACAGTTTGAAATGTTAATAAAGAATAATAAATAAGTATAAGCACTGCAATACCCTATTACTATTATTATTATCATGTGAGCAAAAAGAGTTCTGGTTAGCCTCATGTCCAGTAAAATTACCTTTATTTCGGCAAGTCCATAAAAACATATCAAAAAACACAAATAGAGGGGAACAGCATCATCAACTAACATGTTTCACGCTCTCTTAGGGCTTAGTCATAGCTCAGTGAGCTATGACTAAGTCTTAAGAGAGCGTGAAACATGTTAGATGTTAGATGTTTGCGCAAAAATATTAATAAAAATGACATAAAACTACCCCCTATCTTGTGGACGCTATAACTTTTGCGCAAACCAATCAATAAACGCTTATTGCAATTTTTTTTACCAAAAATATGTAGAAGAATATGTATTGGCCTAAACTGAGGAAAAAAAATTATATATTTTTTGGGGATATTTATTATAGCAAAAAGTAAAAAATCTTGCATTTTTTTTTGAAAATTGACGCTCTATTTTTGTTTTTATAGCGCAAAAAATTTAAACCGCAGAGGTGATCAAATACCACCAAAAGAAAGCTCTATTTGTGGAAAAAAAAGGACATCAATTTTGTTTGGGAGCCACGTCGCACGTCTGCGCAATTGTCAGTTAAAGCGACGCAGTGCCGAATCGCAAAAAGGGCCTGGTCATTTAGCAACAAAATGGTCCGGGGCTTAAGTGGTTAAGAAATTTTTTGTTCAACATTTAGTTCTGTTAAAATGCAATTGTTACTTTTTAATAACAAGAAACATCTTTCTTTTTTTTTTACAGTATTCTGCCACTTATTTCATTGTGACAAGTTTAGGAATAAGGATGAGCACCTGGTGACCTAGCTATTAGACATAGAGAAAGGCCTTGAAAGACACAGAGTCCAGAAGAAGACAAGACATACAAACACAAAATGACCATCAAATAGCATCCAGGGGTTGTAACTGCAGAGAAACTATTACATATATACTGAAAATGACTTGCATGCTTTAAACATTCATGTAATAGAGCACAGGTAATCTCTATAATTGATACTTATACATCCAATACTGTAAAAAAGGTATTGACCTATTTTAATGTTATCATATTTCTGTTTATTTATAGAAGGGTTAGTGCAGGCTGAGAACGAAATAGTGCGACTGATTTGCTTAAGGAAGAAGTGCAGGAAATGAAAAAACAAACAAACGTAAATGCTCACCTATATGGCTGCAGCTTTGGTCCAATGTTGCACCTGTCCCCTGCTGGCTCTGAGAAATTAGTGATCACTGATCACTTAGTTCTTGATTTTCTCAGAGAAGAGAGCAGTGACTATCAGTCAAAGATCTCTGCTCTGCCCCTTCAGTACTCAGTGAAGAACCAGGCTGTGGAGGGTGCGAGAATGGCTTTCTCAGGATCTCAGTGGCACGTTGAGAAGCTGAGTCAGCTGGCAGTCAGGCATCTGGGGGAATACTGACCCTAAGGTCGGGATCTTTTCAGAGCCTGGCACTGGCTCTATAACGTCAGTCTTAGCCTGCTGTCGGCTATATCTGGGTCACAGGAGTGCACCTATTCCTAAAAAAACTTTGCCCATACTTATCCTCTAAGGAGTTATGAATGTTCATTCAATAAGAGTGAAGATTCATTTTGGTTATCTAATCAAGTGAGGCCCTAATCTTACTTCATCTTGCATTTTGCAGTCAAACTTCTATAATTTTTCATGTGGCTTGTTCATATCTATGGTTTGCAGTTATGTGTGAGTATGAAACTATACAAGCCAATTCACATCTATGCCTGTGCATTGCCATGTGCACTGCAATGTACACAAGACTTAAAGTGCATCTTCGGTCATTTTTTAGCAAATATTTTCAGCTCCTCTTGTAAAGCAGTCATAATGACAACAGTATTATTTAATGTAATTGGCGTGGAAGTTCATTTCTGAATCCTACAAAATGTGGTATGTGATTTGATACATAATGTAATCTGTAAGATTACAGTGTACTGTATGTCTTATGTGTACTTTTTTAATTTGCGTGACGCTCGCAGGGAACAGAGCCTGGCACACAGAGCATCGGGCGGACAACAGAGCCCGCAGACACAGTGGGTGGACATCACAGGATCCTGGTGACAAGGTAGGTAACCTGGCTGAGGATTCTGCAATGCAACATGGCACGGGGTTACCGTTGATGGTACTAAAATTCAACCCCAAGCCACACTTGGGATTACCGCCAGGGAGATTAAATAGCCTTCATTATTGTCCATTTTCCCCCAGTAACAATATTTGTGTGTTAATGGCTCCGGTTCACCAAACAGAAATGCTTAAAATGCATTCCAGCCAAACAAAATACTCTACAGAGCTTGGATATGAGAAATGTTTTCCTTCGGCCACACAGTTCAATGAATACAGGGATTTTATCTGATATTATCATCTTGCAATGTTGTTGCGCTAGCCGCAGATGGGGTCATGGGGTCATGCCTGATGTATTGTAGTCTTGGGGACATCTAGCGCGCATTTGCGCAGCATGAATCACTCCGCGACCTATCACGGATGGGAGTATAAAGGGGTGATGCTAGTCCGTGTAGCCAATCCCATTGGAAGAAGTCCTATGCAATGAAACTAGTCTGGGAGAAGCTACACGGTGCTCTTTTATAGTTTGTGGCGTTCGGTTTTTTCGACCGCTCATCAAATCTACAGTCCGGTGTTTGGACGGAAGTTCACAGTGTTTTCGATTGGAGTGGAGAGACGGGCATATATGAAGGAGGGTGAGACACAAATGATTGATTGGTCCGCCGAGACCGCAATACATCGCGGCTACCTGTCGTATACCTGTCTGGCATTTTGAAGTGATTTTGCTGAAGTGCCTAACTTTGATTTGCTAGATGTGAGTGAAACTATTGAAGGTTACCTGTGCTGTGTTTAATTTTTTTTTTTACGTACTTCACTATTGGAGACCTTTTTGCTTTTTCATGTGGGAAAACTTGACTGACCTAGCAACATCGTTTGGATCTATCTTTTATACCCTGAGGGGTGTTTAAGCTGTGAAGCCGAGCATGAGAGTGCAAGGCAAATCCTAGTGGTGAGTGCAAGTCCTTAGGGAGTGGAGTCACTAATCACGCTGGTGTGGTGAAGGTTTAGTCAAGAGAACACAGGAAGATTTTTATGCAAATTTTAGTTGAAGTCACTATTATTGGAACACTTATCTCACTGATGGACTTTCTTTAAATGTTTTTTCACAACTGGTTTGAAAACAATATTTGAACGCTACGGACACTTATTAATTTATTGTATGTGCACATATATATTTTTAGAGTATATGTTTTGCAGTTTTTCACATATATGTATTTCTTCAAGGGACATATATATATATATATTTTCTATAGTATTTAGATTTGTGGTGTGATACACAGAAGCGCTACTATTTTTGTTTATTCAAAATACTTTTATTATTATATGTTTTTTGTAAAGTAGCAGCTAGTAAGGTTTGTTTGGTCTGCATTCAGCAGACCTGCTCCCGAAGCGCAGTGGAGTGTATAAGGGAAGAAGAGGGCAGTTGATTTCTTTTTATACACTATTTTAGTCAATACAGAAACTTACTGAAGCATTTACTTTATTTCATGCCTCACCTGAAAATAAATGCACGCTGTGTTATCACTGCCATCTTTCCTCCTTTCAAATGTTCCCCTAGGTAAGCCCCTCCCTCCCTAAGAAAGAGAGCATTAAAGCTGAACTCTAGGCAAACAGCTAAATATACAGATGAAATACATATAATAGGACTTTTTTGTCCTTTTACTGTTGAGATGTATACAGTCTTACCACATGGCACATGTAGGTGGGTGACTCCATTTACAGGTTAATAATCTGATAATGTCCTCTCTACACCCCCAAACTGCTAACTAGACAGCGAAAGAGCAGCAGATGAAGTCAGCCTTATACTCACTGTGCTCTTTCGTCTTATGATCATTTTCCTTTTCTGTATACTGTATAGGAGATTGAAACAGTCTGATAAATATAGGTACTTATACTGGTTGTATTAAAACACATTTAGTGATTTATTAATACATACATAGATACATTAATTGTATCCTTTATATCTACCTAGAAGTTATGTCTAACAGGAAATTATTTTTTCAGTAAATTGATCTTATGTTTAAAGCCCTATTTTGTTTTTGTTTTTTTTTTTAAATGACCCTTGCCTTCCCACACTGCAAGCGTTAAATGCCCTCCAAATATGGGAATAGAGGAATGAGATTTAATATTTATCTCATTCATGGTTCCAGCACACTGTATTAATCCATCAAAGCCACTCTGCACGGCGGTTGCATTCTGACATCATCACATACAATGCAGGACAAGCAGTCCTACATTGTAAGTGACAGAAAGGCCAGGCTACAACCAGAAGCATCACAGAGAAAAGGAGAACACTGGATGCCTGCCGGAGCAAGGAATAAGGTAAGTACTTCTCTAGTGGAGATGGGCCGAACACCCCCCTGTTAGGTTCACAGCAGAACTCCCGAACAGGGGAAAAGTTCTGACCCAAACAGTGAACCTCACTGAAGTCTATGGGAGCCAAACAGGAAAAATCGAAAGTGCCCATGTTGAAGGCTTATATGCAAGCAATTGGCCATAAGAGGGGTATGGGGGTCGGGGTACTGCCCTGGGGGACATGTATCAATGCAAACATTTATTTAAAAACAATATTTTTTTCAGGAGCAGTGATTTTAATGATGCCTAAAGTGCAATAATAAAAACAAAACAAAACATCCTTAAAATATAGTGCCTAGGGGGTACCCTTAGTCTGCCTGTAAAGTGGCACATCTGTAGTATGTATAGAACATTCTGCAGCAAAAATTAAATATCTAAAGAAAAAAAAACGAGTCAAATCACATTTAAATTGACTTGTGGTTGCAATCGCTGGCAATTAACCAGGATGGGCATGTTAATGGGGACAAGAGTCTCTTACTCTGGGTTGTGGTTGTGGGGGTATGTGGGCAGGGGGCTTATTGGAATCTGGAAGCCACCTTTAACAAGGGGGCCCCCAGGTCCCGCCCCCCTCCACGTGAATGAGTATGAGGTACATAGTACCCCTACCCATTCACCAAAAAAGTGTCAAAGTGTAATACAAACACATAGACAGTTTTTGATAATTCCTTTATTTAAAAAAAATTATTTAAATGAAAAAACTGTGTCCCCCGATGTAAATCCATCATCAACCACGCTGGCCGTCGCACCCAAAAAAAGATAAAGAATGCTCCCACCGTCCATTACTTATATTCGTTACCTATATAAGAACTGGTGAATTGGTAGGAGTATTATATACCCCATACTCATTCACATGGGCTGGGATCTGGGGGACCACCTTGTTAAAGGGGGCTTCCAGATTCCGATAAGCCCCCTGCCCGCATTCCCTCCACAACCACAGCTCAGGGTTGTGGGGAAGAGACCCTTGTCCGCATCAATGCCCCAAAGCACCTACCCTCCCATATTGAGAGCATGTGGCCTGGTATGGTTCAGGAGGGGAGGCACTCGCTCACCCCCCCATTCCTGACCTGCCAGGCTGCATGCTTGGATAAGGGCCTGGTATGGATTTTGGGGGACCCCCTTAAAATCTATACAGTACCAGACACTTTGGGAAAAGGATCCCACACCATTTTTTCTTTCACTATTTTTTATCGCCATTTTTTTTAAATTCAGCTGTCAGCAGGGAAGTCCATTGACAGCTGATCCCTCATCAGTTGTTAAGGATGCCGCGGCTAGCTTCCGGCCCCGCTCCTTAACAACCAGCTTTTTCTGTGCCGATTGGGCAAAGCCTTGCCCAATCAGGGCACAGAATGTACTGTGGAGCGTGCAGTGCATTGCAGGGTGTTCGGCAGGGCGAACATCCGCCGAACACCCTGCCAATGTTCGGGCCAAACTCATGCTCTTCCCGAACCATTCACCCAACTCTATTCTCTACCCCTAACATTAATGGACATTTAACCCTTGCAGCATTTTTTTTCAATTGTGGACTTCAGCTTTAAGTCATTATTGCAATGTTTTTCTTACAGCGATGGGACTTTCATATGTTATGCACATTTTCTTTTCTTTGTCATTCTAAAAAGAATCGAGATGTGTACAGTAGTCACTGCAAGTAACTGAGTAGCTCAATGGAATCATTATGGGGTTGATTTACTAAAGCTGAAGAGTGCAAAATCTGATGCAGCTGTGCATGATAGCCAATCCCCTTCTAACTTCAACTTGTTCAATTAAGCTTTACAAAAAAAAAAAAACCTGGAAGCCGATTAGTTTCTATGCAGAGCTGCACTAGATTTTGCACTCTCCAGTTTGATAAAAACTAACCCCTATGTTTCTGTTTTACAGCTGCTGAAATAAGACATCAGACAGATAAGTAGATCTCTGATTTTAGGCTTGGTTCACACTGGATGACAATGTAGCTCACAGCAGGGGTCCTGTGCATCCTGGTTCACCGTTTCAGGTCTGATTTCAGCCCAAATTTTGGACTGAATTCGGACCTGAAACAGACCAAAAGACGCACAGGACTCCTGTGCAAATTCGCACCGGAGCAGCATCGGAGATATGTGAACCGGCTCCATAGAGAGCCTGTGACATTCTCCTGCTAGTGCAAAATGGATGCGGGGGTCCCGCATCCAATTCGCAATAGTGTGAACCCGGTCTTAATCAATTGGCCAACCAAAAACTGCCAGGCTCGGCAGTAACCAGATGGCTTTCAACTTGTCTTGAAGTTTGTCTTGCTGGAAAACCAACAATCAATCAGCAATAGCAAGCAATGGCTGCAAGCAATGATCTGTGTATTCTGGTGGGGGGGAGGGGGGTGTCTGTGGATTTTAATTATTGCATATGTTTTTGGCCTGCTGTGCTGGCCTCTCTGCTAGCTGCCTGATGAAACACAAGTGCAATGACTGTCTTCTCTTTTATGTTCTGTGTATTGATCCACAAAAAATCCTAAAAAATTCCTTTTAAAAGAAAAAATTGTTTGCAAAGAATACCAAATCACATGCAAAGAAAAAAAACTCTATTTTTTCTTGCTCATGATTGGATAATGAAACTCAGCAGTGCTTCACAAGAACAGCCTATTTGCCTTTAGTAAATCATCCGCAATGTGTCAAGTCAGTAAAATGTAAGGAAACCACAAAAATGTCACACTAGCAATGCTTTTGCTTGTAGCAACTTGCCAGCAGCAGGAGCGCTGACAGCAGTGAGAACACTCACCTGCTGCTATAGCACTGCTCTCTCCCTGGAAATCCATCAACGTTTTGATCTAACACAGCTCCCTTGCTGTAAACACCATAGGTGTATGTGTACTTTCTTCAGCAATCTGTTGGTGGCATGTTGCCACCAGCGACAGGACAGTTAGCATGACATGGCCCTAACTGCACCTCTATTGTACTTACTAATAGATTAAAAATTAATTTTTACAGGAAGAGAAACTGATGTAGCTCTTGTGCTTCCTTCCAAACTCGACTTAATGTCAATTTTAGAAATCACTCCCACCACCACCGCTCACCCAACTCTATTCTCTACCCCTAAAATGAATGGGCAATTAACCCTTGCAGCATTTTTTTTTTTAACTGCAGACTTCAGCTTTAAGTCATCCTAGTATAACTACAACAATTTGACTGTCCTTTCTAAATGGCTTAAAGAAGAACTTCAGGGTGCCAACAAAAATTAATTATCAGTACACCTACCTATACAAAGCAATAAACAGTTAGCTTTATAAATATATTACTCTAACTTTTATGAAAAAAGTCTAATACAATGTTCACGTCGTCATAACTGTAATTAAAAAAAATACCAGCTCTGCCAGCCCTAGGAGGAGATATAAATGCAGGCATCACATCAGATCCTGCCCTTTAATGCTCCAGTATTTATAAACGAAAGTTCCCATCATACAAAGGGAAACTGTAGTGAATGTGGGCGAGTGCAATGAAAGCATTTGACTATGAGGAGAGGCACACTGACACTGAGCATAGTGTTCATTCACATTGCCTGCATACGGCAGGCCTGGGGAGCTAAGAGAGGGAAGGAGACTCCTGGTCTGTCCTTCTCCCTTGATCTCATAGGAGGCAGGACAGACCATAGGTCCTCTAGGTGATCATTTAATAATGCTGCATCAGAAAGAGGTTCAGACAGGGAGTCTAAGACTCCTGGATCCACCCACAATAATGAGCAGAGACAGACCCAGATAGCAAGAATAATTTTGCAAAGCACTTGAAGTACAAGTTCTAGTTGACACTTTTCCAATTTGTAGCAAAATTGCATGGCAAGTCTCTAGTTGCAGTGGTGAGTCCAGCAAGAGCTCTGCAAGTCACAGTGACCACTATGATGGGATGACTATCGCGCAACATAACTGAACCAGAACTTGCAGCAGACTTGCAGAATGTTTGTGTAGCTCCCAGGGTGGGTTTTGCCTTTCCCTCTTTACTCTTCCCCTGCGGCTACGCCGGATCCACACTTTGTTAAGTATGAAATCCACTGTTTGATTACCTTTGGGTCTGCAGCGAGTTACCTCCCACGAGTGCATCCTTCAGCTCCGTTGTCTAGGTGCACCAGTGTATTCAGGAATAAGGCCAATGTCCACAAACAAGTAAAACCTAATCAGCAAGGCTTTATTCTTTTTGTTACTTGAAAGTCAACTTGAAGAAAGTGAAGGCAGGAAAGTTAAAGATGTAGGGGAAGGTTCAGGCACGCAACACTTAGATCCTAAATATATACACTCGTCGCCACTCAAGCCTGAGTGGGTATTGCTCACCCGGATAGTCCCTATGACAGCGGTCCTAGCAGCTGGGATGGAGCACGGATGTCGGAGATGATGGATCCCCCTTTAGGTAGGCCTCCAGGCCTCTCCCCGAGACAGCAGTACTGTCGCTATCTCCGCCGGGACTGATCTTACCTTGGAACTCCTTTCCTAAAGATGGGTCCCCTTACAACCGGGCAGCCTAGGATCCTTCTCCGAAGCGTAGGCCCTTGTTAAGAGAGCTGGGCCTACGATGCAGCAACAGAGCCTCGAGCTAAAGGTTCCCGGGGCCTAAACACACCCGCGCACCTCGTGCCATGTGGGCCACGAGGCACGCTCACTGGACCAGAGGTCCCCCTTTACGCCTTGGGGTCCCCCTGGAATCGCCTCACGCCAAATGGTGTCTGCCCCTTTTGTACCCTCTGCCAGCATGCACAGTGGGTAGACCACACCCACTGCACAAATAGGAGGAAGTTGGCGCTGGTATCAAGGACAATGTAAAAACTAATGAGAATGAGGGAAAATAATTAAAACAAAGGCACTAAATAAGAAATGGTAAATGAGTCAATCAATACATGATAATAACAACAGTTCACATAAGACTATAAGAAGTCCTTTCAGTCCGTCCTAAAGCACCTAGAAGGCAGCCCAGTGAAGAATAAAAGCAAATCCTGAAAGAGCTGTAGGGAGAAGCACAAAAGCGCCACTCTAAGTGCAGTATAATCAATAAGATGTAATATTAAAAATGGGGGGGGGGGGCGCATGTATGTACTCATAAACATGATGTAAAAATGAGCATGTAGACAAAAAGTCTTATCTGTGGAGAAGCGGTGGCGCAGACCAAATGGCGCTGCTGAAAGCTGGTGTGTAGCAGTACCGCACTTCTGCTAGTACAGGAAAGGCAGGACGAGGGGGATCCACACGCCCACTACACGGCTGCTGAGAGAGGACACCCAAGGTGCTGTGATACCCCCGTGATCCAGCCTGTGCCGGCAGTGACAGTGCCACCTGCAGGCAAAGGAGAATAACACTGCCGGGCAGTATCACACCCAGAGCAGAGCAAACTATTTGAACTATAATTGGTCTGAGCCCAACTACTGGCTCAGACTGCCCCTAAATTTCCATATAGCACCCCCAAATATGGGGGGGCGCTACATTTGCAAAGAAAGTTGATATGGAGTCATGCAATGCAGACTTTGCTGCAGTTGTGCAACAAACGTATTAAGCCTGAAAAGTCTAGCAATAGCTTAGCGAGCCATTTTCAAACTTGCAGCTCAATTGCTTGTCTGGGGAATTTTGTCACTGCTACTACAGCAAAGCAGAGACAAGACCGGTGGCCAGAGGAATACATGGCATACTGACCAGAGATCTTTAAAAAAAGATATCATAGTCAAGGAAGCCTGTGATTTAAATAATGCACATCTATTTTCTCTGGGAAGAAGGACTGGGGAAACAATTCAACAACATATTGGCTGCAGGTATGAAGCCACTAGCAATTATACAGAAAAAAAAAGAGTTCTGCTTTTACAATAATCCTATTTCAAATTGTAAGGTTTTATCTTGAAAAAACCTGTGATCCCCAAGTTGTCAACAAAAATTAACACAACTCTTTTCTTTGATCTGTAAACAGTCCAGTTCTAATAGAAATGTGGATAAAGAAGACACAATTTGCTTGTCTGTTAATTAAGCCAGAAAAAAAACATTCATGCTGAACAAATGGCATTAAACTATGATGTTTTATTGCTTATTAACAAAAGTAATGTTGAAAAATAATGCACTTTAAAAAATAAATACATTTCACAGCTTAGGCTTTAATAGATTAGTAAATCATTGAGAACCTTTGGGCAATGACTGTAAATTCACATAAATAAAATTAGTTGTAAAACAATTATATGCAGTCATCATTAGTAATTTAATATGCATTAAACTCTATTTAGGTCAAATTTTGTTTGGCATCTTAATTTAGCTCTTAATTTGTCTACTGTTACTCATGTTTTAGCGTGCATCATCCTTGATGCGTTGTAAAGCTTAAACCAAATTGTATTTACTACATTACCATTCTGGCATGTTATTAGATATTATTATGAATATGCTAAGCTATGCTAAGTTAGAGGGAATAATTTGGAAACTCAAACATTACAACTGGGAATTCTATGCGATATTTACAATAAGTTGCAGAGTGAAAAATCATCCCTATTGCTATTACTTTAATAAGAGGTTTAGGATATTTCTCTTGCTTTCAGTTTACTGTCTGAAAAAAAGTTACAACTGGTATTTTTAACATGACTTTTTGACTTCTCCCCAGGCTGTCAGCTGAGACAGCCACTCGCATAACAAAGAAAAGGAAGAGTTCTGTGTAATACACAATGGAGACAGTGTTAAAAATATGTATTTCATCAGGTTCAATAGACAGAGGGACATATTATAGGAACAATGTTCTAATTTCCCCTTAACCTATTCAAACAAATGCTGTGGAGGTTAATAGGATAGGTAGGTTCTGCATTTGGCTCTTCCACAATAGGGGGTCTATATTTTTTTAAAGAATCATGCAAAAGACCTAATCTGGTCCTCATGCCAGACTGGTACTATTGCTACATAGCAAGGATCAAATGTGAATAGGGCTGGTGTGACAGGCTCACCTGCTATGTAGCTTGTCAAAGCATCCCATCAAATCCAACTATTCTACAACCTTAAAGTTTTAGAGTGAAAAATAGGTCTGCAGCTGAACAAATAAAATAAGTAAATGTATGAAACATGCATAAATGATACACACTTCCCTATTGAACACTAGGCATATGGTTTGTTAATTTTACAGCAAGAGGGCCATACATACGGTATATAGGTTTGCTGCTATGCAACTACTAACCCATAAACCCTTTAGCATCAGCTAAATTCTCCAAGAAAGTACACCTGTCGCAAAACACAGACCTAGTGAGAATGTTCTTCAGCACCACCAGTGCACCTTAAAATATTTGTGTGGGAAATGAGAGTGGGTAACAGGGCTCTTGTGATGTTTCCTATTACATGAATTAAATAATTGGCTAACTCACATAATTTATGTACCACCTAGCTCTTATAGTGCTAGGAGAATACTGCACATTTCATATGGCATACCAGACTGGTAGTATTGGGGAGATGCTCATAATATGTTTATTTTTTTGAAAGCTAAAAATAAGCTGAAAAACACAACTTAGGATTGGTAGATCAGCTGTAAACAAGGGTGGACGAGGCAAGTGAATTGTCAAACCTCAAAATCTGTAAAATAAATAAATACATAAACTATATATATATATATATATATATATATATATATATATACACACACATATATATATATATATATATATATATATATATATATATATATATATATATATGTGTGTGTATATATATATATATATATATATATATATATATATATATATATATATATATATATATATATAGTTTATGTATTTATTTATTTTACAGATTTACAACCTGTTAGTGCTATATACAGTAAATCCTGAAAAATAATAATAATTAGCATGTGAATGTCTGTGTTTTTCTTTCCAAAAGATTTGATCATAAACGACAGCTTTTGGTGTGTTACAAAAGAAAAAAAGCTTTACCAGCACTGTATTTCATCTTTTTTCATTACTTCTCAGCAATATTACACTCTGCACATTGACATCTAACATATATTTAATATAGCACTATGGTGCCACAGGAGCTAGGGATTCATTGCAGGCTTCACCTGTGTGGACAAGTAAAATAAAAATCTGTAATGATAACAGAACTGACCTATTCCATGATTTAAAATAACGATGATGAAAGCAGATATCTTCCCATTTTCTATCATATATGCCAAGTATGATATATATATATATATATATATATATATATATATATATATATATATATATATTCAGGATGTCCTGTGTAATGTTTGACTGTTACCTGTGATGATGCCCTAAAATGAAAACTCTGCCATGGAATGTTACTGCCTTGTAAAATTCTGTCTACTTTACCATTTGAAAAGGAAGGGAAAGTGCAGCGCTAAAAAAATGATTGTGAAAAATCGTAAATTAATAACTTAATAATTGAAATTAAATTATTTATAACCCCACAATGAGTGGGAAGGGATATATATGTGATGTGATAGAAAAAAAGGCAGTGAAAAAAAAAATTCTTTTTGTGAAAAAAAACTATTTTTGTTGGGTGGTGAAAAAAAAGGGGTAAAAAGGAAAACTAGTGCAAAGTTCCAGGAAAAAGGTGAATATAAAATTCAAAAACCGGGGATGAAAGGGGAAGGAGATAATAAATAGTGAATGGAGGAATAATGGCAAAGATTTGCAAATATAATGTATTTGAAATATAGAAAAGGCAAAAAATTGTAAAAAACACCAAAAATTGGGCTGAAATTGCTCAGTACACAAAATTAGGTGATTATGGAGAAAAACAAAAAAAAAATGCAAAAAAGAGGTCCCATAAAACTAATAATACTAATAATAATATAGTCCCAAAAGGTGATGTTTAAAAGTGAAGATAGAAGTGATGAACCAATCTTCCCAAGGGAATGTGGAGACTTCAGGTGTAACACCCTGGTGGTGGATAGTCTGCTTACCAGATTGCCGTGACTGTGTTGAACAGTCTCACCCAGCACTGGGAATAGGTTTACCCAGAACCTTTGTGTCTCCACGATGACTGTGCGATAATGGAAATCTTCAGGAACTTGCTCAATACTTCTCGAGAAAAGAGTTTGCACATCTGACATACTTTACCATTTGGTTGATAAGTGACAGCAATAGTGACAGATAGTTCTTCTGTCTACTTTACCACAGATTGCATGAAAGTGTAAGCCACTGGTGACACAGTCCCATTGGGTTACATTTTATGTATTAGGTAGTGTACCTCCAGGAAAAAAGCTAAATACACAGTTGAAATGAGTATATGTTTATTGTTTTACCTACATTGTCTATAATAAGTATTCATATCCTTGGAAATTTCCATAATTTATTATCATAGAACATTGAATCTCAGTAGATTTTTTTTTACACTGACCTACAGAAATAATATATTCTCTAAAGTCAAAGGGAAATGCATCTTTGCAAAGTGATTTCAGTTAATTACAGTGAACGGATATGTAATAGCTCACTGCATAATTAAACACTGCTTTTATGAGACACCTAAATCAGGGCAAAGCAACGTGTTCCCCCACCCCCGTAACGCATACTTACCTTCCTATTGCTCTTTCCCTCTTTGTTAGCCTTTATGAGAAAAGGAAAGTCTTGTGCCTTAACTCTATGTCACAGTTAAAGTGGAACTAAACCTTCAGTAAAAAAAAATGCAAGCAGGCATCTTTTTATGTCTCTTCTGCAACAAAAGAAACTATCCTGCCTGTTTACAATTTTCTTTTGAATGTACACTGAGCTGTTCATGCGCATGGGCATACAAAGGGAGATTTACTAAAACTGGAGAGTGCAAAATCTGATGCAGCTGTGCATAGACACCAATCAGCTTCCAGATTTTATTGTCAAAGCTTAATTGAACGAGCTGAAGTTAGAAGCTGATTGGTTACTATGCACAGCTCCACCAGATTTTGCACTCTGAGTGCTCCAGTTGCAGTAAATATCCCCCAATGTGTCACAATGCCAGGATAAGTGACTCCCATGTGCAAAAAACCGGACCATGTGCCCTCGGACACAGCTGATCACAGATTGGGGTAAAGGGCCAATCCAATCACAGCTGATCCTATGTAAAACACACTTGGCGGTTATCGGCATTCTTTCCTCACACGCTGTCACAGAACAAGGGGAGGAGAGCCAGGGGACTTTTACACTGAGAATCAGGACTCTTATCATCAGTTTCCTGATCATCAGTGCAGACCCAACAGTGCCCATCAGTGCTGCCTATCCGTACCCACCAGTGCCACCTATCAGTGCCTCCTCATCAGTGCTGCCTATCCGTCCCCACCAGTGTTGCCTATCAGTGTCCATCAGTGCCACATTCAGTGCCGCCTATCCGTCCCCACCAGTGTTGCCTATCAGTGTCCATCAGTGCCACCTTCATTGCCACCTATCTGTTCCCATCAGTGCCACATATTAGTGCAGCCTCATCAATGTCTCCTCATCTGTGCCAATTTTTTTAACTTCATCAGCGCACATCAGTGAAGGAGAAAAATTGAATTTACAAAATGTTATAACAGAATTTTTTTTTAAAAATTGTTGGTCTTTTTTCATCGGTTTAGCAAAAAATACCAAAAGAAAGCTCTAGCTGTATGAAAAAAAATTATAAAAATTTAATTTGGATGCAGTGTTACATGACCGCGCAATTGTCATTCAAAGATGCGACAGCGCTGAAAGTTGAAAATTGGTCAAGGCAGGAAGAGGGTGAAAGTGCCCAGCATTGAAGTAGTTAAATGCACGTGTACAATAAATTAAAATATTTGGAAAACAAAAAGTATCACTTTATGGCTTTCAAAATGTTCATACCATTAATATGGGCATTAACGTATCTGATTGACCCAATCAGAAAATCCCACCCTGTATTGCTAAAGCCCCGTACACATGGGCCGAATGTCGAGAGACATCAGCCGGTTCATTAAAAACTGTCTGACATTCAGCCTGTGTGCGTGCCAGCCAGTTCGGATGGCTTCTGTTGGACGTGCATGCTGGAAAACCAGCAGGCGACTGGCTCCTGATCAGCCCTGTCAGCCAATAGCTGACAGCGCTGACCGGAATGTTTTTGGCGGGGGGCATGCCTGTGTCATAACACAACAGCTTAGTGGGGGAGAATGCTGTACTAATGTCAGATGGTTAGTACAGCGACTCCGACCAGGGCTGACAGTTTTTTTCTTGTTCAAACTCGTAGTGTGTACCAGGCTTTAGTCTTGGACCGACTGATTGGTCAGTATAGAATTGACATGTACAGCTAGTTATCCAGCAACAGTGTAAGAAGTTATCACAAACTATGTGTGTGTTCGACTGGTTGCAGCAACAAGATTAAACCATGTGAATCAAAGGCGATTATTATAAGTATATCTGGCAGCGTTATAGTTTGTCTCAGCCCCTGGCACTGGTAACAAAATAGAATAATGTACATTTGTACATTGTATATAAAATGAAATAATTGTAAATTTGTGATGATCTGAGGAATTTTTCACAAATGTGGCAGTAAATGAATAATCACATGCCACATATATCTAAATTAACATAAACAGTTTTATAAAATGAAATAAGTCATTCTTTTTTTAGCCAAAATACAAAAATTTATTATAACAATATATTGAAGTTTTTTTCTTCGTCAGTAATATTGGATCTGCTAGAAACTTGACCTTCAGGCTCCATGCACACTGGGCTTATTAAAACGTCTGTTCTCTTTGGAGTAAAAAATGTCCATATAGAGTATTTTTTGTACAAAGCTTAGACGAGTTTAGGAGAGTTTTACGTTTTTTTCTGCCTCCAAGCTCCAATCAGAAACGCGAATGAGAAGGGTTTTTTTTTTTCTGCCTCTAAACGTTAAACTCAAAATATGCCTCTTAACGTCCTAATGTGCAAGGACACATAGGATTATATTGAGCTGCTTCTACAGGCAGAATACAAAACTCCTGTAGAAGCAAAACATTTTTAAGCCAGCGTGCATGGAGCCTAAGGCTCCATGCACGCTGGCTTAAATGTTGCTTCTAAAGGAGTTGTGAGTTCTGCCTGTAGAAACAACGCAATGTTATCCTATGTGTTCATGCACATTAGGACATTTATGCCGTGTACACACGATCGGTTTTACCGATGAAAACAGTCCGATGGACTTTTCTCATCGGACAAACCGATCGTGTATGGGCCCCATCGGTCTTTTTTCCATCGGTAAGAAAAAATAGAACATGAAAATTTATCCGAAGGGAAAAAAAACGATAGCAAATTCCGATCGTCTGTGTGGAACTCCATCAGACAAAAAACCCACGCATTTTCAGAATCAAGTCAACGCATGCTCAGAAGCATTGAACGTCATTTTTCTCGGCTTGTCTGAGTGTTTTACGTCACGGTGTTTGGGACGGTCGGATTTTTGACTGATGGTGTGTAGGCAAGACTGATGGAAGTCAGCTTCATCGGATTTCCGATGGAAAAATCCATCGGATTAGAATCCATAGGAAATTCGATCGTGTGTACAGGGCTTTACAGGCATATTTTGAGATCAACGTTAAGAGGCAGAAAAAAAAAAAACCTTCTCATTCGCGTTTCTGATTGGAGTTTGGAGGCAGAAAAAACGTAAAACTCTCCTAAACTCGTCTAAACTCTGTACAAAAAACACTCTATATGAAAGTTTTTTACTCCAAAGATAAGACGTTTTTTTAAGCCCAGTGTGCATGGAGCCTAAGGACTAATCCCTCTCCACTCCATGTAAGATGAAAAACTTTGTGCAGTCTGCTGCATGTGAAAAAGTTACAGATTTGCAGTCTGACCACTGGGGAAGAGGAGAAAGACAAAATCTTTCTATTTGCCCGCAGCATACCGATGACATCATCATTATTATCATCATCAGCAGTTTTTTAATGCTAAAGAGTGAAGCATTTTTGAAAAAGATTATGTTTTTGTGACATGTCACAGAACCTGTAGAGTAACTAAATTGCACACTTTAAACGATAAGTTCACCTTTGTAAAATAAAAGGAGCCTAACATGTTACACCTGTTTTCAAGGTGAAACATGTTACTGATGCAGCAGCTCCTGCGCTCCAGATTCCCTGTTGTGACAGCGAGCCAGGGATCTTCTCTCTGCACCCAGAAGATCACAGGTGCAACTCAGCTCGCTCTTCAGGCTCTAGCAGATCATGGGTGCAATCTCAGGCTCCTGCAGACTTTCAGTGTAAATGTCTGCCTGTAGCTCTTATGGGAATGACAGGAAGGATCAATGAAGTACCTAGAGCTCTAATCAGCTCCTTGGTAGTTCATTGAGAGTTACCAGCCTTAATTGCTGATGGTAGTTGTAGTTGCCTATTAACAAAACTTTGAGACTGAATGATGCGACTGAATGAGTCCTGCACAGACACTTCTTTTAAATTGTGTCGGGAGAAGATCCCAGGCTCACTGTCACAATGGGGAATTTGGAGGGAGCAGGAGCTGTTGCATCATAATATGTTTCACCTTGAATATGGGTGTAACATGTTAGGAAAGGTGAATCTATCCGTTAACCAAACTCTAAGTGACATCTTACAAAAGCAAGATATAAATGTCTCACCATGCAGGAATCTTTTAGACCAACACTATTACATTTAGCGGAAGGAGGCGTTAGTCGAGGTATACACATACTGAATGCAGAATGCCAAAGACAAGTGCATAAGTACACTGCAGTAATTCTGCCCTGATGCTCAACCTGAATATATTCTATGCATTTCATATTCTTATCTTTATTATCTGACTTGAATGAAACATGGTTGGCAAATGATTGATTCCCAGCACTATAACATCTTGACCTAGAATTTGATTTTCACATAATTCAATCAAAGGCATTACAGGTTTCATCAGTCACACAGATAAGAAATGCTAAAAAATGGCAAATAAAACCAAATAAAGCATAGGGGAATTACATGGTATGAATATATAGGTACACTTTACGAAATCTGGGCAATTATTAATGATATTAAGCAATTACAGTGCAACAATAAATGTTTCAAAATGGATTCCTAAAGCATCAAAATATAATAAGCACTTCAGCTAACTTGCCTGTAATCTCCAATTTCCTACATACCAGGTGCTCATATAGTTTGCTAATGGAACTTGGATAATAATCAGGAAGTCTTTTTAATACATACTTGAAATGAAAGGTCCCAGTGCGCCTCTGGTATTTCTGTATTCTACAACCTAGTGGTTGGAAAATCTATCAGGTTTAAAACTCATGTAGAATATTAAACTATCCAACAGGGACAAGGCTGCAAGCTTAGTACTATAGCAAACAAATACTTCTAATCTGTTTTAATAAAATGACATAACCTTTTCAGCAAGACTAACACATATGATGCATACAATCTTATATTAGTTTTAATAATTGTATTGATTTATTTTTCACTGTGATCATAGGTGTTTATGAAAAAGATAATATTTGGACTGAACCTCTTGTTTCATTTTTGAAAAATAAGATAAAAATGGATATTTATAATAAAACAAAAACATGCTATCTATATCTAAGAATAACAGTGTGTTACAAAGCATGGAATTTATGGGGTTGGGTTCCTAAAAATAAAAAGGCTGTTCACTTTGTAAGAAGATCTAGCTTACCTTAGCTTAGTGAATGGGATGAAGCTCTGCTGACTTCCATCAACCAATCATGCGTAAGCAAAATGCTGTTTTTTTATTATTATTATTTTATTTTATTTGTACATGTTTGGGTATTCTTTGTGAATTTATTGCCACATTTACGAAGTTCCCTTGCAAAGTGAACAGCCTATTTACTCTTAGTAAATCAACCGCTAGTACAACTCTATCTTACAGCATGTCATAATTACAGACACACATCTGTTTGCATCTTCTGCAATTCTTCTTTCTGTCCCTTCCAATGGTGCAATAAAGTGGGGTTGATTCACTAAAACGGGAGAGTGCAAACTCTGGTGCAGCTCTGCATAGAAACCAATTAGCATCAAGTTTTGTTGGTGTTTTTTTTTTTTTGTCAAAGCTTAATTGAACAAGCTAAAATCTGATTTGCTACCATACACAGCTGCACCAGATTTTGCAACCCCATTCAGTCTATGTCTATTGCCATCTGTTCTGTATTAGCTCTTATCATCTATTAGGCTCTTCACTGCCTTATCTCAACAGTCCAAAAGCACATCTACCCCTCCCCTCCTCAATAAAATCTGAAACATTATGTGACTGCATTTGATGAACAGTATTATTCAATACAGCAATTTTTTTTCTTCAGTGCTATTTTTCAAGTCTAGTAACCAAGCACAATTACCTCTTTTGAGGTCAGACCTGTATTTAACCACTTAAGCCCCGGACCATTTGGCTGGCCAAAGACCAGAGCACTTTTTGCGATTCGGCACTGCGTCGCTTTAACTGACAATTGCGCGGTCGTGCGACGTGGCTCCCAAACAAAATTGACGTCCTTTTTTTCCCACAAATAGAGCTTTCTTTTGGTGGTATTTGATCACTTCTGCGGTTTTTATTTTTTGCGCTATAAACAAAAATAAAGCGACAATTTTGAGAAAAAAGCTATATTTTTTACTTTTTGCTATAATAAAAAAAAACCAAAAATATATAAAAAAAACATTTTTTTCCTCAGTTTAGGCCGATACGTATTCTTCTACATATTATTTGGTAAAAAAAATCGCAATAAGTGTTTATTGATTGGTTTGCGCAAAAGTTATAGCGTATACAAAATAGGGGATAGTTTTATGGCATTTTTATTAATAATTTTCTTTTTACTGGTAATGGCGACGATCAGCGATTTTTATCATGGCGGACACCTTTTGGGACCATTGTCATTAATACAGCGATCAGTGCCATAAAAATTACACTGACAGTGAAGGAGTTAACCAGTAGGGGGCGCTGAAGGGGTTAAGTGTGTCCTAGGGATGTGTTCTAACTTTGGGGGGGATGGGCTATGTGTGACACAACACTGATCACCGCTCCTGATCACAGGGAGCTGTAATCAGTGTCCTGTCAAAAGGAAGAATGGGGAAATATTTGTTTACATTAGCATTTCCCTGTTCTTCCTCTCCGTGAGACGATCTCGGGTATCCCCGCGGACATCGAGTCCGCAGGACCCATGGTTCGGACTCACGGAGCTCGCGGTAGGCGCGTGCGTGCGCCGCCGGCGGTGCGCGTGGGCCCACAATGCCGCATTTTAAAGGGGACATACAGGTACGTCCATCTTCCCAGCCATGCCATTTTGTCAACGCATATCGTCGTGCGCTGGTCCTTAAGCGGTTAATGCTATCTGATTGGGTGTTTTGGCTTACAGCACCTAAAGTGTGTTCCTAGGTAAAAAAAAACCAACATATTTTGCATATTTCTGTAATACATGTGTAATTTGTCTCTTAAAAACACTGCAAATACAGCAAAATATATGCTGATCATGAAACCCAGTAAGATTCTAACTTCTTGTAGTGAGCAGAAAACACAGTGCCTCTGCTGCACCAACATCCCAAGTGGTGCTATTAGCTCTTCCTGACTTACCTACCTTGCTGCAATACAGAACAAATCTCTTATGTTAAAGAGATGATGAGAGGGAAGGTATTCTGCAGTCCAACATATACTTAGACAAAATTGCTTGGGATTTCAGTATTGCAGAGGCAGCATTGTCAGCTAACTACAGTAAGTTTGGAGCTCAGTTCATTTCTGACAGATATATTGCCCATGTATTGCTCAAATTCCCTGCAGTCTTCATTAATGTTAGGCAGACACATATTGACAATTAAATATAATATAAAACAATATATTGAGTAACAATCTCAATCTTAGACCTCACCTCAAAACATAGCCCTGCCATAGACCTGCCTTCCATTCTCTTAAGAGGTCTATGGCAGGGCTATGCCTATAGCTGTCTATGCCTATTTCTGTCTATTACTGGACTCTTTTTGCCAAACATGCTTAAGGCCCAGTTCACACTGACGCGGTGCAGAATTTGCAATTCCTTTGCACTTCCCGCACAGCATCAAAATCACACTCCATTCATGCAAACCACTGCGGCTGTGTATATTAGGTTAATGACATCCCAAAATCGGATTGCAAAATGCAGTGTGATTTGCTGAATCTGATCGCATAGGTGTGAACACCCATGCAATCCGATACCAGTGTGACAAAAAAAAGAGTCCTGCAGGATATTGTTCCGGATGCAGTGCGATTTGAGCCATACAAAATGAATGGCTCAAAACACTGTTGCACTACCACATGTGATTTGAATAGGAATGCGGGGCAATTCCTGTCCGAATCGCATGCAATTCCTGCACTAGTTCTAAATGAGTCTATGGTCTTATGGTAAACTGTATGTGCAGTGCACCTACAGTGGATATAAAAAGTCTACACACCCCTGTTAAAATGTCAGGTTTCTGTGATGTAAAAAAAAAAATAGACAAAGATAAATCATTTTAGATTTTTTTTCCACCTTTAATGTGACCTATAAACTGTACAACTCAACTGAAAAACAAACTAAATTGTTTTAGGTAGAGGGAAGTAAAAATAAAAATAAATAATAATATGGTTGTATAAGTGTGCACACCCTTACTTTGTTGAAACACCTTTTAATTTTATTGCAGCACTCAGTCTTTTTGGGTATGCGTCTATCAGCATGGCCCATCTTGACTTGGCAATATTTGCTTACTTACTCTTCTTTGCAAAAACTTTCCAAATGTCAGATTGCGAGGACATCTCCTGTGCGCAGCCCTCTTCAGATCACCCCACAGATTTTCAATTATATTCAGGTCTGGGCTCTGGCTGGGCCATTCAAAAACTTGAATCTTCTTCTGGTGAAGCCATGCCTTTCTGGATTTGGATGTATGTTTTGGGTCGTTCTAATGCTGAAAGGTGACATTCCCCTTCATGTTCAGCTTTCCATCAGAAGCCTCAAGGTTTTGTGCCAATATTGCCAATATTGACTGGTATTTGGAACTGTTCATTATTCCCTCTACCTTGACTAAGGCCCCAGTTCCAACTGAAGAAAAACACCCCCAAAGCATGATGCTGCCACCACTATGCTTCACTGTTGGTATGGTGATCTTTTGGTGATGCACAGTGTTGTTTTTGCTCCAAACATATATTTTGCAATTATAGCCAAAAAAGTTCAACCTTGGTTTTATCAGACACTAACATATTTTCCCACATGCTTTTGGGAGACTTCAGATGTGTTTTTGCAAAATTTAGCCGTGCTTGGATGTTTTTCTTCGTAAGAAAAGGCTTCTATCTTGCCACTCTAGCCCATAGTCCAGACATATGAAGAATACAGAAGATTGTTGTCATATGCACCACACAGCCAATACTTGCCAGATATTCCTGCAGCTCATTTAATGTTGCTGTAGGCCTCTTGGCAGCCTCCCTGACCAGTTTTCTTCTCATCTTTTCATATATTGTAATATTATTTTTTTTTTTTTAAATCATATTTTTATTTTTATTTTTCCATTGAGAGGAAAACAAACACAAATTGCATCCCTCTTACTTCTAGCTCCCATGGTCTCCCCCCTCTCCCATCTCTACTCACCCATCCCTCCTCCCCTCATACCTCCAAGATATCACACCACCCTCTCCATATGTTTTCAAATTTCCTCAGGCAACCTCTGCGTAAGAAAATATACTTTTCTTTAATTACCGTTTCCCTTACTTGTATTTTCCAGTCTTCTACAGTGGGAGGGTATGGTGATAGCCACTTTTGTGCAATAAGCTTACGAGCCTGGAATAGACTTCTATTTATTGAAACAATATAATCCACTGGGATTCTCGATTCATCCAGTATACCCAGAAGACAACCCCCAGGCTCCATGAGCATCCCACTCTCAAATACACTATTAATCATAGATACCACCCCGGACCAATAGCGATGAAGTTTAGGGCATCTCCATATCATGTGTATTAGATTGGCTACTCTCCCTTTACATCTAGGGCATCGGTCTGTATCTCTACATTTCCATTTAAATAATTTCTAAGGGGGGGGGGGGATGTGTCCTATGTAGGATAAATAGTTGTGTTAAATTTTTTGTTGGAGATAGAGAGGCCTGAGGTATTACTGATAGTGCCTGTGCCCACTGTTCATCTGAAATTGTCCCAATATCCCCTGACCAGGCTAGTCTTGCTGGTATGTCCACAGTTTTTTTAAATTTATCAAATAATATATCATATAATTGTGATATCAGACCCTTTTTTTTTGCCCTGTCTTATCCAACAAGGCTATCACCACTGACTTATTAAACTTCAATTCCTGTATACGACCCTGTGTTTTTAACGCATGCCTAAGCTGAAGGAATTGAAAAAATCTTTGATTTGGAATATTATATTCTTTACTTAATTCACTAAAGGTTTTCATCACATCTTCCTCAAATAGCTGTGGCATATACCTTAGTCCCTTCTGCCTCCAAAACTCAAACCCCTCCAATTTCCCCAGTTCCACATATCTACTATTATTCCAAATTGGCGTGTATGAAGTAAATCCCTTTACTTCAGTAATTTTCCTCATTTCCTGCCATACCATGTCAAATAATTTACCCGTATGGAATCCTTTATCACAAAATTGATTTCTCGATTCTAGTAAAGAAATTAGTGGATAAACTTTATAAACTGTTAATAGCAGATTCTGTATAGGATCAGCATGTAATACTTTTGTCCATCCACTAAAATGTTGTATTTGTGAGGCTAAGAAGTAGTTTTTGGGATAGGAGATTGCAAGACCTCCCTCTTCCTTATTTAACATTAAAGTTATTAACTTTATACGTGGTCGTTTATTCCTAGTTTATTCCTCCAAATCAACTCTCTAAAGAGAGATTCTATTTTTCTAAACCAAAAGGCTGTAATCCATACGGGTGAATTATTAAACACATAAAGTAATTGCGGCGCTCAAATCATTTTGATAAGATTTGCTCTTCCTATCACCGTCAGAGGTAACTTACACCAACTTCAACATTTGTCTTTAAATTTTGCTAATAATGGTTTAAAATTCAAATTAATATAGTCTTTTACATCCCGAGAAATCTCTATCCCCAAATATTTCACTGTGTTCTTAATTTGGATTTTAGAGGCTTAATTTAATAATGGGGTTTTTAACTCATCTAATGGTAATAGTATGGATTTATCCCAATTAATCTGGAAGCCTAAAAACAACCCAAATATGGAGATAAGGCTCATAAGTTCCGATAATGAGTTTGAGGTATCCCCCAGGAAAATAAGAGCGTCATCTGCATTAAGGGCCACTTTATCCTCTCTTCCTGCCTGACAAAACCCGACTATTTTGGTTGATTGTCTAATGGCAAGGGCAAGGGGCTCTACTGCTATAGCGAACAGTAATGGCGATAGGGGGCAACCCTGTCTTGTCCCTCTAGATAAGGTAAACGGGCTGGATAGTGTATTATTAATTCTTACCCATGCTTTAGGGTCTCTGTATAATATTTTCACCCATTTAAAAAAACCTGTACCTATTCCAAAAGCCGCCAATACAGTCCATAAATATTCCCACTCCACCATATCAAAGGCTTTTTGGGCATCTAAGCATAGTATTGCTCTAGAACCCCTATTTTCCATAGGCAATTGCAAATTCAAAAATAATCTGCGAATGTTTGTTGCAGCTGCTCTCTTTGGAATAAAACCTGTTTGATCTTCATGTATCAAACTACTAATGTATTTTGATAACCTATTTGCGAGAACCCTGGCCAAAATTTTACCATCTGAGGTAAGGAGGGATATAGGACGATATGATTCAGGCAGCATTGGGTCCTTACCCTGTTTTGGAATCACTATTACTATTGTTTCCTGCATTGATTCTGGAAGTATTTGTTTTTCATACGCTTCTTTTAGTACCTCTAGAAGTTCTGGTAATAAAATTGTATCAAATTTTTTATATATCTCTGTCGGTAGTCCGTCCAACCCTGGTGCTTTATTATTATGAGTTTGTGAAACAGCTAAGCTTAATTCTTCCAGGGATATGGGACTATCGAGTGCTTCTCTATCCTCTAATTTAAGTTTTGGAAGAGCCAATTTATCCAAAAATGTAGCTTGGTTAGTAGGGTTCGACACCTTAGACTCATAGAGTGAGGTGTAGAAATCAACAAATACTACTTGTGTCATACTTCACATCACCTTCAAGATTGTTAACTGCTGTAACAGTAATCAGGCCTTCTTGTGCCTGAGCTATAACTGCCAGCATACGTCCCACCTGTTCCCCCATCTCATAATGTTTTTGTTTTTGAAAAAATCTACTATTTTCTGCTTTAGTTAGAGCCAAACTTTTATGAACTGCCTGAGCCTCCTGCCATGCCAATCACTTTTATTCTATGGGATCCCTAATATAATCCTGTTCTGTTTGAGTCACCCTTTTCATTACTTCCTCCTCTCGCCTCCTAGATGAACTCTTAATTTTATAGATGTCTTTAATTATTAGTCCACGCATATATGCCTTCATAGTGTCCCAAACTACTAATAAAGAAGTTGAGTTTTTATTTTCCTTAAAGAATTCAATTAACTGTAACTCTATCTTATCTTACTCCGTCAGTAATAATAGCCATTGTGGATTAATATTCCAAAAGGAGTAGATGTCTGTCCCTCAGGTTGTATATTCAGTATAAGTGGGGAATGGTCTGAGAGGCCCCTAGGGCCATATTGGATTGGATTGATTCCACCAAAGGCAGAAAATGATCATTCCCCAGGGCCAGGTCAATTCTTGACAAAGATTTGTATGTGCTCGAGCAACATGAGTATTCTCTTCTTGATGGATATCTATTTCTCCACATGTCTATTAGCCCCATTTCTTGTAGTTGTTTAGCAAATCTAGTTCTCTTCACCATTTGTTTTCGCTTTGTGGTACTATGTCTATCTTCCCCCTCACTCATTATATTATTAAAGTCTCCCATTACTAAGGTTGGCAAGTGCAGCCATTGTACCATTTTCCCAAAAACATTTTTCAGCACATCATCACTATAAGGAGGAGGAATATAGACATTGACCAACAAAAGGTTTTTATCATCTATTAAACACCGTAACACGATATATCGACCTTCTGGGTCTATAAAACTCTCTTTACATGAGAACCGTATCGAGTGAGAAATCAAAACACTGACACCTCGTGAGTAAGTGGTATGTATAGCATGGAATTGATACGGAAATCTTACACCTTCAAAAAGCAACATGTCTGCTCGCTCGAGATGGGTCTCCTGCAAAAATATTATCATAGGTTTATAAATTTCAATAGCCTCATAAACTGCTTGTCTTTTCTGCCTGTCTCCCATCCCCCTTACATTCCATGACAACACCATTATTTTACTACTCATCATTACATTTCATCAGAGAATATTGAACAAAGCTTCAACAAACCAGAAACACTATCCGATATGAAATATTATGTGTTACCGGCGCCAAGATATTATTATAGAAAAATATAAATAGTCTGCTGCAATCAATTATAACCATATAGGTTATCTAAATGAAAAATATATAAAAGGTGGATTGCGCTAACTTAAATCCTAAAACCTGTGATCTTCTACTCAATATGTAAACTTAGTGCTCTAAACATTATTAATTAAAACCACAATTAAACAATATGTGAACTCAGTGTTCTAAACCTTAAAACCACAATTAGTATACCAATCTGTGTGTCATTAGTAGCAAAAATCCTGCTGTGATTTCTTAAAAGTGCATGTGCAATGAATAAATAATCCCTTGTTTAATAAATATAAGAAATAAAATTAAACCATAAAATATTTTTAGTTCATAAAATCCTCCCAGTGAACTGAATGGAGATATTATATGGATGAATTTCCCAAAAAAATGTCCATGTGATCCAATGCCGGTGGTATGTTCTATTCCCAGTGACTTGCTAAATATTCCCTAGATTTTCACCTCCACCACATTGTGCTATACACCACCACCAGGTAAATTGGCCACTCAACAGATAGGCTGAATATGTACGCCTTTGGTTCATATGGATAACCACTCTGTATTATAGATGTATCCAGCAGTTCCTCCCCATATGTCGGTGGTGAATGTCACTCTATGATTGCTCATAAGATATAAAGGGCCATCATGGTGCAGTATGTATAAAAATCATTTATTAAAGTTAAAAAATATATGTGTCATGCACTCACATTTATCTGTGCCTCTGCAGGGACATCTCTGGCAATTGTAAACAGGATTCATAGCATCACTCAGCCCAGAAAGGAACCGTGAGGGGCACTTGTACGGACCAGACATAGGGAATACCTATACATTGCTGGATCAACTCAGTGCCGGCTTGGAGGCACAGATAAATGTGAGTGCATGACACATATATTTTTTAACTTTAATAAATGATTCACCTACTGGTGAGTGGCCAATTTACCTGGTGGTGGTGTATAGCACAACGTGGTGGAGGTGAAAATCTAGGGAATATTTAGCAAGTCACTGGGAATAGAACATACCACCGGCATTGGATCACATGGACATTTTTTTGGGAAATTCATCCATATAATATCTCCATTCAGTTCACTGGGAGGATTTTATGAACTAAAAATATTTTATGGTTTAATTTTATTTCTTATATTTATTAAACAAGGGATTATTTATTCATTGCACATGCACTTTTAAGAAATCACAGCAGGATTTTTGCTACTAATGACACACAGATTGGTATACTAATTGTGGTTTTAAGGTTTAGAACACTGAGTTCACATATTGTTTAATTGTGGTTTTAATTAATAATGTTTAGAGCACTACGTTTACATATTGAGTAGAAGATCACAGGTTTTAGGATTTAAGTTAGCGCAATCCACCTTTTATACACTATCCGATATAACCTATATATATATAAGAAAAGCATTTCTCCCACTGAAAGAAAAACATGGAGAGAGAGAAAGACACATATATATATATATATATATATATATATAGAGAGAGAGAGAGAGAGAGAGAGAGAGAGAAAAGAGAGAGAGAAAAGAGAGCGAGAGAGAGCCCGGGGAGAAAAAAAATATTTTTTATATATAACCCCCCCAAACCCCCATCCTCCCTCTCTTGCGAACCCAATCATTCCTAGGGATTCCCACCAACCACCCAGGTTGGTAGAAACCTCTACCCCTCAACACAGTCCACTCGGGACTCATACAAGGGGACTGTCTAATGGCCATAAACAGTTACAAGTGAAATGCATGTGCCAAAAAAAAAAAAAAAAATAACTAAGAGGATTGGCTTAGGAGACTCCTGAAAAAGAAAGTCCACCGTTTCAATATTTAAATATAGTGCGAATGTGGAAAGGAGAGGAAAAATGTATCAAACTTTCAGGAAGTCTTTTTATTCTCCTTTGTATATCTTGCATCTAACCAGACGTTAACTGCTTCCGGATTTTCAAAAAAAAATTAATTTTCTCCATCCATAATTCTCAATTTAGCTGGGAATAACATTGAATGTGTTATTTGTTTTAGACGCAAACTACGCTTAATCTCTTTAAATTTTTCTCTTTTCTTCTGTACTTCCATCAAAAAATCTGGATAAAAGGAGATTTTATTACCCTTATACTCGATATTTCCTTTTTGGCGTGCTTTAGAAAGGATTAAGTCTCTGTAATTTAGCATCTTGATTATCACTGTCCTAGGTTTACTTGAAGAGGAGATCTGACGACTGTGAATACGATGAGCCCTTTCAATTGTATAAAGTTTTGAGAATCCCTCCATGCCCAATGTAGCCATTATCCATTTTCTTTTTTTTAAAACGATCATTGATTGACCTCCTTCCTGTTCAGGAACGCCTAGAATACGAACATTGTTACGTCTTTGCCTATTTTCCAAATTATCCAGTCTCTGTGCTTGGTCCAATATTTGTTTTTTGGTTTGTTGGAGTTCCCTCATTAGGGAAGGCAAGGCATCCTCTGTTGTACTGACCCTGTTATCCAAATCAGTTGTGCATTCACCGATTTTTTTATTTTCTTGTCTTATAACTGTTATATCCTTTTTTTAAATCTAGCATTTGATTTGTTAAAGAATTATTACATGCCTGTATGGCGGCGAAGACATCACTCAGTGTTGGTTCCTTTATTGTAGTTTCAGCTGCTTTACTGACAGATTGAAACTACCAATAGCCTTATTCCCACCTATACCCTGTAATATTGTAGTTCTTTGTGATGTCACTGTTCTGCCATATTTTCTCCACCTTCTCCACTTGATAATGACTTCACTGTGTTCCATGGTATATCTAATGCCTTGGAAATTCTTTTGTACCCTTCTCCTGACTGATACCGTTTAACAATGAGATCCCTCTGATGCTTTGGAATCTCTCTGCAGACCATGGCTTTTACTGTAGGATATGACTAAGAAAAAGTCAGAAAAGACCTACTAGAACAGCTGAACTTTATTTTGGGTTAATCCAAGGGACTGTAATTAATGGCAGGTGTGTAATGACTCCTATTTAACCTCAGTTTAATTCTGAACACAGCTACAACCCCAGTTATAAGAGCGTGTGCACACTTATGCAACCACATTATTTTATTTGTACTTCCCCTCCCTTCCCCTCCCTAAAAGATTTCAGTTTGTTTTTCAATTGAGTTGTACAGTTTATAGGTCACATTAAAGGTGGAAAAAGTTCTGAAATGATTTATCTTTGTCTCATTTTTTTACATCACAGAAACCTGACATTTTAACAGGGGTGTGTAGATTTTTTATATCCACAGTATAGTTAAAATAAGGGACCTATCGTTTGGGGTTAAAAGTAGGCACCTAAGGTTAAATATTTGGCCTTAGTTATCTCTCTCTAAATGCATCATTGCTGCCAGCTGTTGCTGCTGGAAAACAGCTGATAAACCTGTTGCTGCTGCTAACAACAATTTATTACAAAGGACAAGGAGAAGCCAAAGATTTAAATGCATTCTTCTCCTCAGTTTTCACAAAGGAAAAGGGGGATATAGTAACTAAGACTGTAATTTAATAATGCATTACAGAATGTACCCTCATGGCTAACAGAAGCCAGTGTCAGAAATAGACTTGAAAAGCTTACCGGTAATAAGTCACCAGGACCAGATGGCTTACACTCGAGAGTCTTTAAGGAACTCAGTCAGGTGATAGCGGGACCGTTGATCCTAGATTTTATGGACAGTTTACAGACTGGAATGGTACCAGCTGATTGGAGAAAAGTCAATGTGGTACCAATATTTAAAAAAGGGCTGAGATATATCCCTGGAAACTACAGGCCACTCAGTCTAACATCAATAGTTTGTAAATTATAGGAGGGGATGATAAAGGACTATATCCAAGAATTTGTTGATGAAAACATTATTATCAGTAGTAATCAGTATGGATTCATGAAGGATCGTCCTTGTCACACCAATCTGGTAACATTCTATGAGGAAGTGAGTTGCCATGTAGATAAAGTTAGGCCTGTGGATGGTATATCTGGATTTAGCAAAAGGCATTTAATACAGTTCCCCAAAAACGTTTAATTTACTAACTGAGGTCTGTAGGCATGGACCATTGGGTATCTACCTGGACAGAGAACATGTTACAGGGGTGTGTCCAAAGGGTGGTGATTAATAGTGAGCACTCAGAATGGTCTGGTGTGGTAAGTGGGGTCCCCCAAACATCTGTCCTGGGACCAATACTGTTTAATTTGTTCATACATGATATAGAGGATGGGATAAATAGCAATGCTAAGCAGGGCAATAACTTTACGACAAGATGTGGACACCTTACAAGAAGATCTAAATAAAATAATGGATTGGGCAACTACATGGAAGATAATGAGTTTAATGTTGAAAAATGTAAAGTAATGCATTTGGGTGCTAAAAATACGAATGCAAGTTACTATCTAGGGTAAGAACCACTAGGGGGAATCCAGGATAGAAAAAGATCTGAGGGTCCTAGTAGATGACTGGCTCAGAAATGGCATGCAATGTCAATACCACATACCTGGTAGCAGAGCCTCATATGGTGAGAAAGGTCTCTCTTACACCTCTGACTCGGGGCCCCTGATAGTGTAGACAGAAGGCGCAGGAGTACAGAGTGGCACGAGTGCATGTAAGTCTTGCTAGCAGTAGGGCAGATGTCCACGCTGGGCAGGAGAAGTCATCAGATGACTCCAGTAAGCAGCTGAGCAGGTGGGCAGCTGAAACTGGTGACAGCAGGCAGAGTAGCAGAGTCAGGCAGGATGGGTCATACACAGACAGGATGGATCGGGTACAGGGCATAGGCAGGTGCGTGGTAAGGAAACAAGCCATGTCTGGAGCCGAACAGTAAACAGGAGCCAATGGAGCAGACAAAAGTGGAGGTCAGGGGACAAGCTGAAGTCAGTGCAGGTAGAGTTCAAAGAGTGATCAAAACAAACTGGGTCAGTAACTGGAATCAGGATACAGAATCACAGGGTCACAGGATACACTGTGGCTGAAGACAAGGCAGCACTGCCTCTGAGCACTGGCTGAGTTCAAATAGCCTGTTTGGCACCAGCATCTGTCACAGGTGCATGTGAGTGCCAGCAGGCACGAGAATGTGTGACGGCACGTGTGCATGCATGAATATGTGCATGAGAATATGCATTAGCCAGTGCCCAATTATTGCGAGCATAAAAGGAAACATGTTTTAGCATAGGCACAGAAGTCCATCCAGAGGAGTCATCTCATCTACTGGCAAGCCTTTCCTTACAGCCAAGCTGTTGCAAGCAATGCCAGCAGAATAATAGCATGCATTAAAAAGGGGATTTACTCCAGAGATAAAATAATAATTCTGCCACTCTACAAGACTCTGGTTCAGCCGCATCTTGAGTATGCCGTCCAGTTCTGGGCACCAGTCCTCAAGAAGGATGTGCTTGAACTGGAGAGTGTCCAGAGAAGGGCAACAAAGCTAATAAAGTGACTAGAGGGCTTTAGCTATGAGGAAAGACTACAAGCATTAAACATATTATCTCTGGAGAAGAGACGCTTAAGAGGAGATATGATACCGATATACAAATACCTTACTGGTGGTGACCCTAGCATATGGAAAAAACTTTTCAGTGGGATGGAGTTTAAAAAGACACGTGGCCATTCATTGAAACTGAAAGAGAAGTGGTTTAACCTTAAACTGCGTAGAGTATTCTTTACTGACAGAGCAGTAGGGATATAGAATTCCCTTCCGCAAGCAGTGGTATCAGCAGGGAGTGTGGATAGTTTCAAAAAAACTATTAGGCTGGGTTCACACCTATGTGAATTGGATGCAGATTTACCCTCATGACAGGAGATTGTGACTGACTCTCTATGGAGCCGGTTTACATATCTCCATTGCGACTGCGGAACGGCTTGCACAGGAACACTGTGCGTTTTTTGCCTCAGTTTCAGGGTCGAATTCAAGCAAAAATTGGCCCTGATTCATCTCTAAAATGGAGAACAGGGACGCACCAGACCCCTGCTGCAGGCCACATCTGTAAAAGTTGTGAACCCAGCCTTAGATGGGCATCTTAATGAGCACAACATACAGGGATATGGGAATTACTATTGGCGTAAACTCACACACGCACACCACAGGTTGAACTGGATGGATTGGTGTCTTTATTCAACCTTACCGACTATGTAACTATGTATGTAACCTATTTTCAAGCACAGTCTGTAAGCCATAAATACAGAACAGTCTTCTTGAAAACAATACTAATAATCACTTGTCAATTCCTTCAATGTTACAATGTGGCAACAATTAAATCACTTTCCTGTCCATTCTAGTTCAAATAACTTATATGTTTTAGAAATCTGTGGAGCTGATACTGAAAAGACAGAAGGGTTGATTTAATAAAACTGGAGAGTGCAAAATCTGATGCAACTGTGTATGGTAGCCAATCAGCTTCTAACTTCAACTTGTTCAATTAAGCTTTGACAAAAATAAAACTGGAAGCCGATTGGTTTCTTTGCAGAGCTACACCAGATTTTGCACTCTCCAGTTTTAGTAAATCAACCCCAGAGTTTCTTGCATTGTTACATACCTCTGACATATTCTGCTCTGACAAACACATACTCATACTCTGAAATTATCACATACAAACGTCTGACGCTCCCAGGATCAGCTTCAGAAACGTCCAATGTAAATTGTCCAAGTTTTAGTATGGAAAGACTGGCATCTGGTTGAATATGAATAAAATCTTATCAGCCGCATACCAAAATACCTATACTTTTGTTTAACATTGTTATTGTACCAACTAGTCCTACTTCACTAGCCTTTAAACTGGATTGTGTTAGATTCTCACTGTCTGCATTGGTTTAAATAATGAAAACCTGATGCTTTGACATCATAATGTGCGTCTGAAGAAGAGGACCCCATTTGTATACAACAGGGATTGTATGCTCTATGAATGAATATAGAAATTACTTATTACTAGACACTATGCTATATTTTGCACCTTAACACTTACTGGTAATCACTACCTGGATTTATGTATGGCTTCAAAGTGATTTTAATTGCAATATGGCCTGGAAACCCCCTGCTACATGGAGCAGTGACAAAGTTGTCATAGAGGCAGAAAGTGCGATAAAATTGCCCAAAAAAGACCACAGAAAGCAAAATATAAATAAAAAAGACAACTGCATATATTTCATTACTCAGGCGTTTTCCTTTATTTTCACCAAGTGATTTGGCCAGTAACACACTTCCTGTCTTAGGGTGGCTCCACTCTATAAAGGAGCACCCGATTAACCCCTAGGCAGCAGCATAGTCAACTTGTGGAGAGGTTTGTTAGACGTGCTAGCTAACTAAACTACAGCTGAACCTCACCTAACACTTTTTACACAGTTATATTGTTTTCGCCTTTTATGGTAAAAGTTTTACATAAATTTAAAAAAAGCTAATCAATGCAAGCAAAGCACCCTTGTCAACTCTCCAACTGACACTCTTGCTGGACAGCTTGGTCTGTTATTGGAAGTTGAAAAATAACAGACTTATTGGTAAGATCACCAGGTGAAAATAATGAAAAAAAGCCTAAAAAAATAAAATAATGTTGCTACAGTACCACAATTATGGAATGGTAAGTTGCAATATATAACATTTTTGCATTTTAGTTTAGACATACTTTAAGTAACAATGCTCTATATTTCATTTTTGGAAAAATGGAATACATTTTCAGTGTTTTAGCAAGGAGCCTCTGAATAAAGTTACACTACAACAAATAGTTTTTCATATAGATAATTACAACTCTTGCTTTCTGTGTAAAATATTACAGTTAAAACACTCAATTTATTTAAGCAACCAAACAAAATTGGACTAAACAAAGTATTTTCAAAAGATTTATAGATCATTTAATTAATATGGGTTGGTCATAACTGGCAATTGAATATAGTCATTGATTAAACTGCTTGAATTTTATCAGATTTTGTCCCAGATAATTAAAAATGTAGTGCTTGCTAGCAGAACATTTACTTATGACAAATAAATTACTTTGAGTGGAATTAAAATCTTCTAATTGAAAATGATATTATAAATCTGTTTATTCAAAAATACTGAAAGCTGCAGTTTGTATCAGGCACAATGGATATTGAATCCAAGCGGCAGGCTCCCTGGAAAGATTCTGATTAAGATCATATATTTAAACCTCTCTGAGTGTACCATTTAATCCACACTAATATTGGCTAGCATTTCATAGGTGACCTTGGAGAATAAGTGATAATTTTTTTATGATATTGCCATTTTTAAATTGCAAAGTACTTTTGTTATAGCTCTTTTTCCCCTAAGGTAGCCTCACTGCTCCTGTCTTTTGAAACCTGTAGATAGCCATAATCATTGAAAAACAAGGTGAAATATCTTAACTGAATCAGTGCTACGTATTAACATTTCAATAAAGGTTTAGAAAAGGTTATTTTTATTCACTTTTTGAAATAATCACATTTTTCTGGTTAGCTTTCACTGTGTGATTTTTGCTACCCATTGAGTTAAAAAGTCCAGTCAAAACTTTTTTTCTTAGTATTGGAGAAAAGTTTGGAAGGACTGGAATTTTTTGTTGAGTTTTACTGTTATCTGAGGCTTCATTAGAGAGACCTCCCTTCACTTACTGTCATTGTCACAATGGTTTGACCAGACAGGAAATATGGCAAAATATGCAACAGCAACAAAAACGAAAATAAAAAACACTTGACAATAGTAGGCATAGTAATAGTAGAAATATTGAATATCAAGTAGCAAAAAGAGCTGACAGAGGTTATACCCTTTCTCTACTCTACTAAATAAAGCATGTTTATTTCTGTTCATGTTGTCTTATTGAGTATTTTCACTAGGATAGAAAGTAATAGGAAATCCAAAATGTTACAACTGTCACTGGAACAGCCGGTGAAGGTAAATCTAATGAAGGCATCAGCTCTGGTGACAACTATTTAGGGATTTTCCCTCATTTTGGAGAGATTTTTCCTCACTCTCTGTTGTGTCTCTAGGAGAACAAAGTGAAGGGAAATCTCCAAGTTGGACACAGACAGTAATGCAAGTTATTACAATTTTTGAGTTCAGTAAATAATAAACATTAAGAACTCAAAAATAGATATTTTTTCACCTACTGTGTACGCATGACATATTACTGTAGCTCTCAGATGCATGTAGGTTTTTGGAAAAATAAGTCAAAAATTTTCAACCAGGGGAAGTTTTTTTTTTTTTTTTTCATTCAACACCCGGGGAAGTTTTATTCTAAAACATAGATACTGATTCAAATAGAGACACCAACTTCCTTGGTGGATTTTTCTCCAAATGTGTCACTCCCTGACTAATCCTCATTTCATACATAATTATACCTGCTCTTTAACACTGTTTGAAAAAATGTGTTCACGGAAAAGCCCTCTCATTTGGATTTTTTCCACACTAACAGAATTTTTTTGTCCTTTAGTTTCCAGATTTAAACAAAAATGGGAGAAGGAATTGCAGATCTCAATAACAGATGAACAGTGGACCAACACCTGTCAGCTTACTTATAGTAGTTTTTTTAGTACGAAAATTCAATTGATGGATTACAAAATCCTCTCATTTGGATATAGGACTCCTACAATTGATTAAACTAAACACACTCGTTCCAACAACTTGCTGGCAATGCTCAAGGGACAGTGGCTTGCTGAGCCACATCTTTTGGTATTGCATATTGCTTATTAGGAAAATAAATCAGTTCACTGATTAGGCAAGTAGCAGGCCTGAACCTCCCTTACTCCCAAGAAATCTTCTTACTACAATCTCCAACCTAAACATTTGAGCACACTTGATAAATGCAGCATGAGTTCTGATCCCTAGACTTTGTAAATCTCCCATTGTTTCTTCTCCCCATTCTCCTCTCTCATTTCCCATCAGTTACCTACCCTTTCCCATCTTTTACCATTTCTTATTCCTCCCTTTCATTCTTACTGGGTCACCCACCTCGGTTCAGAACACCAGATAAATATCTCTATTACCTGAAACTATTTATTTTTTTACTCTAGGGGAATTTTCTGGAAATTAGAAACACTGTCAACCTATTTTTTTTCCCCAAAAATCTGAAAAGCTCAATCAACCTTGTTTTTAAACAGGCCTTATTTATTTTTCTGTTGGCAGGTAAGATCAATGAGCAATCCTTCCAACATGACAAAGACAGCCAACTTCTCGAGTTAGGGCAAGTAGATCTTTTATTATATTCATGAAGTACTTGAAGGTGAAATTTATACATGCACATTTACTAAGATTTGTATGGGATTATTTAATATGACAAAATAAAGTGCAAAATGAATCACTCTACAAAAAAAAAAAAAAAATCTGAATTTGGAAAATATTCAGACCTGTGAAAAATTTGGTAATCTGCAGAAGCCTGACTATAACGGACATTCCGTTGCAAAAAAATGTATATATACATAGACATTTTACAATATGACACCAATATTGTGCCTTTATTTTTCAAATTTTTTGAACAGGTTTTATAAACCTGTTCACCATCTAAAGGGTTCTGGGCAAACTGTAACTTACCTACCTGCCATTGAATTATTATTTTTTATAGTATGTGTGCATTGCATTCTATAATGTCACTATAATTTGCTAAACTTTTACAAATTTTGCCGATCTGTTGTTATATAGTAGCCAAACACACACATATCAACTCTATTAATGATATGCAAAAAATAACAAAGGCCTTTTTACTGAGTCAACCTCAGGCTATTAAAGTTTTACATATTTACAGAGGTGATTTGACCCACGAGCTACATGTCAAAAATATTTATAATTTGATGAGTTGATATCATAATTTTTTTGGTCCTAGTGAACTCACCTAATATTACTATGCAAATAATATTATTTAGAAACCAGAAAATCATCTACTGAAAAAACACCATAGGCAAAAAGTAGCAAATGTGACTTACTGCCTCCTAGTATAGCAGGTATATGTTATTTTGTGACCCCTCTGTAATGCAAGTCTGAAATGAAACACAGTTCAGCAGCAGTCCAAAATGTTGCTTTGTATAACCAATTATGTGCCATAGCCCATGTCCTAAATAGCACTGCAGTTATTTAGTGACACATTCTTAGAGCCAGCTTACTAAAGATGTTCAGAGTAAACCAGTTAGTGTGGAAATATGAGAGTCACAATTGTCAACTTTTTGGCTCCAGCTCTATGGCAGCCAAACTTATCTTTGCTTCAATGGGAAGTGTCATTGGCTCACGAAATAAACAAACAAGGATAGCATTCCAGGGCTTCCACCTTTAAAAATAAGTCAATAATGACAGCTGTTGAGCTTGCCGGGTTGCTTTCAAATTCTTGGTTTGCTGTTTGGCTTTTAAAAGTATAAACATTTATGTTTTCTATTCAGACAAAAGAATAGATGTTCAGTTTCATGAAAACTGCACAGCAATTCAGTCCATGTTGACTCTGATTTTACCAAAATACAGTATGTACTCGAGTATAAGCCGACTCGAGTATAAGCCGAGGTACCTAATGTTGCCCAAAAAACTGGGAAACCTTACTGACTCGAGTATAAGCTGATGCCTCACTGTCCACTGTTCCCTAGCTCGCTGTTCCCTATTTTACATTGTAAATATTACCGTACCTGTAAAGAAGTTGCGGCTGCGGCGTCCATCGTTCAAATTCCGCGGCGTCCATCGTTCAAATTCCGCGGTCTCTTCCTGTTCCTTCCGTGATAGGCGATTCTCAGCAGACACTCTCTGCCTATCACGATCATTCTCTCATCCTCAGTTTTCCCAGCAGACACTGTGTTGGGTGTTCCAGATTTTATGGGCTATCCTTACAGATCTACTTAAATTGTTTTGTAAAATGTCTTACAAATGCTGTTATTTTTTGTTATCCACGATCTTCATATATCTCAATAAAAACTTAAAAAAAAAATCCCCTTGTTTACAGAACTCAATAGTTCAAGCTAAGATTTGCACACACAGGTGGTGGGAGAAAACCAAAAAAAAAGGAGGCAAATCGCCTCCTATGTTACTATATGGTGCATCATTTATTTTGCTTTTATTCTCAATGTTTTGCTTATATGTTGGTCTTTTAATCACTTGCCACACTGCGACATACCCGCATATTATGAGACTTTCAGTGGTATTTATTTTTTTCAGCCACCGTAGCACTTTCTTGTAAAAGCTATCCTAGCGGCTAAATAGCTACAGTATTTCTTTTACAAGCGATAGGAGAGGGTCCCACCTTTTCCTTCCCAGGCTCTTTCATTCTTCCAGGGAGCTCAGGACTGCAGCTGGCAGTTCCACCAGATGACCATAGTGCTAATCAGGGACCAGAAAGGCACCGATCATCTCTATGGTCTAAGTAAGAAACCTAAAGCGGCGATTATTTTGTCACTTACCTTGTCATACTGATCTTGGTATAATCTAAAGCTTTTAAGGACAGAGGAGAGATCTGGGGTCTAATAGACCCCAGATGTTGCAACAAATAGGATCTGTCACTGCCTAATGTAAGCATCCCTTGTGAGAACAATAAAAGTGATATCAAAATGTAATGGTACAGTCTAAAGATAAAAAAAATTAAAGCTCCCCTGTGCTCGCGCACAAAGGCGAACACATATGTCGGCCCCGCATCAGTACATAAACAGCAATCACTCACACATGTAAGGTATCACCACAAACATCAGATCAAGAGAAATAATAAATAAGCTTTAGCCATTGCTTTTCACCAAAAAAGAAGTGGCTCAGCCCTCAGAAGGCAATGGGGATAAATTGCTGCTTTCCCCTCAGGTGACAGAAAAATATATTTTAAGGCAAGACACACAATTTGAAAAATGCCCAAAGGGTAGTCTTGTATAAACCATCCACATAGTTTGAAAGCATTAGCTGACTACTTCTTCAGTGGAAAAAAAGCATCAGAATTGCCATTTGCCACATTTGTTTCCAGGACAGTCCTAGTATGTACAGGATGTACCTGAAAAGAATGAGGTAATCCTGTCATAGCATCATGACAATAAGCAAGAATTTATTTTGCTTTGCTTTTATAAAGAAAACAAAATATTAAAAAGATGCCCAGACTTGTGTTAATAGCACTCTAGGAAAACAACAAAATTAACACAGTTGTCTGTCCAGTCTTGAGATTGAAACAGCATGCCAGGCAAAGCAGCATAGTAAGGAGTTATATTTCCACTCTCCCTGATTTTATATTGCTTCTTATCAGGACATGTGAATGCTGCACTGATTGACCCAGAGTACTGATCCTTTTTCTTCTAATGTGCAGGGGGTGATACCAAGCTAAAGTTGGGTGGTATTTACACTAGTTGCATTTAAAAAACTTTCAATTTTTTTTTTATAATTACATAACCACATCAATGTTTCTTTTATATATCTACATAGAGCTCAGCATTAAAATATAATAAAAGCCTTATGCATTTATTACTAATGGGAAAAAATACAATATATATACGAATAAGCACCCCATTATGTTGTTGAACCATATTAATGCATTTAATATTTTCAGATTTGGTAAGCCTCGGGTCACTCATTTTTTGCTAGTTAACATGTTGTTTTTCAAAAATGTAAAATCCATAGACCTGAATAGGCAACAAACATGGTGTTTTAGTAGTAACCTTAATAAACATTTCAATAAAAGATGGCACTAGGATAAAACATATAAATGGCAATGATATTGTTATATTCTAGCTGATCTAGGGCATTCATAGATTTCTCTTTCATAGCCACTAACAGGTTATCCAAGTCACCAGTAAGACAGAAGCATTCATTCTTGAAATTGAAAGCTTCAAACTAATTCAGTAGTTCAGTGAGTAGGACAAAAGCAGCTGGCTGTGTGGCTCACAAAGGATGTAAACACATGTGTAGTCAGTGCCATGTGCAATTTTGGAGATGAACTTGAATATAAATGGAAGAGCTGCCAAGGTAAACGGGATTATAACAAAACACTTTCCCTGCAGTGCTTATTTAGGCTTTTTTTTTAATAGTACTTCAACATATGCACGATTTGAGAGACTAAATACACATCCTTTCTACTAAGCATACTTACTGGATGGTTATCAATTATTCCAGAGCCTACCACTTAAAGCAACGGTGTTGTTATTAAATAGGAGAAGAAAATAAAAAAAGTAAAAAAAGGAGCAGAAAATGTCTCTTTGTACAGAAAAGAGTTAATACTTATCCATACTGTGCAGCTGATCTTCGCAATCTTTGATAAACTAAAGATAAACTAAACCCAAGAACAAAAACATGATATATTGCAGCTTATTTGTCCTTAGATATAGTGGTTTCATTAGTTTTCAGCAAGTACAGAAAACACCTGTTAACCTTGCTAGAAATGCAATGTCCTTGTCACCTCCTGTGAGATGAACTGAAAGCAAAAGAAAGTATGCTTCTTCTAGAAACTATGTATCCCTCCATCCTACCTGTAATACAGATAAGCAAAGGCAGACATGTTTGTAATCCAGCCTTGGTGGCAACCATGGCTCCCTCTATATGTAAACGCAGTGGAGTAGTGAGCATAGCTAAAATAGAAAGTGTGTAATTTGCAGGATTACCAGGTGAAAATAAATGGAAAAAGTCAGAAAAATTGATAAAGTCACCACATTTAAGAAATGCAATATATAAATGTTTTGGTTTTGGGCTTAGATATAAAAAGGCACAATGGCAGGAAGATCTTCAGCATCCAATAATCATTGAAGCATTAAATGCCTGGCTCCCCGATGCACAATTTGGTTCCGTCCAAGTACCTTGCATCATTACAGGACACAATAGTGATGTATGAAACCATAACATGCAGTGGGAGTGCAGATATAATCATACCACACAGTGGGGGAACCAGATATCCAATGCAAATGAAAAAGTATTGGATGCAGGTGAAGTTCCAGCAGTGGTATCTTGTTTTACAAAACTGACATACAATAGCCGCCAGCAAACCAGTCAGAAAAAACTGTGCAATCAAAATAATAATAATAAATGCAGCGCTAAATGTATGAACAAAATCAAGGTAGATTATCCATAATAGTGATACTAAACATATATAAACTCAGTGTCTAATAAATTCATGCAAAACAAAAGGTTACGAGTGAAAAGAATCCAAAAGAAGTGTCCATGAAGATCGTGTAATCCAAAATAATAAGTGATATGATTTCACCACGTGATCCACCACAGCATAAAGTTGGACTCTTACCAGAATGCTAGGACTCAATCATGGAGTCACAAACGCCCAATGTATATAAGAGGTAGCAGTGTAGCAGATGTCATCCAATCACAGGATCAAAGATACAGCAAATTCAAATGGCAACTCCATGGATAGGCAAGAACGCATTCTCATCATGGATAACGGCAGCGGCACATACGTAATCTCCGCCCTCCATGTTTCATCACAACTGTTGTCATTGGGGGCACGACACGGACAGAGTCAACTGATGATGATGTCAGTTATGACAAAACATGTAGGGCAGAGTTTACGTACATGCCGTCGCCATGCCAACGCCTATCCTGCTGTGTACACAAGCTGATTTTGCTTCCATGCTGCTTGCTGCCTTTGGATTTTGATAAGCCTGTTTTATCCAATGACATTGTGAGTACCCTCAATCCCCTTTTTTTAAAATTAGGTTTTAAACAGGTTTACACTACAGTATGTGGATGCTCCTTTTCATTACATATCCATGATGGGAATGCGTTCTTGCCTATCCATGGAGTTGCCATTTGAATTTGCTGTATCTTTGATCCTGTGATTGGATGACATCTGCTACCCTGCTACCTCTTATACACATTGGGCATTTGTGACTCCATAATTCTGTTAAGTGTCCAACTTTATGCGGTGGTGGATCACATGGTGAAATTGTATCACTTATTATTTTGGATTACACAATCTTTATGGACACTTCTTTTGGATTCTTTTTACTCATTAACTTTTGTTTTACATACATTTTACCTGAGCCACATCTCTATCCAGCAATGCCCATGAGTTCTTTGGTCGTCTGGGACTCTCCATCCTGATTGGCACATGCTTCTGTCAATCAAACTCAGTTAGCCAATCAGGAGAGAGAGGGGGCAGGGCCGAACCACGGTTCCATGTCTGAATAGATACATGAAGCTGCAGCTCGGCGCGGGTGCCACCATAGCAAGCTAATTGCTGTGGGGAAACTTGACAGGAGGGAGGGGCCAGGAGCTCCAGCTAGGGACCTGAGAAGAGGAGGATCTGGGCTGCCCTGTGCAAAACCGCTGCACTGAGGAGGTAAGTATAATATGTTTGTTATTTTAATAGAAACAAAAAAACAAGACTTTACAATCACTTTAAATTTGAGCCACGAGTGGCTTGCAAGCACCACATTGCTTGAAAAAATGTAATTTAACAACCCAGATGATAATTTATTGGCTGAACAGTGACTGCATGCCAGCAGTAGTGGGGCTTCTTGAATACATTGGAGATCCCCTCAATGGTTTCAGAGAAATTGATTGATTTCCCCCCTTTCTCTTGCAGGCTGAATAGCTGAAATTTGAGCTGAATTTTTTTCTCGTCTTCCTCTTTTTCCACAATATTTTTTATATCTTCAGCCATCCTTTCAAAATACGTTTTTTAATTTTGTTAATATTTTTCTTTTGTTTCATTCCTTTTATCCTGTTTCCATATTTCCTTTTTATTTATTTTCTCTTAATCCTTCCTGTTTTTCCTTCAATATCTTCTGCTATTATTTTTGTCCCGTTGACCAATCCCTTGCCAGATTTGAAGAACATGCATTTCATCATATCTAAATTAAATGTAGCACAAAAATTCCATGTGAAGTGAAAAGCTTTATCCATTTATGTAAACTTAAAGAATTCAATATTCTGATGCCATTCATCTGGAAAAGCCCTGTAGACAGCAATGCTGGTGGAAGACACCTCAAACAAATGACATAAATGAATTTTCATTTGAACAGTGCTATCTTCATTTCCAGGAACAGATTTCACAAGCAATATCATTTTGATTATATAACACTTTCTCTTTTTTTCTACCGAAACCTATTAATAATTCTGGGAATGCTACAGGCATTTTCAAACACTGGGAAAGCTGTTGACACTGATTTAAAAAATGTAAAGACAAGATTATTTTTTCAATAACAGCAGTAGAATAATGGTCAATAATTGGGTAAAACTGCAACAGAGTTGCACCCAATAGCTAACAGTACACCCAGAATTAGTAATAAGCTGAGCCCAAAAAATAAATAAATACATGCCCATGCACATTACACAGATGAGCTTGGATAGCACTATTAAGAAAGTGTAGGGTATCCACCATCAACCATCCTCCCCAGTTGGATAGATCCATTACAGGTACATCTCAAACAGAAATCTTCAAACTACCAGTTAAATATTGAAAGCATATCCTTGGGATTTTCAATGCTCATCCATGGGAATGACATGTACTCAAATAATGACCCTAATTGCAGTGAAGAAACTGGAAGAGTTGGGACCTGACGTATCATTTGATCACAGATTTAGATAAATATTTTGAGCATTTAGATTAATTTCCAAAGCAAGTATCAGTAAGTCCAGACAACATTTTTACGTGATTTTAGTCTAGTGCAGCTAATTTCAAAAATTTTCAGGCTTTTTATGTCAGTAAGAATGACAAACTTTTGACAAACCTACCACCCGCATTTCTGCACGCTTAGAAGTTACACCAAACAAACAAAATGATAAATATTAGTTACTACATAGGTAAACTTTGTCTCCTGAGTGAGTTTAAATGCAAATGTCCATGTTTGTTTGGGGCACACATTAAATATAATAAGCCACTAAACAAACCTCCAAATATTCAAAACAATCACATACACCCATAATTGTGTATACCAAAGTTAATCATATGGAAACAACTCTATTAAAAGAAGGTAAACTATAATTACATACAGTGAAATCATGTCTAGAGGAAACCAGGCACCTGGCCAATATTATTGCTACAGTGAAGCATGGTGGTGGCAGCATTATGCTGTGGGTGTGTTTTGCGCCTTCCAACGCCACTAGGGGGTGCGTGCCCGCCCGCCGCGTCACTGGGGACCCGATGCGCATGCCCGGCGGCCGCGATGGCCACCGGGCACCGACGATTGCCCAGTAACCGAGCAGGACCGTGGATCTGTGTGTGTGTAAACACACAGATCCACATCCTGTCAGGGAAAGGAGACTGATGGTGTGACCCTTGTACAAAGGGACAACCATCGGTCACCTCCCCCAGTCAGTCCCCCCCCACAGTAAGAATCACTTCCAGGGAACACATTTAACCCCTTCCTCGCCCCCTAGTGTTAACCCCTTCCCTGCTAGTCATGTTTATACAGTAATCAATGCATTTTTATAGCACAGATCGCTGTATAAATGTGAATGGTCCCAAAAATGTGTCAAAGGTGTCCGATGTGTCCGCCGCAATATCGCAGTCATGATAAAAATCCCTGATTGCCGCCATTACTAGTAAAAAATATATATATATATTAAAAATGCTATAAATCTATCCCCTATTTTGTAGTTGCTATAACTTTTGCACAAACCAATCAATATACGCTTATTGCGATTTTTTTTTACCAAAAATATGTAGAAGAATTGTTACTTAGGTCCCCTTAATTCCAGTTGGGGTCCTCCTCTACAGTGCACCTCCATGTCATCTCATCCACTCTGACCCTCTTGGGCTGGCAGCCTGTGGTTGGCTGTTGTCGCCTCGCCATGCCCCCTCAGCTCCCACTCGTGACTCTTTGGGCCGACCTGTTGCCTACGTGGCCGTGCCGCCACTGCGCATATGCACATGTAAGTTAATGGGCTAGGTATATGCATGGTGGCGGGACGGCCATCGTGTTTTATGTCTACCCCTATACTTTTATTCCTCCCAGACCACAATATCACCATTGTTTTTCTTATTTTAGATAATGACTACGGTATTTCTCCTGAAGAGGGGCTATAAGGCCCCGAAACGCGTAGAGCTTACAACCACCAACAAGTCTACTCATTCATTAAGCTGCTATGGAGGTTCCTAACATTAATTCATATCTTTTTTGATATTTAGTTGACATTTTAATAAGATGAATTAATATACAGTAGGTATCAACTGTATTGTTTTTTATATACACCAAAGCAAACCCTATTTATTTGCCAATATGTATGCCAATTCCTTTTTGGAATGTATTTATACTATGTAATAGCTGGTCCTTGTATAGTGTGTTAATTCTGATTTATAGCAAAAAGCATAATATTCAGAAATGTGATGATAATGTAAATACATGAATATTTGAACCATTAAAGACTATCCCTTATCCAACTTTTTATTTTGCGCCCGTGTGCTTCATACAAAGTCCCGCCCTATGTTCATTCCTCCTTTTGTATTATATAATTGGGATGGGGGAGAAGTTTTAGTTTTGTTTTTTATTTCCTGCAACAGAATGCATACTACCTATTTAAAGAGTAAAGTTGGGTATACACATTCAGTAGTTTTCGTTCAACCAGCAGGTTGAACAAAAAAAAAAATCTGTCAGACCCCATCTGTAGTAGGGATCTATCCTGCTGTGTTATTGTATTCTGATAGCGGGGACTCCCATATATATATATATATATATATATATATATATATATATAAATACATATATATATATATATATATATATATATATATTAATACCTCTAAGCTGCACATTTTTATGTAAACCCACATAGCATAGAAAATGCAGGTGGAATTATTTTCATTTCTATCACCACAATTTTGTGTGATTTGATTTTACAAAACATCAATAGCAGCATTTTCCCTCTTTTGTGGCTAAAATTTTGGCCATTGGTTTCAGCAGTGTTACAAGCAAAACACATGCACCATGTTATTTTGCATATGTTTACACCCAAATGCCCTTGTCTGTTGGCAAGAAAGTATACTGTGTAATAAAAAGCACCTCAAAGCATGCAAAACTAACAAAAAATGCAAACACGTGTAATACTGTCACACATCAAAAATGGCAATATACCTGTGCTCTGCTTATAAATGTTTGCGCACAACTACTGCTTCTGAAATGTCTGTTTGTATTATATTTTGTCAAAAAACAGCAGTTATATATTGTTTTGACCATCCATTGCTCAGAATCTAATGACTACCAGGTTTCCAGATAAAAGATTTTGCATTTTTATAGTATTTTAAACTCAACAAATGTAAGTATTCCAAGAACATATTGCTAGTGAAGATGAAAACAACGATTTCTCAAATAAGAATTCTTTCCATAATCGCTGTTGATGTATCAAGACACTGAGGAGCAAATCATCCCAAGTGGTTTTCTCCTGCACATCCTGCAAAACTAAAATATGTTTTCAATTTGTAGATCTAAAATCCCTACAACAGAAAGTGTACAGAACAGTTGCCAATTTGATTTAGTAACTTGGATAAGAGAAGCCTAGAGGGCCTTCATAAAATAAAGAGGAGTAGAAAAAGTATCAAGGCTTTAATAATCCATACTCCATGTACTGTTTTAAAGAATTCAAATATTTTCAAAGTTAAAATATAACTGCACATTTAGTCTGATTACACTTTTCTTTTCTGCCTCTTCTAGTGCTTCCAGTTCATACTTACAAGCCCAATGCCACTCCTCTAAGACCTTTACTGTGTGACCTGCTGTACTGTACAGTCTCTGACCTAAATCGTTTGATAATTGTATCTACTTCAGAGCCTCTGTTTACTCTAATAGAATACCCATCAGCCTCCTGAAAGATGGAATACAGGTACTTCTCTGAAAATTTCAGCAAGATGTTGTGTGGTGCCAGATTGGCAACACAGTGAAGAGGTTGGAGGAGTTGTAGGCATGTATGACCTGTCATTAAGTGCTAGGGTAGGGGGTTATAAAAGGAGCAGTGTGTTTATAAAGAAATTACCATGGGGGAGTCCATTCCCATTAGGGGAAGACTAGCCAACAATTTAAAAATAGCAGCTGTGGCTTGGCAGTTTTGTTGGCCACAGAGGGGGCACAGAGCACTTTGAAGATCCTGTAGAGGCAATAGTTCAAGAGAGGCAACATACCCAGTGGCATTGAAGGAAAATAACTCAGTGTGAAAAGTGAGATCCCTTAGAAGAGATGTGATGCAGGGCATAAGGAGCTGCATGGTCTTCACCAGAGCACCCTACAAGGTTTTGCTGCTGAAGGCTCCCAGGTTAAAGCCCTCTAACTCACCCAAGCGGCAGCTACCAAGGACTGGGATGCTGGGATCATGGGAATGTTGAAGCACAATCTGTGGCAGACTTGGGTGCTAAAGGCTACAGAACATAAAGACAAGAGTCCAACTGCACAGGGGTGCTGATGAGGTCACACAGGATGAGGTCACATAGAGGTCACACAGGTCACACTGGAGTTGGGTACCGGGTCACTGTAACAGGAAACAGGCTGGAGTGCACAGGATCACTGAAGCTAAAATAGAATCTGGGGGTGCACAAGATCACTAGAGATCACTGGAGGTTAATAAGGCCCCGAGGAACACTGGGGAGCAGCACACAGACGCTGGTGGCCTGGCTGCTAGTGTGTGGATGTGTTTCTCAAACTTTGAGCCACACGCCAACTAGCCCTTTATAAGATGGCACCTCCCTGTTATTGGCTTCAGTGCCAGTGGAACCCAATACCAGTGGCTGCACAGAGGGAAAGACCCATTATTGGAGCATGGAACAGAAGAGCGTATACACGGTATGATGCTTAGGTTATAAACAGCTTTGTTAAAATGCAAATACAGATTTCAAGCAAATAAGTGTTTCATTTTCCCCATTTTAACCCTTATTTTAGTCTACCGCATTTACCTAGGTCTAACTTCTTTCATGAGTCATGCTGGCCATGTCACCCCACACACTTGGATTCAGTATATTGTATTTCTCCACACTACTGATATGTGGGTTTGCATGTATGCCAAATAGGTCTGTTCTTATCTCCAAGCTCATATTATGTATTATCTGATATTATGTATTTGTTCAACACCACTGGCCAGTATCTCCTCGGCCATGTTCACTTGATGTGGTGCTGTATTTACTGATGGCTCACACACAGGCTTGTAATGCTTCTTGGGCTGTTGCCATAACAGCACAACAGTGGGTCTGATGCACGACATCACCACATTGCATAATGTCATTGCGTTGCATGATATTTAACCTTGTCCATGCATACTGCTGAGCTACCCTGTTGTCACCTGCCACCAGTGTTTTTCCAAGGCCATTCTCTGGGGTTGCTTTTGGTGGCTTAAGATAGGTGCTGCTGTTTTGATCATAACAGAAATGTGCAGCAATGTACATAGTTGCATATAATGCATGCACAATTGCTTACATTATGCTTGGTAGGAGGTATGTTCCATTAGAGGCAGAGATTCTCAGAGGGGTTGGGGTTTTATATAGTATTTAAAGACATTTCCATAGTTTTTCCTCAACCCTGATGATGGAGAACTGCACCTCACCAAAAACTCTATTTTTTTTTTTTTTAACCACATAAAAAGTTATGTTAGAACTCAGATTAAAACAAAATTGTTAACAGGCAATGAGTAGAAGCACTATTTTACATTTTTTCCCTATAGCAGCTTGGAATTATATATATTTTCTTACATCTGCAATTTGTATGTCACAATGGTGTAGAACACAGTTATTGAAAAAAGGACTTCACACTGTCTTTACATTTCCCACTGTTAAGAGTATCACTGACTGCAGTGACACATTTCTGATGTTTCTTGCAATATTTATCATCACCTCCACAAAAGATATAGATCTATATTTAAAATGCATTTACAAGGTTCAGCAAATGTAATCAAGATGTCAGAACCTGTTGATGTTTCTTGATGTTTCTTGAACATCAAGCAGTTTATTTCATGCCAATGTAAAACTGTACTCTACTATTTTATGTGTTAACATTCAGTCATTTTATTTCCAATTACCTCTATGGTGCATCAAATCTTGACTAGAACTGGTCGCCTGTAGCCCAGCAGAGCATTTTCGGCATTTTCATTGAGCAAAGGCTGTGTATTGTTTTAAAACTTAGTGTGCCTTCGTTTACAGGCTGTATTTAATAAAAATGGCATCTGCCCAGAAGTATTGTTTCCTTTTGAGAGCATACAGTTCAGTACTGGACCTTTCATTCCATAAGTAGCGCATGGAGTGCTAAGCACAATTTTTAGAAACCCCACAGAAGGCAATCACCCTCTACATAAGTCTAACTATAACATCATGAATTCTTTGTTAGTATATTGAAGTAGATGTAAACCCTAACGGAACTAAAGTGAATATGCTAAAGCATATCACAAACCATTACCATGATTATTTTTAATTCAAGAATTGTTTTCACTTTCTTTTTTTTTTGCATCTCAGCATCGCTGATCATCTGCAGCATCTTTGCAGACACTTCATGGGTATTTGCATCGCTGATCATCTGCAGCATCTTTGCAGACACTTCCTGTGTATACGCATGCACTCCAGCGATGGGTGCATGGCATTTCTCTGGGTGGATTTCCTGACAGAGAGGACAGTGGACCATACCTGTACTGTATAATGTTTGTTGATGAGTGGGTCACCTATAGCCTCTATCAAACGCTTGGGTGACAAGGTGACAACTCTGGAAAGCAATTGTGAGCTAGGGACAGAGTGGTGTCACCCTATAACAGGAGGTTCCTAAAGAAGGATCTTCAAGGATCATCGGGTATTATTTTAATGAACGCTTAAGATTAAAAAATATTGACAATGACTTTTCAAATTACATTAATATGTTATAGCTCACATGACAATGTAGTGATTGGGTTTACATACTGTATACTTTCAGCAACTCTAAATTGTAACTGGTGTACATTCAGTTTGCTAAAGCACTATGGGCTCAATTAAAAAAAACGTACGTTTTCGCTTTAAAATGAGAGGTAAAATAGCTCACAGCAATTTTCAAAACTTTTTTGCAATTCCCCAAAAAACTTTACTGCTGTATGTGCCCCCATTAGGGAGATTCACTTTCTCTATTTTCAGTTTCTCCATATCACTGAAAGTGAAAGAAAAATAAATTACCACATTTTGGGTTGATATTGAACACTAATAGTGGAAAAATCACCCCCAATGTGACAAAGATGGCAACAAAACCTGCCAGGGGTTCTAACCCTCCATTACTCTAACCAAAATGAAACAGAATGTTTTGTCTTTAGGTACATTCAGTGCTATATCTTTGGAAATGTCTGTTTTGTCTTGTTAGAGAATAGCTGTTGTCATTCCATGATGGTCTTAAAAGTGTCACCCTGGTTGCCATCTACCAAACCTTCAAATTAATGACACCCCGCTGCCAACAACTCAAGTTCCACACCTTTGTTACTTGTCTATTCCTAACCCGCTTCTGTCTTGCAAACATTTTTTTTCCAAAGATAACTCCAAAGATATTTGTGAAGTACATATGGCATATTTTCTAACAAGGGATTAGTCTATTGTACATTGTATTATGTTTGGAGTGACTGAGAGATTTATGCAGCAAATTATCTATATGCTTGTATGTACACAAAAAAGTCTCTGAAAGTCTGGCGAAATGACAGGAGAAAATACATATATTTCACTACATGTGTTGGTTTACTAAAGGCAAAAAAGACTGTGCACTTTGCAAGTGCAATTGCTCCAGAGCTTAGTAAATGAGGGGGAACTCTGCTGACTTCCATCATCCAATCATGTGCAATCAAAAATGCATTTTTTTTTTTTATTTCCTTGCATGTGATTTGGTATTATTTCTAAAGTGAAGCTTGACCTCAATTAATAAGCTCTGGAGCAACTGCACATGCAAATTACACCATCTATTTACCTTTAGTAAATCAACCTCAATGTGTCTGTGTTTTTATCCATAGAGTACTGATCCACAAAGGTAGACTACTCCAAATTGGCTATTATATTTTTACATTCCTTAAATATTGCATGCCTGGAGCACTACTACCACTACTTATTTACCACATGCATTTACTTATTTATTTCCTTTAGTGAACTTACTTTAATGCCGGTTTAATGATGTATTTAACCACTTCCTTCCCGGGCCTATTCTGGCACTCCTCTCCTACATGCAAACATTTTTTTTGCTAGAAAATTACTCAAAACCCCCAAACACTATATATATATATGTTTTTTTAGCAGACACCCTAGGGAATAAAATGGCGGTCATTGCAACTTTTTATCTCGCATGGTATTTGCGCAATAATTGTTCAAACGCATTTTTTTGGGAAGAAAAACGGTTTTCATGAATTTAAAAATATTAAAACATTAAAGTTTGCCCAATTTTTTTGCATAAAGTGAAAGATGAAGTTACGCCAAGTAAATAGATACCTAACATGTCACCCTTCAAAATTGCAGACGCTCGTGGAATGGCGCCAAACTTTGGTACTTAAAAATCCTCTTGGGCGAGGCTTTAAATTTTTTTACTGGTTACATGTTTTGAGTTACCGAGTTGGTCAAGGGCTATAATGATTGCTCTCGCTCTAACGTTCGCTGCGATACCTCACATGTGTGTTCTGAACACCGTTTTTATATTTGGGCGGGACTTACGTATGCGTTCGCTTCTGCGTGCGAGCTACCGGGGAAAGGGGTACTTTAATTTTTTTTTTTATTGTTAATTTTACTTAAAAATTTTTACTTTGACACTTTAAAAAAAAAATATATATCACTTTTATTCCTGTTACAAGGAATGTAAACATCCCTTGTAATAGGAATAAGCATGACAGGTCCTCTTTACAGTGAGATATGGGGTCAATAAGACCCCACATCTCACCTCTAGGCTGGAAAGCCTGAAATAAATAAATAAATAAAAGATCACTGCTTCCTAGATGAGGCGACGCCGTTTTTTTTTAATGCAGAGGCCGGGCGTGACGTCATAACATCGCGCCCGGCCTCCGAACGATCATAGAGACTCCGGCGACCATCTGGTCCACCGGAAATCTCTCTGGTAGGCAGCCGGGGTCAGCGGTTCTGTTCTCCGACTCACCGATCGCACAGGTGAGTCGGTAGAAGCACCGGAGGGTGGCGGGAGGGGGGGGCAGAAGTGCAGCTGCTCATATTAGCCCCACACCATGAGAAAATCACCAGTTTGGGGGGATTTAGGGGAAGTGGGCTTAGGGTTTTAAGAAAACACAGCCACCAGCACATGAGACACTATTAATTCATGGTAAGTACCATACGTGGTGCTGTTGTTTTAAAAACAAAATCACTAAACTTAAATCAGATTTGTATTTAGTAGCTGAGTTTAGGACTTTAAAAAACCTATATGTATTAATATAGGCTTTTGATGTGCTCTATATACATATACACGGGCACTGAAGTGGGTCCTTTGGCCTTACAATTTGATGTAGATGGATTTTCACTGGGTGGGATATGATCAGGTATGCAGTTTTTTTAACATCAGAAATAATTATCTTCACTGTAATTAACAACAGAAGGAAATATATTAAAGTGTATACCTTGTTTTTGTGCTCTATAGCTTTTCAATATATTGCCTACACTTCCTTGATGCAAATAAGTATACTATAGTGTACTATAATATATTGCCTACACTTTCTTGATGCAAATAAGTGTACTATAGTGTGCTGACCTGTTGGTAATAATCTGTGGTAAAGAGAAGTGGAATCACTAATTTGGCTATGCTGTCTAGCAGGGGTGTCTGGGACTGTTTGAACAGAATTACATATTTTGGTTAGGAAAGCAGTTCACTTATATCTATTCAACTGTTTGCCTGGAGCTCAGCTTTAATCCATGGCCAGCTCTTTGGTAAACTGCTACCACTGGCAAATTCTTTTTCTGATTCCCTGATTGCACGGGAGAGACCAGAGAAGCACTGGAGGGTGGTGGGAGGGGGGGACATCCCCTCCCAACGCCTGTAAAAGCAATCAAGCGCTAATCAGCCGCTATGATGGCTTTTACCTTGCAGGAAAAAAAAAAGATATCTGAATGATGTCTGCAGGCATCATTCAGATATCACCACTTAAAGTCCAGGATGACATATGATGGCCTACGGGCGGCAGGTTGTTAAATATAAACTAGAAAATCAGTGTACAGTAGAAGTACTGTGTTGAATTGGAAAATGCAGATTTAATTTATTAATCATTATTAAAGTTATCAGACAGCATCCTCAGAGGTCATTCTTGTGTTACTTAATTAATTCCACCTTCAGAAAAAGAATATTTATACACAAAGATATAAATAATAATGTAAAAAAACCTTTGCTGGATGTTGAAAAAAATACCTCAGAGACATAAAACTATTCAGCCTTCAGCTAATTTCAGAAGTTTACATTCAAGCGTAAAAGGCAACATAAATAATGCCTGTTGGAAGATGGTGATGTGAGTGATTAAATGTATCACACTGGAACATTTACAGGGCAAGATATCATATAATAGCTGCCTTCGTTTGGCGATTGCGTTGGAGGAGTATTACAAACTAAATAGTATGAAGCAGTCTTTTAATCTGTGCAGATCAATGACCTTTGTAAATGAATCTTCATTAGAGTGGAACTGTAGCCCTTAAGAATTCCTAGTGAAAGGCAGCTGGAGTGGAATTTTATACTTAAACAATATTCCTAGGTTAAAAACTGATCTTGTAAAAAAAGTATACCAACAGAGTTGAAATAACGTTACTGGTTGGGGTAGGACTTAGTAAAGCCTCTACATCTCAGCATAATTATGCTTATCCTCTTCACAGCAGGCCTTGTTAAAACTGTAGAAGGGGACGTAAATGAAGGGTGGAGATAGGTAGAAATAGTGAAGCCTGGTCACACAGCACTGATTTGCCAGGAGAGAGTTGCTTTAAATACAGAAATAAATATTTGTACAGTAGGTACGGTAGTTAATGTGCTTAGATATGACCCAGCAGATATGTCAATCTTTAAGGAATGCTTAGGTGACCCTGCAATCTATTTTTCATTAAATAATTATTTACTGTGTTTTTCTTCATTTTTGTAATGTCCTCCATATGCTTTTGAACCACTCCTTTGCCCCCATTCACCTTCGTTTGTTTGGAACGAGCAGTGCACATTAGTTGTGGTCATGTGCACTTCTCTATGCACACTGCAAATTCCATAGTACATAGTCTCTCGTCCCTAGTTCATTTTGGGAGTGAGCAAGAGAGAGTGGCTATGTTCCTAAATACAGTGAAACCATGGAGACCGATCGTAGACTACCCTCTAACAGAAAGTCATATCTCAGCAACAAAAAACATATTTTTTTTACTTTTTTAGTTAAGAATACATACTTGAAAATAATTATTTTCAAACCAGGGTTTAGTGTCACTTTAAAATGTTTTTAAAAGGTGTAATGAGCTTTGAATGGCTTCTAAGTATTATAGAAGTCCCATCCAACTAATTTTAACTGGTCGTTAGTTTAGCGTTATCCATGAGTAATGGCTTTGGAATTATTGCTGTCACTCCAGTGTGCACGTCAAGGTGTAACATCTGTATCACATGCAATGTTTTTGTATGTACGTTCTTCCAACAAACATATTTAAGTTAATGTGTGCATGCGCGTAGGGGAGGGGCAGGCTCAAAATTTTTAGGGGTATTTAGATGCTTGGGTGTAACTTTTTTCTTTGAAATACATGTTTTACTTTCACTAAAACTTTACTTATATCACAAAGGGGAAAGAAAGTTCCCTATGTAATATAATATTTTTCAAATATATCTGTTTATTATTTTTCCAAATAATTCACAAACAATAAAACACTTAAAACGAACAAAAAAACACAATCCACTTTGCTACATACATATCAAAATGAAAAAAGGTCTACAGTTCTTCATCACTAAATCTTAAGTCAGATATTATACAAAGAAACAAAAAATCAAATATATAGCGATGCACCAAAGTAGAAATCTTTAACTACACTTAAATATTTAAAAAAAAAAGAGAAAAAATAAAAATAAAATAAAAGGGGAAAAGAATAAAGGGGGAAGGGAAGGGGGGTAGGGAATAGTAGTTTTCTCTTCATTATTATAATATATAATATTTTTAAAGGTTCTCTTTAACCTCTTGTCCACCGCCCACCGTCAAATGACGGCGGGCGGAAGACCCTCTCGTTCTGACAGGACGTCATATGACGTCCTGCCTTTAAATGGAGCTAGGGGGTGCGCGCACGCACCCGCCGTGTTGCTGGGGACCCGATGCGCGTGATCTGTGTAAACACACAGATCCACGTCCTGTCAGGGAGAGGGGACCGATGGTGTGTCCCTTGTACATAGGGACAACCATCGGTCACCTCCCCCAGTCAGTCCCCCCCCACAGTTAGAACACATCTAGGAAACACATTTAACCCCTTCCTCGCCCCTTAGTGTTAACCCCTTCCCTGCCAGTCACATTTATACAGTAATCAATGCATTTTTATAGCAGGGATCGCTGTATAAATGTGAATGGTCCCAAAAATGTGTCAAAAGTGTCCAATCTGTCCACCGCAATATCGCAGTCACAATAGAAATCGCAGATCGCCGCCATTACTAGTAAAACAAAAATAAAAAATAAATGCTATAAATCTATCCCCTATTTTGTAGACGCTATAACTTTTGTGCAAACCAATCAATATACGCTTATTGCGTTTTTTTTTAACCAAAAATATGTAGAAGAATACGTATCGGCCTAAACTGAGGAAATTTTTTTATTTTATTTTTAAATAGATATTTATTATAGCAAAAAGTAAAAAATATTGTGGTTTTTTTCATACTGGACGCTCTTCTTTTGTTTATAGCGCAAAAAATAAATAACGCAGAGGTGATCAAATACCACCAAAATAAAGCTCTATTTGTGGGAAAGAAAGGATGCAAATTTCGTTTGGGAGCCACGTCGCGCGACCGCGCAATTGTCATTCAAAGTGTGATAGCGCTGAAAGCTGAAAAATGGCTTGGGCAGGAAGGGGGTTTTCGTGCCCGGTAGGGAAGTGGTTAATGAGACAACGGGGTCTTTTTGCATTTCACCTGCAATCTGCTCTCCATTAGCTTTTTCCATGGCCAAAAAGGTCAGGGTAAGTGTCATTAGAAACCAGAAATTACATTTTACACATCGCATTTGTGTTCATTCTAGCAAGAGGAGATCAGAAAGTGGATGTTCGCCCCCCCCCCTCCACCTGATGGTGCTATGTGGGTCCCGGGGCCAACAGGTGGGACAGTGGAGCTTAGGAAGCATGGTAGAGAGGATTGTGACAGGAGAGCAAAGTCCAGGAGTTACAGAAAGCGAAGAAGGTGATGTGCTGTATAGCCGCTGGGTTGCTTTCATTCGAAAACCGACAGTCGGCTTGTGGAGTGTACACACATTCTGGAAGACTTTGTGTGTAAAAGCCCCTGCTTACACTGCCATAAGCCTTACAATGGTGGCAGTAAAAGGGCTGTATGTATTTTACAGAACACCAATATCTTTTTGCCCCCCTCAGCAAACTCTGGCTGTCAAAATGCTTTGAACAGTTTTAGCTCTTCTTTTTTCAAATAATGCAGCAGTGAACACAAGTAATCAATAAGAAAATAAAAAACAGTAACACGTGAATTCTGTTTCTTAAGCACCTGAAACCTAAAAAAACAATAACCATAAAAAAATACACACAACCCCAAAAAAAGTGACTGATTCCCTTTGGGACCCATGGGTCAAGTACCTGTCTGGAGATCCTTGATTCATACCCGATTAAGGAAGCTACAGGATGGTGGGAATCGGTGTGCGAGGTCATAACTTACTTTTCCCCTCAACCTTTCCCCTCTTCTCTTTCTCTCTTCTCAGTCTTTGCTATTACAGCTCTTGGGTCTTCTTGCCTATTCCCTATAAACCTAGAACAGTGGCTACTTCCTCAGAGTGAAGACCAGTTTCTGAGTGACAAGGGATGCAGCTTCCTTTTTCCTGAAGGTATAGATCCGCTTCCACAAATGTATACAACCCCTGTCAGGCGCATCTCCAATTCACCCAGGTTTTACAAGCCAACGCTAAACTTGGAAATGCAATATGTAGCTGCTCTTCTCTCCTTTAATGTACAACAAGCCTAATGCCTCGTACAGACGACCGGTTTTCCTGACATGCCAAAAACCGAAGTTTTTCCCGACGTGATTCCTCTCAAGCCTGCCTTGCATACACATGTTCAGACAAAAAAACGCTTGACCAAAGCACGGTGGCGTACAACACGTACGATGGCACTATAAAGGGGAAGTTCCATTCAAATGGCACCACCCTTTGGGCTGCTTTTGCTTATCCTCGTGTTAGCAAAAGTTTGGTGAGAGACGATTCGTGCTTTTCAGCCTCGTGCTTTTCAGTCCGTTACAGCGTGACGAATGTGCTATCTCCATTACAAACGCTAGTTTTACCAGAACGAGCGCTCCCATCTCATACTTGATTCTGAGCATGCACATTTTTTTTCCCCTTCGAAAAGCATACTTACGAGCGGTTTTCGCGATGAGAAAAAGACTGACGGGAAACACAACGGGAAAAAATAGAGCAGGTTCTAAATTTTTTGCGGGCAGTTTTGTCGTCGGGAAAACTGCTATGGAGCATACACACGACCGATTTTCCAGACCAATCTAAAAAATTTCAGTTTTCTCGTCGGGAAAACCGGTCGTGTGTGCGAGGCATGGGATGTACCTTGTTAACGTAACATTTATGCTCTGTACACACGGTCGTTTTTTCCGATTAAAAAAGTCAGATGGACATTTTTCATCAGAAAAAACAATTGTGTCTGGGCCCCATCTGACTTTTTTCTATCGGTGTTAAAAAATAGAACATGTTTTAAATTTTTCTGATGGAAAAAAAACGATAGGAAATTCTGATCGTCTGTGTGAAACTCCAACAGAGAAAAAACCCACGCATGCTCAGAATCAAGTAGACGCATGCTCAGAAGCATTGAACTTCATTTTTCTCAGCTTGTCGGAGTGTTTTACGTCACAGCGTTTTGTCTGATGGTGTGTATGCAAGACTGATGAAAGTCAGCTTCATCGGAATTCCGACGGAAAATTCCATCGGAAATCTGATCGTGTGTACAGGGCATTGGAGTTTTGAACATGTTCTGGGGTTACCCCACACTGATAGTACAATCTATATTGACTGTGAAGATTTTTACTTGGAAGAACGCACATTTTATATGTTCTTTTATGTTTTCTTGTTCAAATAATATAATAATATTTCAATTAAAGGTATTTTAGTAGTTACGTGTAAAATAAAGAAACAGGTTATGGCATTGTATTAATATAGCATACAGATGGTAAAATTAATGTTAGATAAGTTCAATATTTATCAAATTGATAGTTCTTTTAGGTTTTAAAAATGTATGGTCTCTTACTCATTCAGTATGTATTTTACATTGCGGGAGATACGCGTTCTTTGTCATAACTTTTGTATTCCTTCTTGTGAAATACTTCAACAAATACATTGAAACAGAAAAGTGACTGATTCCTTCAAATCAATCACAAGCTAAAATTAAATACAAAAAAGCCACAAATACTAATAGGAAAAAGGCAGGAAATGGGATGAATGCCCAAAGAGCTGGCAATCAGAAGTACAGCGCAGCTTCCTAACTGACCCTCATTTCTTTCTATGCAATTTCTCAGCTTTCCCTATCCTCTCAAAATAGCAGTGTTACAATACACTGACTGTGCTCCCACTCTTTTAGTGAGGGGGCTGGCATATTCAGAAGTACTCTTATTGGCATTTCTAAGCCTGCTTGCCATGAAAGCCATGCAGTGCACTATGGTTAAAAAAATGAAGGTCAACAAATTTGCACAAAAATTGGCTCAGAGACTTCAAATAACGAACCACAGAATCTGTCACAAAACCAAACCTCATCCCTAGTGTGTGTATACTGTATTACCCTTTATTTTCTTGATCCTTTCCCTAAAACTGCTATTCAGAGTTCCTTCTTTCAGTTACCATGTCACTGCCTCAGTGATGTTAACATGTCTTATTGGCTGTCCAGCAGCAGGGTCCTGTCAAGCCCTAGAAGACAACATCATGATGAGTGGGGGGCAATGAGACCAGTGCCCAAAAAGGGTGACATGGCAAGTGGAGTAGAAAAAGATGTCAGAGAATTTTTTTTTTAATTGTCACGGAGTGGGAGTAAAGGAGAAGCAACACTTACCTGGAAATAAATTGTTTGAAATGTTTTATATTTGTCTAGGGCCTTTTAATAAAATAAATGGTTGTTAAGTAAGAATAAAATACTTCCTACATGAATACTGTTCCTCTGTACAGACACAGAAAGAAAAGCAATCATTCCACATAGCTGATTCTTCTAACTGTACAAAATTACTTGTTGCTGTCATAGACACAAAGATCTACACTTTCCACTGCATTGAACATATTAAGAGCATAAAACACCTGTGTTAATGCAAAACAAATTTATTTTCCATGGCACTTCTTGGGGTTACTAAAGATTTCAATTGAATGACACAAAAAGGTAATTTACTACAAGGTGAAAAGGACTGATAGCTGTATATCTAGTTACTGTGAAGCACATTAAATTAGCCTAGGTCTTTATGCACTGTAAATTATCCTTCTGTCATTTCACTGTTTCATTTTGAAAAGTATCTATTGTATTATTATAATACACATTGTGCAAAATGAGAATTAAAATAAAAAATACACTTTCAATTTTTAAAGTAACAACTGTCTGTTGAAATCAAGATAATAACTGACCAATGCCCTCCAATAATGGTCACATTTTGTCTTATAAATGAGTGTATGCTTATTATGACTTAAATGTACAGTATATATAATTTAGCACTAAAACTCCTAAACAGACATTGTGATCGATTTACTAAATGCAAATAGACAGTGCAATTTGCAAGTGCATTTGCACTTGTTTTACCCAGAGCTTAGTGACCGTGGCAAAGCTTTACTTTGTAAATACCCAATCAGGTTCAAGGGAAATAAAAAAAATAAAAAAATTCTTGCACATGATTGGATAAAAATCATCACATTCACTAAGCTCTAGGGCAGTGATGATGATCTTTGGCACCCCAGATGTTTTGGAACTATATTTCCCACGATGTTTAACTACACTGCAGAGTGTATGAGCAATATGGGAAATGTAGTTCCAAAACATCTGGGGTGCCTTGGTTCACCATCACTGCTCTAGGGAAAATGCACTTACAACATGCACAGTTTATTTTACTTTAGTAAATTAACCCAACTGATTCCCAAATTGTAATCTAGAGGTTTTATTTACACATTTTCTTCATACAAGCTTCACACAACTTTCACTCAGGATTTTTTCAACCCTTTTTTTTTCAAATGAATCCAATTAGAAAATGTGAAATCTTGGATGAAAGTTGTGTAGAAACAAGTATATACTCCTAAATGTTAAAATGATTACAAATGATAATGTATAAATGTATTGAGCATACCACCTTCTTAATATGTCACACTTTTCAGCCTTTTTTCTCAAAACATTTACTTGCCTCCTCTTTCATTTTTTTTATGTCAGCATAGGCTCCAAAAAATGAGACATTTTCATGATACCTAAATCTAAAAAAAAGTACACAAACATTTAACAATACGGTAAGGCCATTACAGTCCAGTTACAGCTTGAAAATGATCAATCTTGCTGCCAGAAACCTATGACACACAGTCCTTTCCACAACATAACCATTACATAGCCTCTGTTAAAGTGGTTGTAAACTCTTTACAAGCACTTTAAACTACAGGCAAGCCTATAATTAGGCTTACCTGTAGCTGCACTGGATATCTCCTAAACCTGCACGGTTTAAGAGATATCCCTGTATTTGCATGTGCCGACGTCATGTGGCACATGCGCACTTAAGCCATTAAGCACTTAAGCCAACTGAAGCAATGGCACGTACGTGCCGTTGCTTCAGTTGTACTGTGCCATTCCCGGCGGCTCCCGCGCTCACGATATCGAGGCTCCGGCCAATCACAGCACCGGAGCCGCAATACCCAGAAGTAACCTCTGGGATAGATTTCGCCGGCCGGAGGGTGAGACGAGGACAGCTGTGGGGGCTTCATTCTCGGGTAAGTAATTAATAATGAGCTCGTATGCTATGCATACTAGCTCATTATGCCTTTATCTTGCAGGGTGTTTTTTTTTTTCAGGAGGTTTTGCAACCACTTTAAATAAATTAAAGACAAGCCATTAAAGCGGAGCTCCATCCAAAAGAGGAAGCTCTGCTTGTTTGCACCCTCATCCTCCACTGCCACATTTGGCACTTTTTTTTGGGTGCGGTACCTGGTTTTGACAGGTACCCACTCCCACTTGCAGGTAAAGTCACTGCGGCGATCTCCAAGCATTTATGCCCCCCTCCTTCCCCCCACTGCCTTCTGGGACACACACAGGTCCCAGAAGATGCTGGGACAATTCAGAAAGTGCAGCACAACTCGCGCATGCACAGTAGGAAACTTGCTTTGAAGCCTGAAGGCTTTACTGCCGATTTCATTTACTAACAATGCCGGTCCCTGCACCCGAAGCTGATTGCCAAATCAGCTCAGGGTGCCAACATCGCGGGATCCCTGGACAGGTAAGTGTTCTTTTATTAACCACTTGCCCATCAGGCCAATTCTGATATTTCTCTCCTACATGTAAAAATCATAATTTTTTTGCTAGAAAATTACATCTAACCCCCAAACATTATATAGGTTATTTTAACAGAGACCCTAGAGAATACAATGCCGGTCATTGCAACTTTTTATCTTGCACGGTATTTGCGCAGCAATTTTTCATGCTTTTAAAAAAACAAAACAGTAAAGTTAGCCAAATAATGTGAAAGATGAAGTTACGCCGAGTAAATAGATACCTAACATGTCACGCTTCAAAATTGCACACGCTCGTGGAATGGCGCCAAACTTCGGTACTTAAAAATTCCCATAGGCGATGCTTTAATTTTTTTTACTGGTTACATGTTTTGAGTTACAGAGAAGGTCTAGGGCTAGAATTATTGCTCTCGTTCGCGGAAACACCTCACATGTGTGGTTTAAACACCGTTTTCATATGTGGGCGGGACTTACGTACGCGTTTGCTTCTGCTTGCGAGCACACGGGGACAGGGGCACTTTATTTTATTTTATTTTTTTATTGTTCATTTTACTGTGATCACTTTTATTCCTATTACAAGGAATGTAAACATCCCTTGTAATAGGAATATGGCATGACAGGACCTCTTTACAGTGAGATATGGGGTCAATAAGACCCCATATCTCACCTCTAGGCTGGGAAGCCTAAAATAATAAAAAAAAAACTATCACGGCTTCCCAGCCGAGGCGGCACCGTTTTTTGAATGCATAGGCCGAGCGTGAGGTCATAACATCGCGCCCGGCCTCCAACCATCATAGAGCCTCCGGCGACCATCTGGTCCACCGAAAATATCTATGATCAACGTCCGGGGGCGGCGGATCCGTTCTCCGACTCACCGATCACAGCGGTGAGTCAGTAGAAGCACCGGAGGGCGGCGGGAGGGGTGGATGTCCCCTCTCGCCGCCCGTAAGAACGATCAAGCAGTGGAACAGCTGCTATGATCATTCTTATGGTGTAGGGAATCGCCGGCTGAAAATGCCGATATCTGAATGATGCCTGTAGCGGCAGACATCATTCAGATATCCCCCCACAAAGCCCAGGACGTCATATTACGGCCAGCGGTCGACAAGTGGTTAAAATACTTTCATTTATTTTTTCCCAAACTGGAGCTCCTCTTTGAATGACTAAGGCAAAATGAAAGGACACAATGGGTGGATTGACTAAACACACATAGTGGTTAATTTACTAAAGGCAAATAGACTGTGCAGTTTGGAAAGTGCACTTGCACTCTGCAAGTGCAGTTGCTCCAGAGCTTAGTAAATGAGGTAAAGCTGTAGTTTTCAAAGAATACCCATTCATATGTAAGAAAAATAAGAAAACTAGAATTTTTGCTTGCTGACCCTCATTTACTAAAGCTCTGGAGCAACTGCATTTGCAGAGGGCAACAGTCTATTTGCCTTTAGTAAATCAACCCCATAGACTGTACACTTTGACGTGCAGTTGCACACATTTTCCCTACAGCTTAGTAAATGTGGTAAACGTTCATTATGTAAAAAAAAATACCCAGTCAGGTGCAAGGAAAAACAGAAAAAAAAAAATCCATTTTTAATTGAACATTAATGGATGATGCAAATCAGCAGAGCTTTACCACATTTACTCTGGGTAAAATGAGGACAACTGCACTTGCAAAGTGCACAGTCTTTTTGCCTTTAATAAATCCACCTCAATGTAGCAACTGCATATATAAAAATAATTGTAATGTATTTAATATTAAAACTGAAAGAGGATTTAAGGTTCAATTATGGTCAAATTATTTTTTTTTTTTCGAAAAGTAAGAACTGTCAAGCTTTTATTGCTGCTTTTGTCCTTATTGGGTAGATAAACTCTTACTTCCTGTCTTAGTTACCCACGGACAAGAGACGGTGCAGATGTCACTGGGGCAAAAAGACACAAAAAATAATAAAGACCGTTCTTACCCCTTTTTCATCTACTAAATTTCGATTTTTCTTGTTGGCATGAGAGAAAAATACTGGAGATGCCTCAGATAAAAAATAAGCAGCACAAGGGAGACATCAGTAGCATATTAACCTTTCTTCATATGTCTAAGTAAGCCAATTTTCACTTTTTGAGCATAGGTCAGCTTTAGGGGTGGAAATGTTCTTTCATTGCCTTAGATATCTAGCAATTAATGGTGGCACATTAACAGTGCTTTAGAGCACTGCCCCTAATTGGTCTCCTTGCCTTGAACACTTGCATTTTAAATTCTAAATAAGATCATATTTAATAAGGATTTGCTAAATTGTATTTCATCCTCAAAACCAGTAAAAGAAATGCATTTGGTCTTTTAAGAGCCCTGCATGCGTTATGTTTATTCAGTTTCAAGCATGTGGCGCACAGCATGTAATTTGAAATGACATTAAATGTATAACACTTTGTTGCCTAACCTGTTACATTGAATTTCACAGGAAATAAGACTTATGTAGTGTTTTTCTACCAGTGTCAGAGAAGGTAAGGACATATTTCAATTTACCTTGACAAACAGGGAAAAAGTAACAAATATGAATACAACGAAAAGATATATTATAATTTATAATGTACAGTATTCAGAGAAAAAAGTAATTTTTTTGTCCTTTTTATAAGAAGCATTTAGTAAAAACAAAGATCTTCCCATGAGAAGTATGAAGGCTGCTTTTTCTGTCAAAGAGGTAATGTTTGCATACTTTACAATACAAAATAAAATATGAAATATTAAAAATAAAGCAAACCAAGTTGAACTACTTCATAAATCCAACTTTAAATTTACTATTAATAGGTTTGAATCAGGGACAGATAATATACAAACATGAATAATGCTGTGATAGACTTCATACATGATGGGTTAATAAGAGCATATAAATATAAACTGTATACTCTGTATATATTTCATACACATATTCCCAACATTTTGCACAGTTGTTTATTTCAAGGAAGCCCTGCAACAGCCCAGGATGTAAGTAATTATTTCAATATAGCAAGGAAACACAAGAAACTTTCTCTCTGTATGGGTAATATATTTAGGTGCAGTGGCGGCTGGTGGTATTCCTGCACCCCCCGCCCCCGACCCGTCGGGTCGGTTGATCAGCCGGTCGGCCGGTGCACTTACCTCATCCATGACGGGCAATCACGGGTGACTTCCCCATCTTTCCTCCGCGAGCATCACGAGCAGCTTCTCCTTCCCCTACTCGTGGCTTCTGTCTCCTCCCTCCTCCCCCGGGACCACTCAGAACGCTTCTCCTTTCGGCCAGTCGGGAAACGGGTCTCAGACGCCTCCTGATTAGCGGAGAGGCAATTCAGCATGAGAATAGGGAATATTCATTCCCTATTCTTACACACCTGGGTGGGCTCCAAGCGCATTCTCAGCACCCCGAGCCCACCCTATTTTGAAGCCTATTACAGCCTCTGGCTCTAATTGGTGCTTCAAAAAACCACCCACACCATATTGGAATCCATGCGCCCGGCATCCTGAAAGGGGCCAGATGCATGGATGGGGGGTGGCGGCAATGGATAGGGGAGGCAGCACCCGTGTGCCCTTAATGGAGGGGCCGCCCCTGTTTAGGTGCATAAACTATGGTACAATATTGAAGATAGTAATAAAAAGACAAAGATGTACTACAGTAAAAAAAAATAAAAAAGTAAAAAGGTAACCAATAAACAAACATGGCAGCTGATTGGCAAGGAGACACTTTTGAGATAAAGAAGGAGTTGTGGTGAAGATATTGATTTTCTGTCAATTCATTTCATAGTAGACTGGCTACTAGAGTGCTATGAACAATCCTCCTTTAGGCCCCGTTCACACCTATGCGAATTGGTTGCGGCTTACACTGCATCTAATTCGCATAACATTATAAAATACATTGATTTCAATTAGGCTGGTTCACATATGTGCGATGCATTCGCACTGCGCATTGCCGAAAAAACGTGTGCGTTCTCTAGGCATTGCGGTGCGTCTCATGTGCGAATTCAGGCCCATTATGTTCTATGGGCACGCATCTGATTCGCACATGTGTTGCGTTCTGAACAGGGATGTTGAGGGGGAACTCAACGCCCAAATTTAAATAAAAAAACGGCATGGGTTCCCCTCCAGGAGCATAGCAGGCCCTTAGGTCTGGTATGGACTTTAACGGGAACCCCTACGCCGAAAAAACGGCGTTGGGGTTCCCCCCAAAATCCATAGCAGGCCTGTATCCAAGCACGCAACCTGGCAGGCCGCAGGAAAAGAGGGGGGACGAGAGAGCGGCCCCCTCCCTCCTGAACCGTACCAGGCCGCATGCCCTCAACATGGGGGGTGGGTGCTTTGGGGCAGGGGGCGCCCTGCAGCCCCCGAACCCCAAAGCACCCTGCCCCCATGTTGATGAGGACAGGGCCTCTTCCTGACAACCCTCGCTGTTGGTTGTCGGGGTATGCGGGCGGGGGGCTTATTGGAATCCAGGAGCCCCCTTTAATAAGGGGGCCCCCAGCTCCCGGCCCCCCACCCTATGTGAATGAGTATGGGGTACATACCCCTACCCATTCACCTGGTGGAAAAAAAAATGTCAATAAAAACACTACACATGTTTTTAAATAAATTTATTACACAGCTCCGGGGGTCTTCTTCCAACTTTGGGGGTCTCTTCCGACTTCGGGGGTCTTCTTCCAACTTCAGGGGTCTCTTCCGACTTCGGGGGTCTCCGGTGTCATCTCCGCGCTCTCCGGTTCTTTTCTCGCTCTCCGGTTCTTTCTTCCTTCTGCCGGGCCTCCGCTATCTTCTTCCAGCTCTTTTGCTAGCGGGGGCCCGATCTTCTTCGTTGCCTTCTTCCCTCTTCTCTCCTGGAGATGTTGACTCGTCGCTGTCTCCGGCTGTAATGCCGTGTGCGCGGAGCGCATTCACTTATATAGGCATGGGCGTGGTCACCGGGTGATGCCACCCAGTGACCCCGCCCCCATATGACGTCACAGTCCCATCATTCCCCGGGACTGTCACGTCATATGTTGGAAGAAGACCCCCGAAGTCGGAAGAGACCCCCGAAGTCGGAAGAAGACCCCCGGAGCTGTGTAATAAATTAATTTAAAAACCTATGTAGTGTTTTTATTGACATTTTTTTTCCACCAGGTGAACGGGTAGGGGTACGATGTACCCCATACTCATTCACATAGGGTGGGGGGCGGGATCTGGGGGCCCCCTTATTAAAGGGTGCTCCTGGATTCCATGTTGAGGGCATGCGGCCTGGTATGGTTCAGGAGGGAGGGGGGCGCTCTCTCTCGTCTCCCCCTCTTTTCCTGCAGCCTGCCAGGTTGTGTGCTCGGATAAGGGTCTGCTATGGATTTTGGGGGGACCCCCACGCCATTTTTTTTCAGCGTAGGGGTTCCCGTTAAAGTCCATACCAGACCTACAGGCCTGCTATGCTCCTGGAGGAGAACCCATGCCATTTTTTTATTTAAAATTTGGCGTGGAGTTCCCCCTCATGATAACAGCGTCGAGACTTCCCAGGTCGGCAAGTCCGCAGCTAAAAACGCAAAGGAACCGCTGAACGACTGATTGCACAAAGACTCCAAGCTCAAAAACGCAACGCATAGGTGTGAACCCAGCCTTAGTCCAAAAATCTATCACATATATCAGATAAATGTTTCAGTCAAAATGTTTATACATTTGAGAATGTTTTTAGCAATTATTTTTTTACAATAAAATGCGGGTGTATTTGCCAATGAATGGGAAAACATCACTTACAATGTGCATTAATATTACTACTAGTTATTTAGGGAAAACTCTATACTTTTGAGAACTGAAAAACTAATGGTAACCACTGAGAAGATATTGAAGAAGTACTATTGGAGAGACATCTCCCTGTTCGTACAAATCTGCATGGCAAATGGGTCTGCTGCAAGGTTTTTCATAATTTGGCCAGGAATCCACAGCAATAAACAGAAAGTGATTAGTTGCAATGATGTAATAATATGCACATTCCATATTTTTTATTGTTCAGCTCCTGACCCCTAAACAGCTTGATAGTTGCAAGCAATGCTCAAATTAGTTGCAAAAACTGAGATATGTATGGTTGTTGCTGTTGGACACCTGCAGAGAGACTCTTACAAGCATATTTGGAGGGGACAGAGTATGTAGCCATCACTCTCAGCTGCAAATGGTCAGCTTTGCCTATCTCAAATTTATTTGAATTCCCCTTTTCAGCTGTACCTCACATCACATCTCTATTTGAATAAAAACAGGGTGGCTTTTTTCTAAACTATTCTTGAGTAAGCCTGTTCTTATCTAACAAATAAAACATGCATGTATTATGTTTAATTACGGTATAGAGAAAGTAAACATTTGTAAACTATTCCTTAATAGGATGCACAGTCTTTTAAATTTTTTAGATATGCTTGTAAAACAGATCAGCTTTAAAGTGTAAGTTCACCTTTACAGAAAATCTGTAAGGTGAACTTACACTGGAACTCGCTACCCATCCCACCTGGTCCCGCAGTACCTGAGGCCGGCAATCTCCCGCACTGAGACGTTGTATAATCGCTTCACCGGTCCGGGATTTTGAAATCCCTGAGGCTTTCTCCCCTCTTCTCCAGCGCTGAAAGGACGGGCTATGTGGGTTCTGATTGGTCAGCACCACCCATGTGACGGCAGCTGACCAATTAGAATTCTTCCTTTACGAGGTACGTTTAGGAGATTAAGCTGCGGGGGATTTCTGATCCCCGGATCGGTAAAACGGCTTTACGATGTATCAGTGCGGGACATCGCTGGCTTCAGGTACAGCGGGACCGGGTGTGATGGGGAAGGTGTCCAGTGTAAGTTTACCTTACAGATATTTCTATAAAAACTTACCCTTTAAGTAAAATTTGCTTATTAATGCATTTCTGTGTATAACTTGCAATTATACGGGTACATGCCATGTTTGGTCAAAACATACAGTCTGCTTCCTGCTGTGCAGTGCTACGCAACAATTGCACCTTACAGCTCTTTCCCCCTGTTCAAGTCTTTGAGTCATCTGACTAAATAAGAGTAATACACTCTTAAACAACTCATTCAGCCTGCGGTGTAGGAGATTCCTCCATCTAGGTTATACAGCATGGATAGACGAATCTCTTGTGGCGGGGCTCGCTGTCAAAATACATGATCAGCATCTGAAAGTATGTAGCCACTGTTCAGCCAACGATTTTCCACCTGGCTTCTTTGCTTTTTAAATCAAAAGATGTTGTGCAGAGGGGGCCCATGGGGCCACACACTAAACAGTGTATGGGCAGCTTTAGTGTGGCTACTTTATCCCATCAGGTGTTAAGCAAGGAAGCATTGTATTGGCTAATTTACCCTTTCACTAGTGAATAATCTAGTATTTGATGGCTAAACTCAATGTTATTTTGGTTTGAAAGTCGACCCTATCTGCCAAATTATCTTTTTTCACCTAGGCAAAGCTTTAGTGCAATAGGCCACCACACTCAATTTTTTTTTGACAATATGATGATCTGGAAACATCTTTTGCTTACACGTTTGTATGTATTTCCGAACATACCTCTATAAAATCTCCTTCATTTCTGTCACACAAAAAGTCTGATTTTATAAAGTGTTAGTACTGGGTTTAGAAGAAATCATATCCAGTAATCAGATTCAAACCTGTCTTGGAAGCCCCATACCCGTGAGGAGCCCTCTAGAATCTGGTCCAATTTAATTAAAGAAAACTTAAACTGGCTGTAAAGGCAGAAGTTTTTTTTTTTATCTTAATACATTCTATGCATTAAGATAAAAAACCTTCTGTATGCAGCTCCCACCTCAGAATCCCTAATGCTTACCGAGCCCCTTTCAACCCAGCGATGTTGTACAAGAGGCTTGGTTGTCTGGGACTCTCCCTCCTCATTGGCTGAGACAGCATTGGGCGCCATTGGCTCCCACTGCTGTCAATCAAAGCAAGTAAGCCAATCAGGGAGAGAGGGAGTGTGGCCAGGCCGTGGCTTCATGTCTGAGTGGACACACAGTGCAGTGGCTTGGCTTGGGTGCTCCCATGACAAGCTGCTTGTTGTGGTGGCACTCGACAGGAGGCGGGCTAGGAGCGCTAGCAAGGGTCCTGAGAAGAGGAGGATCTGGGCTGCTCTGAGCAAAACCACTGCACAGAGCAGGTAAGTATCACATATTTGTTATTTTTAAGCAAAAAAAAAAAAAAAAAGCATTTAGTATCACTTTAAACTAAACTCGTATGATTTAAGGAAAGGGGAATAATAGGGAAATCATGAATTAACTAAATATCAAAACTAACTAGCTATGAGTAAGCGTCAATTCGTGACGTGAAACGCGTTAGCCACCCTTCCCTGCATGCACACCATCTGCATTTGTTGTTTTGGATTTATGGATTTATTTTGAATTTGGATTTTTTACCTGAAATTTTGGAATAAATAACTGTCTATACAGAGTGCGGCAGTCCAGGGTTTCTTTTTCTCCCATGCATCAGTGCAGAGCCAGCACCTGTGTGAGTGACCGGGCGGAAGCAGCTATTTGGTGAATTCTCAAGCTTTTGAGCGGTACGTTTTTCCTTTCCTCTAATTTTTTTGATTAATAGTTAACACACTGTTTTAAATTATGTTCTTCCACATATCCTACAATAAATCTAAAACCATCTACAGTATATTGTTTTACTGAATAGTTGTATCATCCATGTATGGCCAGCATAAGTCTGTTAGCACATTTCCCAATCTTAAACAGTTTTTCATATTAAACAGCTTTTCTTAGAAAGAACGTAGCTGATGGGCAAAAAAAAACGATGTGCCTAATTAAACAGGATTGAGTCTTGGGCTTCTTTACATACTTCATCACTACGCATTTCAAGCCATGATGACCTATAGATTGTCAATAATTATTATTGATGCAATCATTTATATATGCATTTATTATATTGATGTTTACACGTGCAAGGTTCCAGAATCGATGGAAACCAGCAACACGGGCACACGGGTTTACTGAATCATTACAAACAGTTAAGTGCAACCTGTTTAAACCCATTTAAATTCTATACGCAATGAAAAAAACACATATACTTTGTGACAAAAATCACATATAACCTTACAAAAATCTTTATGACAAAAAAAATACAAGTAAATGGTATCCTTTTTTGTCCTTACAAAGCACCACAAATTGAAGATCATTTTGAATGAATATGTGTTCCCCCACAGCAGGGTTTCCATATAAAACTCACCAGAGGTGAATGACCTTTGTATTAAAAAAAGGTCTCAAGCATTTGTTATAATATGAGATTCTCCCCAGACACACCATCTCCACAGACTTTTTCTTGTCTCAGCAGTTTTATAAGAAATAAGATAAAAGGTTCCAGATAGTATATTACCATCTTCCCCTCCTGGGTGGTTGGGCGGCGCCTATGAGGCTCCCCTTGGATTCCCCAACGGCTTTCATCACCTATTATAAATATTCCTTTTTGGTCTATTTATGTGATATATAATGACATGTTTTTCTAATCTTAAATATTTGTAATGTGTATTTTTTTAGAATCAATTATCCCCGTGAAGAGACCACATACAGGTCGAAACGCATCAGGGCACGCACACCATATAGCATTAGGTAATGTAATGTTGTACATAATTGTTTTCATATATATTTACTGTGGAACTATACTGTATCACCAGACCCGAAAAATGTTTTTATAATTCATATTGTACTCATTTTCTATGACATTAGACAACTCTTTAATAAATTATGTTTTATAATACCATCATTCTATATTTCCTTTGATCTCAATACCTTGCTGTTTAAAGCCCCATGGGAAAACCTTTCCACATCATCCGTTTTTGGGGTGTGCAGCTTTTTCGTCTCTTCTATATGTGTCTTTCCCTAGCTAGTGTATTACCATTTTAAACCACTTTTATTTTAAAAACCATTAAAATATTGCACTCACATGGATTGCTGCTGATCACAGCAATAATATCTACAGCACAAAAACACATCCACCTGCCGCTGCCTGTTTCTACTTCCCAGAGCCACTAAGCTTCTTTCACTCACCTAAGCGCTGAGCCGGTGTCTCCCAACCATACTCCACAGCAGTAATCTGGGCCAAGTGGATGGTTGGTGAGTATCAAAGCTCTCTCTGACATGTTTTGTCCTAAGGGCTTTGTCAAAGGATTTCTTACCAAAGTCCTTTAGACAAAATGTGGAGCTGTCAGGAGCCTGAGATCGGTGATGTCTCCTGTCATACACTGCTCAAACATGTAAACAACCAGCACTGCAATGTGGAATGTGCTGACCAATCCCAAACACACAACACACAACACTACCAACACTACCAACACTCAGATGTTCAGCCACTGATGGGTATACATAGATAAAATATCGTAGAAGTCCAATTAAGACCCAGAATAAATAATAACGAAAACTGAATTACTCGCTTTAGATAAAGGATTAAAATATGCGGTACCCAAGGTACACAAGGATTTACAAAATCCTCCGGGGAGACCTATAATTAACGGCATACAATCTCTCAATTCGAGATTGGAGGAACATGTTGATAAATTTATGCAGCCACTGGTTTCGAAAACGCATGCGTATTTAAGATATACAAAACATCTTATACAGATTTTGGATGTGGTGGAATTATATCCACAACCGAAGTATATTATGGGTACAGCAGATGTTGCCTCACTGTACACCAAAATAGAACATGTACAAGCCATCAGGGCCTCGAAATGGGCTCTGGATGTTTTTAGCAATTTAGCTTCTAAACAAAAAAGATTTATTCTAAGAAGTTTGGCTTTTGGACTGCAACACAACTATTTCTGGTATGGTTCTGAGTACTACAGACAACTGAATGGAATAGGGATGGGGGCAAAGTATGCACCAAGTGTGGCCAACATATTCATGTCAGAGTGGGAGGGGGAAGCCATTTATACCGATGCACTGGAACAATTGGTTCTATACAAACGGTTCATTGATGACTGTATAGTGATATGGAGTGGCACTGATAGCACTTTAATTGAATTCATTCAAAAACGTAATGTTAACCAAAGAAATATAAATCTGATGTATATGATAAGTGATAAAGCCATACAGTTCCTGGATCTGGAAATAACACTAGAGAACAACAAGATAAAAACTAAAACACACTTTAAACCAGTAGAAAGGAACAGTTATATCCCAGTGGACAGCTGTCATTTTGATCCATGGCTGATCAACATACCAAAAGGTCAACTTATAAGGCTTCGGCGGAACTGCACAGATTCAAAAGTATATTTAGAACAGGCTAAAACAATTGGCAACAAATTAATTTCAAAAAGGTATAATGAAGAATTTATCAACAATAAAATAAGAGAGGTATACGAAATCCCTAGGGACCATCTTATTAAGGATAAAGAAAAGAGAGTGGACAGATCTCAAGAGGTACCATTCATTATGAACTTCAATATTCAGCATAAACAACTCAAATCTATTTTTAGGAAACATTGGCCAATCTTAAAAGCAGATAAACAGCTACAAAGTGTATTACCAAATACACAGCGGGTGGCAGTGGCGTCCAACAGTATAGATCCCCTCCCTCAGTACAAACCCACTCCACTAAGTACAGACTCCCTGCCATCAATATAGACCCGCCTTCCTCAGTATGAACCTCCCCCTCAGTACAGACACCCCCACCTCAGTGCAGACCCCCTCAGTTACAGACACCCCCCTCGTACAGACACCCCCCTCAGTAACAGACACCCCCCTCAGTAACAGACACCCCCCTCAGTAACAGACACCCCCCTCAGTAACAGACACCCCCCCCTCAGTTACAGACACCCCCCCTCAGTTACAGACACCCCCCCCTCAGTTACAGACCCCCTCCTCAGTACCAGACCCCCTCCTCAGTACCAGACCCCCTCCTCAGTACCAGACACCCCCCTCAGTACCAGACACCCCCCTCAGTACCAGACACCCCCCTCAGTACCACACCCCCCTCAGTACAGACACCCCCCTCAGTACAGACACCCCCTCAGTTACAGCCCCCCCTGGTGCAAACTCCCCCTTGTGCAGACCCCAGCAGTACAGACACCCCCTCCCCCATCAGTAAAGATGCCCCCTTACCTTACAGACCTCAGAACAGAGCGGCAGATACACACAGCGGTGTGTCCCTCGAGCGTGGGCTCCTCCTCCTCCTCCTCTGTGTATGTAAACAGAGAGGAGGCAGAGGGGGCGGCGGCTTCCTTCCGCTCTACTAAGGGACACAGCCGCAGCGTGAGCCTAAGGCACAGGGCAGCGGGCGGGCGATGTCAGTGTGGTGCCGATGCGCTACCCATGGGTGTCACCCCTCTGGTGGGTGTCACCCAGGTGCGGCCCGCCCCCCCCGCACCTGGCTAGCAACGCTAGTGGCGGGTGGTATATAGAAGAGCACCCACTTTGAGGGACTTAGTGGTGAAAAACATCCCAGACCCACCAATAAAAACGAATGTACATACCTTCTTTCAAGGGAAAGGATTTTATCCCTGTAAACGTTGTTACGCATGCAGAGAAACAAGGCAAAATGGTATAAAATGTTCTAATTTTAAATCAAATACCACACATAAAGAATATAATGTTAAGGACTTCATCACGTGTAGGACTCAAGGGGTCATGTATGTATTAGAATGTACGTGCTCATTACAATACATAGGTAGAACCAAAAGACCATTAGAGATGTCCCGAACTATTCACCGGTGAATAGTTCCCGGCGAACATAGCTTGTTCGCGTTCGCCGCGGCGGGCGAACATATGCGTTGTTCGGTCCGCCCCCTAATCGTCATCATTGAGCAAACTTTGACCCTGTACCTCACAGTCAGCAGACACATTCCAGCCAATCAGCAGCATACCCTCCCTCCCAGACCCTCCCACCTCCTGGACAGCATCCATTTTAGATTAATTCGGAAGCTGCAGTCTTAGTGAGAGGAGGGACAGTGTAGCTGCTGCTGATGTAATAGGGAAATCTATAGCTAGGCCAGTGTATTCAGTGTCCACTTCAGTCCTGAAAGACTCATCTGATCTCTGCTGTAAGGACAGCGTCCTGACAGCACCCCAAAAAGCCCTTTTTAGGGCTAGTACATCAGTCTGCTTTTTTTTTCCCTCTGTAATCTAATTGCAGTTGCCTGCCAGCGTGTGTGTGTCAGGCTCACAGCGTATACTGTGCCCACTTGCCCAGTGCCACCACTCATATATCTGGTGGCACAGTAGATTACATTTAAAAAAAAATAATAATAATTTGACTGCAATAGAATAGCAGTCAGTTGCCTGCCAGCGTGTGCGTGTCAGGCTCACAGCGTATACTGTGCCCACTTGCCCAGTGCCACCACTCATATATCTTGTGTCACAGTAGATTACATAAAAAAAAACTATTTTGACTGCAATAGAATAGCAGTTAGTTCCCTGCCAGCGTGTGTGTCAGGCTCACAGTGTATACTGTGCCCACTTGCCCAGTGCCACCACTCATATATCTTGTGTCACAGTAGATTACATTTAAAAAAAAAATATTTCACTGCAATAGAATAGCAGTCAGTTGCCTGCCAGCGTGTGTGTGTCAGGCTCACAGCGTATACTGTGCCCACTTGCCCAGTGCCACCACTCATATATCTTGTGTCACAGTAGATTACATTAAAAAAAACACAACAATTTTCAGTGCAATAGAATAGCAGTCAGTTGCCTGCCAGCGTGTGTGTCAGGCCTACAGCGTCTACTCTGCCAACTCCTGCCAGTGAACAGTGCCACTCATATCTGGTGTCACAGTAGCTTGCACGCATAGTACAACTAAACTAATCTAAAAAAAATGACAGGCAGAGGCAGGCCACCCCACAGGGTCCGTCGTGGTCGTGGTGCTGTGATTCCCTTTGGCCCTAGAATAATGCCCAGTGTTCAGAGGCCACGTACCCTGAACTCAAAAAGTTCTGAGGACATAGTTGACTGGCTAACACAGGACACCCAATCTTCTACAGCTTCCGCTCGGAACCTTGCCGCACCATCCTCCTCCAGCTCAGCTTCGGGCACCTCTCAAGTTACCACTCGCCCGCCTGCCGCCACCACCAACACTAGCACCACAGCTGCTTTACTTGATCTGTCAGAGGAGTTATTTACACATGAGTTGGAAGAAATGAGTGATGCGCAACCATTATTGCCAGAGGATGTAGATAAAAGGGATATGTCTCAGTCAGGCAGCATTACACACATGGACGTACGGTGTGATGATGATGATGTTGTACCAGCTGCTGCTTCCTTTGCTGAGTTGTCAGATACAAGTGAAGCGGTTGATGATGACGATGTGTCCGTGGATGTCACGTGGGTGCCCGCTCGAAGAGAAGAAGAACAGGGGGAAAGTTCAGATGGGGAGACAGAGAGGAGGAGGAGACGAGTTGGAAGCAGGGGGAGGTCATCGCAAGGAGCTAGTGGCACAGTCAGACAGCATGTATCGGCACCCGGGGTCAGCCAGACAGCACGCCAATCAACGCATGCTGTTGCCACCACCAGAATGTCGTCATTGCAAAGCTCAGCAGTGTGGCATTTTTTTGTGTGTCTGCCTCTGATAACAGCGATGCCATTTGCAACCTGTGCCAAAAGAAACTGAGTCGTGGGAAATCCAACACCCACCTAGGTACAACTGCTTTACGAAGGCACATGATCGCACATCAAAAACGCCTATGGGATCAACACATGATGACGAGTACAAGCAGCACACAAGCTCAAAGCCACCATCCTCCTCCTGGTCCAGCATCTTCAGCCACGTCAACCACTGCTGTCCTCCTTGCCCCCTCGCAACCATCCGCCACTCCGTCTCTCGCCTTGAGCAGTTCCTGCTCATATGCCAACAGTCAGGTGTCTGTCAAGGACATGTTTGAGCGTAAGAAGCCAATGTCACAGAGTAACCCCCTTGCCCTGCGTCTGACAGCTGGCTTGTCGGAACTCTTAGCCCACCAGCTTTTACCATACAAGCTGGTGGAGTCTGAGGCCTTCAAAAAATTCGTAGCTATTGGGACACCGCAGTGGAAGGTACCCGGCCGAAATTCATTTTCACAAAAGGCAATCCCCAACCTGTACTCCATTGTGCAAAAGGAAGTCATTGCATGTCTGGCACACAGTGTTGGGGCAAGGGTCCATCTGACCATTGATACCTTGGCTGCAAAGCACGGTCAGGGCCGGTATATCACCTACACTGCGCATTGGGTTAACCTGCTGACGGCTGCCAAGCATGTAATGCATGGCTCTGCAGAGGAGTTGGTGGTGACACCGCCACGACTTTCAGGCAGGCCTGCTGCCACCTCCTCTATACCTCCTACTCCATCCTCTTTGATAACCTCCTCGGCTGAGTCCTCTTCTGCTGCTGCATCTTGCTCCACATCAACTGCACCCCCCCAGCTCCCCAGGGGCTATTCCACATCCCGGATACGACAGTGTCACGCCGTCTTGGGGTTGACTTGCCTGAAAGCAGAGAGTCACACCGGACCAGCACTCCTGTCCGCCCTGAACGCACAGGTGGATCAGTGGCTGACTCCGCACCAACTGGAGATCGGCAAAGTGGTGTGTGACAACGGAAGCAATTTGTTGGCGGCATTGAATTTGGGCAAGTCGACACATGTGCCGTGCATAGCACATGTGTTGAATCTTATTGTACAATGCTTTGTGCATAAGTACCCAGACTTACAGGACGTCCTCAAGCAGGCCAGGAAGGTGTGTGGCCATTTCAGACGTTCCTACATGGTCATGGCGCACTTTTCAGATATCCAGCGGCGAAACAACATGCCAGTGAGGCGCTTGATTTGCAACAGCCCAACACATTGGAATTCAACACTCCTAATGTTCGACCGCCTGCTCCAACAAGAAAAAGCCGTCAACGATTATTTGTATGACCGGGGTGCTAGGACAGCCTCTGCGCAGCTGGGAATTTTTTTGCCACGTTACTGGACGCTCATGCGCAATGCCTGTAGGCTCATGCGTCCTTTTGAGGAGGTGACAAACCTAGTCAGTCGCACTGAAGGCACCATCAGCGACATCATCCCATTTGTTTTCTTCCTGGAGCGTGCCGTGCAAAGAGTGCTGGATCAGGCCATAGATGAGCGTGAAGAGGAAGAGTTGTTGTCACCATCACCACCAGAAACAGCCTTATCAGCATCGCTTGCTGGACCTGCGGCAACGCTGGAAGAGGAGTTCGAGGAAGAGGAGTCAGAGGAGGAATGTGGCTTTGAGGAGGAGGAGGAAGACCAACCACAGCAGGCATCCCAGGGTGCTCGTTGTCACCTATCTGGTACCCGTGGTGTTGTACATGGCTGGGGGGGAAGAACAGACCTTCAGTGAGATCAGTGAGGACGAGGAACGGGACATGAGTAGCTTGGCATTCAACCTTGTGCAAACCTCATGCTGTCGTGCCTGTTGAGGGACCCTCGTATAAAAAGGCTGAAGGAGAACGACCTGTACTGGGTGGCCATGCTACTAGACGGTATAAGCAGAAAGTGCCTGAAATGTTACAGAATTACCGGAAGTCGGAAAGGATGCAGCAGTTCCAAAATAAATTAAAAAGTATGCTTTACACAGCGTATAAGGGTGATGTCACAGCACAACAGGAATCTAACAGGGGAAGAGGTGAAAGTAATCCTCCTCCTACCACAACTACGCTGGCAAGGACAGGACGCTTTACAGACGTGTTGTTGATGGAGGACATGCGGAGCTTTTTAAGTCCTACGCATCGCCACAGCCCTTCGGGGTCCACCCTCAGAGAACGACTCGACCGACAGGTAGCAGACTACCTCGCCTTAACTGCAGATATATCGACACTCTGAGGAGCGATGAACCCCTTGACTACTGGGTGTGCAGGCTTGACCTGTGGCCTGAGCTATCCCAATTTGCGATAGAACTTCTGGCCTGCCCCGCTTCAAGTGTCCTTTCAGAAAGGACATTCAGTGCAGCAGGAGGTATTGTGACTGAGAAGAGAAGCCGCCTAGGTCAAAAAAGTCTAGATTACCTCACCTTTATTAAGATGACTGAGGCATGGATCCCGAAGGGACTGACAGTGGGCGATACATTTGACTAAAAAAGGCCTGATGAGATGAGCTGCCTTGGGCTAAAAATGGTCCACACGCTGCTGTATTTTATCTCTGCATGCCGGATGACTTGCGTGACTTATCCGCCACCAACTAGGGTTCAAGCCGCAATGTTTTAGGGCACTTTCTGCCTGGAAAACATCAATTTTTCTGGCTGCTGCTACAGCAGCGGCTGCAACAATACCTAGTTTTTCAGGCATGTGTACATGCCTAATTTTTCTGGCCTCTGGTGCTACACTGTGGCTGCAAAAACAAAACAAAAAAAAAAGCACATACATGTGTCAATTCCCCTTCGTGATCATTACCTTGTTGTGGTGAAGGGGCTTGCGTATCACAATGAAGCGACCACCTCTATGAGTGTGTTGGCAATGGCAATGTTGGCACACCCCAGATGATAAGGTCGTTGCTTCATTGTGAACAGACCAAAAGTGATCGGCTGGATAATTTTGCATAGAAAAAACATAAATTTTCTTTGTGATCATCTAAGGTGATCATTAAAGCCTTGCGGTTGTGCAAATAGACTGTTTGCGGTTGTTTGCGGTGCGTTAAACGGGGAGTTTGGTCTGTCAGAGTTTGGTCTGTCACTGTGAAGCGGGCTTAACCCTTACACTACCTGATCGATACAACATCATACCTGATGTTTTAAAGCACGTTATTCCAAACAATTTAGGAATGTTAGGTGATTTATGTCCTTTATGGATTAAAACCAGACTATGCGTCAACTACGTAATTTTCCATGGGAGTTTTTCCATGGATCCCCCTCCGGCATTCCACAGTCCAGGTGTTAGTCCCCTTGAAACAACTTTTCCATCACTATTGTGGCCAGAAAGAGTCCCTGTGGGTTTTAAAATTTGCCTGCCTATTGAAGTCTATGGCGGTTCGCCTGGTACGCCCGTTCGCGAACATTTGCGGAAATTCGCGTTCGCTGTTCGCGAACGGAAAATTTGATGTTCGCGACATCACTAAAGACCATTATGGAAACGTATAAGAGAGCACGTACAAAATATAAAGGCAGGCTTCCCTAAACATAATGTGTCACGACATTTTTCACTTTGTCACAACAAAAATCCTGCTGATTTAAAATTCTGGGCTATAGAGAAGTTCAAGCCGCACTCGAAGGGAAGCCACAAGGTCAGAGAGATTAGTAAAAGCAAATCTCTGTGGATATATGAAATATGCACATTGGCGCCGAATGGTTTGAATATAGACTTTGACCTGAATTGCTTTATTTCAGATTATTACTCCTATGCTTTGATCCCAAGAATGGGGTCATCTTCCTTGCCTTTTTTGCTTGCAGTTTTCATTTTTATCTTTATGTTTAGCTCTCATACGTGCATTGCAACTCACTAGTAGGGTGTGATGGCAAGCAGTATAGATTATGGAGTCATGACCAATTACACCAATGAGCTTTTTTAGATATGAGAGGGATATGGATATGCTAGTTATCCTTTTTATGGTACTATTTATATATATTGTAAGATTGGGGGTTGTTAGCTCTCGTAGTAGATGCGTTTTTCAGTGATGCAAGCCAGTCAGCAACTCTGTTTAAGGGCATGGTAGCCCATTTTTATTTAAAAGCACGAAAGTTCACAAACACATCTGTAGTATTCACAGGGGGGTTCCACCATTCCTGTATCTTTCATACTAACAGTAGCCTCGTAGCTTTACCTTCTAGCGATCCAGGCCTTTAGCCTAGGCCTGACAGTCTGTTCCTCAGACCCAAACAGTGTCCAAGAGTTTCAGCTTTCTCCTAGCTTCTCCTGGTCAGCACCTTTGTTGCTGTATCACTAACGGTGTCTGCCTCCTGCAGACATGCACCGCCTCTGACTCCACTTCAGAGGATGAGAGCCCACTCGGCTCTCAGGCACACAGACTTCCTCTCTGTTGGGTGGAGCCCTGATCCATAATCACCTCTGAACTAATAAGTCCAAGACACAGCTGTTCCATCAGCGTGTCTTTCTTTACCAAATCTGGCATAAACCAACCCTCTTGAAGGTCGCACAATGTCGCACCCTCACAATATATATATATATATATATATATTTTTATATTTTTATAATTTTATATTACATATGCATTACCTATTATATATGTTCCAGCACTGTATTTCTAAAACCCATGGTACCAGTTTTATATATGATTTCTTACATATTTTAATAGGGTAATTTCATGCTGAGAAGAGTAGGAAATTAGTCAATTTGCTGTGCCAGTATATGGGGCTGTACCAGCATCGGCCACTGGAGGAAGCATTGAGCATAGCATTCAGAATAAGTTTGCAAAGCATGTATTTCATATAAGAGAATGTTGTTTTGTTCTTTTCTTCTTTTTTAATTTCAATATGCCGTTGTATTAAAGGCTTGAAATGTTTTTTATACTCCTGGAGAAGCGCTTACCACAATGATGATGAAACTAAGACGCCCTTGTCACCATGACAACGAGTGTGCGGTCTCTAGTCTGTACATAAAGCTACGCTGTCTGGGTCACATGCATACCCATGATTAAGTCACGTGTCGATGACGCAACGCATAGGTGGAGGAGCTAAGTGGCGCTTCCAGCAGCCGAATGAGGAGAACATTCACCTGAGCTGTCTAAAGCGCTGTTTGTACCCAGGATACGTGAGTGTAACCACACACAGAGCTGACAAGTAGACTGTGGTGTGGCGTTACTGAGCAATGATCTTTTTTCTCTGCATTCTTTATATGTGTCCACGGATTACCCACAGAAGCCGGTAGGAGCACAGCAGATCCGTGCACTGTTAGGAGTAAAGCAGACCCACACAGCGATCTTTGGGAGGGGGATCATTGGCTGATACAAATACCGGAATTGTGGACACAGCAATATTTATCTATGTATACCCATCAGGGGCTGAACATCTGAGTGTTGGTAGTGTTATGTGTTTGGGATTGGTCAGCACATTCCACATTGCAGTGCTGGTTGTTTACATGTTTGAGCACTTTATATTTGTACACTGAGATTTTAGCACGTAGCACTTTATTTTGTCACCTAGCACTTTATATTGTCACGGAGCACTTTGTCTCTGGGATTGGAGACCTACTGTGCAAAACAGAAGGTTAGTGCACAGCGCATCATTATGTAATTTTTCATTATCACATTTGAGGTCACAGAATTCCTTTGAATGATTGCAGCTGTCCCTATTTATTCATCTTTTGTTTGTTGTATTTATTTATCTTATTACATTTTAGCGCTTTAGTATTTCCACAACACTTTTCCTGTCATACACTACTTACCCCCTCATATACACACTGCCCATTGTCATATCCACTGCATCTCCTGCACACACTTATCTTTCTCATACTGCAGACCTTTTTTCTGCACATACTACCTAGCATCATACCGTTTACACTCCTCTCCTGCAGACATCCCTAATCTTTCCCCTTCTGTAACAGGCCCACTTTTACCAGCTTAAGGTAACATTTTAAAACAATAAACCTAAAAGATAAGAAAAATAATAAATGTAAAAAATGAAGGTAAAATCTATATAAGAGATATTCTACTCCATATGCTTACAGTGTCTTACAGTGGCACAAACAGTTATAGCTCGAAATTGGCAAAAAACATCTGGCCCTTGAATAGTGGAATGGGTATGTGAAATGAACGAGATGCAATCCTTGGAAAAATGTATCCTAATAGAAGAAAAAGTGATAAAACAAACCCCGAAAATATGGCAGCAATGGGAAGGATTTCGAACCTCTGCAATAATTACACAATATTTATGAATATAATCATACTGGAAACCATCCCTAAATGCCTTCCCCCCTTTTCCCCCTCCCCTCCTTTTTTTTTTCTTTTTTTTCTGTTGTGATTAATGTATGGGTATATGTTACTTAGTTGAACTTCTGAAGTTAGGATATGACTAATGGCATAGAGAGATTGGAATGGAGATTATCCTATACCCAAGATATAGCTGGGGCTAAGGATAGAAACCCTATTAATGCAAATGTAGATACACAGTAATGGATCTAGAAATATATTATTTCACAGGGGTGAGATATATGAGAAACACCTACAATATACTATGCTTTAAATCTTGAAAAGATGTAATTGAAGCAATGTAGACTGGATAAAATATATGAGGGTGGAGAAGTATCCTTGGCATAATTAATGTTTCTTATCGTAAATGTTCACAATATCCAATTTTTTGAAAAATAATAAAAGAGAAATTGGAAACAAAAATGAAGGTGTTACATGCAGAGAACGGTCATCTTTTTTGCCTTTTAAAAAAAAAAATGCAGTATTGTTTTTTCATAATGTTGGAATATATATATATATATATACTTTTAATGCCAATTTTTAATGTCTCGTGTGTACTTCATGCTATAGTCACATGTGTCAAAATAGAGTGTTTTGAATGTCATATTTTTTTTTAAATCTGTGCTGAAGGGGAGTCCACAAATAGCATTCCATTAAGCCCCCATTGTTAGGTCATTAACATCTAAGCTTGTATTAGGCCATGTTCACACATAACCTAAGGGAGGCTAGAATTAATTAAGCTCCCTATAGGAATAATTTTAATTTTCCTGTCATCATATTGTTGAAATGAGATGACCCACCAACACATATAAAGATTTTTACATTATAGAATGGAACTAGTTTTAAAATCCCTCTTTTAAAAATATTGTTGTATATTAACAGTTTACTAAAATTTGTATAAACAAGAAAAACATAAAAAGACTGTAAAATAATGCTGAAATTCAGGCTAGCAATTAAACAGACAAATGAAAAAGTATGCAACTGTCTATTTAACTGTCACATTAGCCAAAAAAAAAGCTTTATCCGGCTCAGCTCTTACCTCCACTGCATCAACAGTACATCTTGACTCAGGACACACAATGAAGGAACAGCAGCATCGCTCTGCCCTCTCTGCTTTCCCTTCCTGTCAGCATGTTTCCTGTGTTAAGCCTCGTACACACGACCGAGTTTCTCGTCCAAAACCGGCAAGAAAAGTGCCGCGAGAGCTTTCTTGTCGAGAAAACCGTTCGTGTGTATGGTTTTACGACGAGAAAACTGCCGTGAATTTCGACGAGAAAATAGAGAACCTGCTCTCTATTTTCTCGTCAGGATTCAAGATTTCCTCGTCGTGTTTCTCGTCGGCCTGTTTTGTGACGAGAAAATGGTTCGTGTGTATGCTTTTACGACTCTTCCAAAAGCGCGCATGCTCAGAATCAAGTATGAGACGGGAGCGCATCTTCAGCTAAATCAAGCCTTCGTAATGGAGATAGCACATTCGTCACGCTCTAAATTATTGCATCGTTTAAATGTTGTGCATTGAAATCTTCTTTAGAATGTTACATTAATCAAAACGAATGAACTTCTTTTGCTGCTGATATTCACACAGAGTTATGACTATGTTTTTTTAACCTTTTTCATGCTGCTCTTAAGAAGATTTAGGTGTATTATATTGTGCAAGATCTTCTGAATATTTTACTGTTTTAGATTTTTCTAACAGATGTTAATTTTAATTTGTTGTGTTTTGCTAGTGATCTCCCATTGTATATTTGTTTTTTTTTATTGTAAATTTTACACCCTATATTTTTTACATTATTATTTTATTGTTTTTTGGGGGGTTGTTATCTGTCCCTTTTTTTGGCTGTCAAATGTATCTGCTTACTCCAAAGCTAAATTAAAAAATTGTAAAAATAAACATAGTCAAGTATGAACTTAAACAAAAATAACATTTATTCATGTTTTAAAAAAAAAAAAGAGAAGGCAGCGCTGGAGAACCTGCTGCCATTTGTGCATCCCAGGGACCCCAGAGCACACATCAACCCTGTGTGGACACTAAAATTGGGAGCTTGAGAAGGCCAACAGTTCTGAGCACAATCTGATGCTGGCCTCCCAGAGGTCAGGAACAGCAGCAGGTGATATATATGTCCCAAGTGTGTGGTACTACAACAGGCTGCCTTCTGTCCAACCACAATGAAGCAAGGCCATCACTTCCTTCGTCTTCTTGGCAGCCTTCCCTGCAGCCTTCCCTGAAGCCTTCCCTGCAGCCTTCCTTCTTCATGTGGCTGGAGGCTGGGCCAATGGAGGGGTACTCCTGTCAGGAGGAGGAGGAGGTGGAGGAGAAGGGGGTGGCGCAGAAGAAGGTGGAGCTGGAGGAGGAGGTGGAGGAGAAGGGGGTGGGGCAGAAGAAGAAGGTGGAGGTGGAGGAGGAGGTGGAGGAGAAGGGGGTGGGGCAGAAGAAGAAGGTGGAGGTGGAGGAGGAGGTTGAGGTTGGGATAGTTGTGCCACCTCACATATGGCCGTATTGGGGGTAATTTTCTCCATCACCCCCTTGTTCAGCAAGGTGATGAGCAGGGGCTCGCATAGGAGGCGTTGCTCCATGCTCATCACCTTGAACTTGGCCTCCACTAGGCCGGCAATGGCCTCTTCAGGGGATGTGGGCTCCTAGAGGGTGGCATGGGCCTCTCGAATAAGGGCCATTGCTGCCTCACTCGTGGTCCTGTCCCTCCTGCTTCTTTTGGGAAGTCGGATGGGAGGCACCTGTGATCGTGTGGTTCTCCTCGGGCCGGCCACCTCCTGTCTGCCACTGGGCCCTGCCACCTCCTGGCTGCCACTGGGCCCTGCCACCTCCTGGCTGCCACTGGGCCCTGCCTCCTCCTGGCTCACAGTGGGCCCTGCCTCCTCCTGCCTGACAGTTTCCTGACCCTCCTCCTGGCTGATTTCATCCTGTGTATGAAAAAGGGACATAGTTTAATATTTTGGTTTATTATTTTCATACAACTTTCAGATCCAGATTGTAGCAATTTGAATGTAAATCAAGAATAAATTTCCAAACATTTACAACTACATCAGATTGACTATTTAGCACCCAATTTAGGCAAGACTAATGTCTAGAGATCTTGATTTTACGTGTGAAACACAAAATAGTTTATGTTTGTCATCTTGACATATTTTTCAAACATTAGGTTTATCCCAATACATTTTCTATAAATACTATACCTGGCTCCAGATGGCCAAATCAGGTTCATCCAGGATGGCTGCCTCCTCTTGCTCCAGAGAAGGCTCAGGTTGGCTGCAGGGAAGTCTGGGGGGAAGAGTGGATAGTGATGGCCTTGCCTCAATGTGGTCATCCAGAAAGGACATCCTGCTGTAGTACCACAAATTCGGGACATACACATCATCTGCTGCTGCTCCTGACCTCTGAGAAGCCAGGACCTTAGAGCGTTCAGTCCTGTATGTGCCTCTCAAGCTCCCAATTTTAGTGTCCACCTGTTTTGCTGTGGCTGTGGGCACCTTGGTATGCACAAATGGGAGCAGGGTCTCCAGTGCTGCTTTTCTCACACCTTTTTTTTTATGTATGGGGTTTTTGGTTTCCCACAGAGCGGGCAACTCCCTTACCCGGTCTATAAATTCCGCAAGGAATTCTTTGTCGCTAATAAAGACATTCATATTGGCTCTGCAAGTAAAATAAAAATTATATAACTAATGTGAGGCACACAGTCTAACCTCCTTAAAATCTTATTCACCATATATATCCTCCAACATTCTCAAGACAGTATAGGGCAACAATTTTTCAAAGTCACAAATTCACATACCTTTGTTCGCACGTCCGTCACTTGAACTCCTCTCTCCGCACACTGAACGTAGTATAGTCACATGTGTGTTTGCTATATATACACCACGCATGCGTCAAACTACGCACACGTCGCTCCGAACACGTCGCCCGCCCATGACGTTCTAACTAACATCTTTTCCCCGCCCCTTCTCTTTCGGCGCGCAGACAGATATGGCGGATTTACAGCAGGTGTCTGATAATTCCTCAAATAACGAGGAGGAGACAAGCCCGGAGACTGAGGAAACGTCACGATCAAGGAGGAGATTCAAGGCATCTAATATTTCTCATGGGGAGATGGCGGAGATGGTGGGCATCTTGCTAAAGTCGGATTATGACGCAAAGCATGGGCCGTATAGCAAACCTAATAGAAGGAAGGCCAAAATCATGAAGAAAGTCGTGAAGAGTCTGAAGAAGAATTTTGGGGTGAAACGCTCAAATGAGCAGCTCAGAAAGAGGTGGTCAGATCTCAAACTGAGGGAGCCGGAGCAGTTAAGGAGCATTAAGAGAATGCTAGGAAAAAGTAAGTACTTTGGAAACTTTAATGCTATTAATGTATTTATCAACTTACATGTTGCTCCAAGTTTATTTATTTTACAAGTGTACTCCCTTCCAAAATGTAATATTTTGAACTTTGTTGGGCACAGTAAGCGTTCGTTACAGACACATCGTTCGGTCACTATCCTCGTTTTTTGATTATTTTTCAGGCTCAAATTTAATTAGACATCTGCCTGTTTTGATAAAATTGTGGTTCTTACATTGTTGGCTAGATGATGTGTTTGTAAAGAGAATGAAATGCAAACTTTTTAATCAGTGTAAAGGAGAGGACACTCAGCAGCTGGTTCCACATCTGTACTTTTGAGCACTATAGTGTGGCCCACCAGAACCACCTTTTTTGGGGGTCCCACCCAGGTGCATCAGTGAAATTTTGTGGTGCCTCCATGTCTCAAAATTGACAGCCAAAGGTGAATACTAAACATATTTTTTAGACAAAATAATGTCTTCATGTGGAAATTCTGCACAAACAGACACGTGTACCCCACTTCCAATCAATTTAGCCTGTTTTTATTTTTTTGAGAAAATTTCTGTGTGATAACTAGACATTTTGTTTGATTCTCATAGGGGAGAGAAGACTGGGAGGAGAACACTCCAGGGAGCACATGAAACCCACAGCTTCGAAACAACCCCAACCTCACCAAGACCCACAACCTGAGGGTGTTGAGGAAGTTGAAGAGGTGGAGGAAGGAGAAGTGCAGGAAGGAGAAGTGGATGACATGGTGGAACTGGTCACCACAACAGGTCAGTATCTGTCACCACAGCTTCAGGTAAGAGATGTAGGCCTGCAGAGTTATAATACCTTTTTTTATATATTTTAGGGGATGTAAATGTTGTGGTGAAAGATAGTACACGTTTCTCTGCTGACAGTGCCCTACGAATAATACAGCAAGTGATGGAATGTAGCACAGAACTGGACAGAATTAAACAAAGAATTCATGTGATGGATCAAACCTTTAAAGACATCCTAGATGTTTTGGGGAGAATTGAATAAGGCCTCAAAACCCCCATTTTTGTTTTCAGTTTGTTATTCACCCTTTTAATGCATTTTTGACAATCAAACCAGCCAAAAATTGAATATGCACACAGTGTGTCAACATGTGCCATCTGCCATCAGGGGATATCCATGTACGGCTTTTGGGGGTGCAACCCCTTCCTCGTATCTAAAGTAGGTGAACCGAAGAAGGGGTTGCACCCACAAAACACGTCCATTGATCACCCCTGATGGCAGATGGCACATGTTGTCAATAGGGACATCCCTATTCTATTCAGTCTAAAATCCCTATTGGAAATTACTTCAAAATGTGTGCATATTCAATTTTTGGCTGGGCAAGGGGTGCCAATACCCCATATTAGGACGGACACATAGAGACATAGTTTGTGTAAGTGAATGTCTCATATTGCTCAGAGGTATCCAATGTTGTACTTTTTGGAATGCAACTAATGGTTTTGTATTTTCATAAGAAAACAATTGCCGGTTTGTGGCCAGCCAAAAAAAATAAAAAATTACCATGTGTGTGAATGTGCACAGAGTAAAATATTTGAACACAAACAAAGTGTAGCTTCTTTTTCAAATACGCTCTAACCTTATTTGTGTATTTTTTTGGGTTGCATAGTGAAATGGTTGTTATTTACTAAAGGAAAAAACAATTGCCACTACAAATGCGCTAAGACAAACTAGGAGACAGGAAACAAACAAAGTTACCAGATTAAAAAAGAATTTTAATGAGTTTTTTTATGCACAATTCTTTAGTCATGGCCTGGCATAGGAATTGCCCCCCTACCCGTGAAATAGTCCATATATTTCTCCCGAACCTCACGGGCATTTTGGGGGGGCAAGCCAGGATGGGCAGATTCGAGGCCCGGCAGGGGATTGGCATGGGAAAGTCCAGCCTCAGGCAATACTGAGGCCATATAAGTACTTGATTTTCGGCACAGAAAATTATGGAGCACACAGCAGCATAAAACGACATAGTTTATCTTGTACTCCGCCAAGTGGATGGGAGTCATAAAAAGGCGGAACCGGCTGGCCATTATGCCAAAGGCATTTTCAACGACTCTTCGGCCCCTGGCCAGCCAGTAATTGAATACCCTCTTCTCTGGGGTCAGGGTCCTCTGTGGAAATGGCCTCATGAGGTGCGGTCCAAGTCCGAAGGCTTTATCAGTCAAAAAAACAAAGGGGAGTCCTTCAACATTCCCCGCATCTGGTGGCAATGCAAGGTCGTCACTCTGGAGACGGAGGGCAAACTCCATCTGGATGAAGGATCCCCCATCGGACATCCGGCTATTCTTCCCTACATCAACATAGAGGAATTCATACCGTGCTGACACCACCGCCATCAGCACAATGCTATGAAACCCCTTGTAATTGAAGTAGTAGGACCCAGAACGGGGTGGTGGCACGATGCGGACGTGCTTCCCGTCTATGGCACCACCGCAGTTGGGAAAGTCCCACCGCGTGGCAAACTCCGATGCCACAGTCTGCCATTCCTGTGGCGTAGAAGGAAGCTGGGGAGTCAAACAAGATGAAATAAAATTAGAAATTTTAAATAGAACATTGCAAGCAGATTATAAGAAAATACATTAGAGGCCAACATCAATAAAAATCTCAGTTTAAGGTGTTTTTAATAAGTATAATGTAAGGCTCATGTTTCATATTCATCACCCCCTGTGATGGTCCATTCTAACAAAATTTGGGGGGGGTAGATGTGTTTGGCCACAGGATAGCATTGCAGTGGTGGTGCGTCCAGAGTGGGCGCTGGAGCACTGCCCCCTCTCACCTGTGCCCGTCACTCAGAACAATACATAGGTTCATGCCTTGCATGAACCTATGTATTGTCAATGCCGCCCACTATTCAGGTGGATGGCCCCCTGTTGAGCGACGGCCATATGAATAACTGCGGCATTTAGGGGGTGAAAATTGCATATCAGAAACAGGGGGCAAATAGGCTTGCAAAATCCAGCCTGAGGGATGTAATTGGCTTGATAAAAGTAAAATAGGGGACGCAGGGGGGGGGGACATTCCTTGGGTAAACACTGACAGGCTGCTCTGACAATCATGTTCACCAAGTCTGTTTTACGGTTACATGATTGGCTGATTCAACATCGAGGGCAGGAAAAGACATCAAGGACAGAAGAAGGATGGCGCTGACCAGAAGAAGGTAAGTGCAGGGCTGGGGGGAAAATGGCTGCATTGAAGGGGACAAAATGGCTGCATTGGAGGGGACAAAATGGCTGCATTGGAGGGGACAAAATGGCTGCATTGGAAGGGGCAACTGGTGGCGTTTAATAGGCACAGTCGCTAAAAAGGAGGAAGTTTAGTTCCTAAAATTGGGGTTGGACCCCCAAACATTTGGAGCAACAGACGCCCCTGCTGGAAAGGTTAGTGAAGGGAAATATGCATGGAGGAGAAAAAAGGGGCATTTAAAAGCTTCCAGCATGCATGAGGACAAAGGGGACATTCTCAGCATATTACAATCATGGTAATTAGGGAAGGATGAAAGAAATACAATACATTAGCATACATGAAATACATAAAATGTGATGTTAATGGAGAAAACTTACCCTAATATAGTCCTCCTGCAGGACTTGTATAATGGCAGAACAGGTGTCTGGGATTATGAGGCCCAGAGCCTGGGGGGAGATGCCTGTCATGAACTTCAAGTCCTGAAGACTTCTCCCTGTCGCCAGGTAACGTAAGGTGGCGATGAGCCTCTGCTCAGCACTGATGGCTTCCCGCATAACGGTGTCCTTCCTGGTAATATAGGGGGACACCAAAGCCAACAGATGCTGAAAAACGGGGTCAGACATCCGCAGAAAATTCCTGTAGTCCTCAGGATTATTCTCGATGATCTCCCGCAGCAGAGGCATATGGCAGAATTGGTCCCGCTGGAGCAACCAATTCTTGGTCCATGAACTCCTCCTCACACCGTTCATGGACTGGTCTTGGTCCAAAACAAGCAGACCAACACCAAGCGCACGCACAGCACGAACTCGACGACGAGAACGTACAGGCGACATGGCTAGGAAACGGTCGTCTTATCAGAACGTACAGAACAGAACGCACTTTAGAACAGCAAGGCCTATGAATAACGAACTAAAAATCAGAAACGAACGGCCAAGAACGCACTGTAAAACAGATACGACCTGCCTAGACGCCCTGAAAGACAAGATACGAACCCACAAGCACAAACTGAACCGCAGAAAACGAACTGAAAAGCACGAAGACTGAAAAGCGCAAATCCTCTCTTCCCAAACTTTTACTTCACACGCGGTAACACGAGATCAGCAAAAGCAGCCCAAGGGGTGGCGCCAGGGAAATCGATCTTCCCCTTTATAGTGCCGTCGTACGTGCTGGACTATACCTGGCTCCAGATGGCCAAATCAGGTTCATCCAGGATGGCTGCCTCCTCTTGCTCCAGAGAAGGCTCAGGTTGGCTGCAGGGAAGTCTGGGGGGAAGAGTGGATAGTGATGGCCTTGCCTCAATGTGGTCATCCAGAAAGGACATCCTGCTGTAGTACCACAAATTCGGGACATACACATCATCTGCTGCTGCTCCTGACCTCTGAGAAGCCAGGACCTTAGAGCGTTCAGTCCTGTATGTGCCTCTCAAGCTCCCAATTTTAGTGTCCACCTGTTTTGCTGTGGCTGTGGGCACCTTGGTATGCACAAATGGGAGCAGGGTCTCCAGTGCTGCTTTTCTCACACCTTTTTTTTTATGTATGGGGTTTTTGGTTTCCCACAGAGCGGGCAACTCCCTTACCCGGTCTATAAATTCCGCAAGGAATTCTTTGTCGCTAATAAAGACATTCATATTGGCTCTGCAAGTAAAATAAAAATTATATAACTAATGTGAGGCACACAGTCTAACCTCCTTAAAATCTTATTCACCATATATATCCTCCAACATTCTCAAGACAGTATAGGGCAACAATTTTTCAAAGTCACAAATTCACATACCTTTGTTCGCACGTCCGTCACTTGAACTCCTCTCTCCGCACACTGAACGTAGTATAGTCACATGTGTGTTTGCTATATATACACCACGCATGCGTCAAACTACGCACACGTCGCTCCGAACACGTCGCCTGCCCATGACGTTCTAACTAACATCTTTTCCCCGCCCCTTCTCTTTCGGCGCGCAGACAGATATGGCGGATTTACAGCAGGTGTCTGATAATTCCTCAAATAACGAGGAGGAGACAAACCCGGAGACTGAGGAAACGTCACAATCAAGGAGGAGATTCAAGGCATCTAATATTTCTCATGGGGAGATGGCGGAGATGGTGGGCATCTTGCTAAAGTCGGATTATGACGCAAAGCATGGGCCGTATAGCAAACCTAATAGAAGGAAGGCCAAAATCATGAAGAAAGTCGTGAAGAGTCTGAAGAAGAATTTTGGGGTGAAACGCTCAAATGAGCAGCTCAGAAAGAGGTGGTCAGATCTCAAACTGAGGGAGCCGGAGCAGTTAAGGAGCATTAAGAGAATGCTAGGAAAAAGTAAGTACTTTGGAAACTTTAATGCTATTAATGTATTTATCAACTTACATGTTGCTCCAAGTTTATTTATTTTACAAGTGTACTCCCTTCCAAAATGTAATATTTTGAACTTTGTTGGGCACAGTAAGCGTTCGTTACAGACACATCGTTCGGTCACTATCCTCGTTTTTTGATTATTTTTCAGGCTCAAATTTAATTAGACATCTGCCTGTTTTGATAAAATTGTGGTTCTTACATTGTTGGCTAGATGATGTGTTTGTAAAGAGAATGAAATGCAAACTTTTTAATCAGTGTAAAGGAGAGGACACTCAGCAGCTGGTTCCACATCTGTACTTTTGAGCACTATAGTGTGGCCCACCAGAACTACCTTTTTTGGGGGTCCCACCCAGGTGCATCAGTGAAATTTTGTGGTGCCTCCATGTCTCAAAATTGACAGCCAAAGGTGAATACTAAACATATTTTTTAGACAAAATAATGTCTTCATGTGGAAATTCTGCACAAACAGACACTTGTACCCCACTTCCAATCAATTTAGCCTGTTTTTATTTTTTTGAGAAAATTTCTGTGTGATAACTAGACATTTTGTTTGATTCTCATAGGGGAGAGAAGACTGGGAGGAGAACACTCCAGGGAGCACATGAAACCCACAGCTTCGAAACAACCCCAACCTCACCAAGACCCACAACCTGAGGGTGTTGAGGAAGTTGAAGAGGTGGAGGAAGGAGAAGTGCAGGAAGGAGAAGTGGATGACATGGTGGAACTGGTCACCACAACAGGTCAGTATCTGTCACCACAGCTTCAGGTAAGAGATGTAGGCCTGCAGAGTTATAATACCTTTTTTTATATATTTTAGGGGATGTAAATGTTGTGGTGAAAGATAGTACACGTTTCTCTGCTGACAGTGCCCTACGAATAATACAGCAAGTGATGGAATGTAGCACAGAACTGGACAGAATTAAACAAAGAATTCATGTGATGGATCAAACCTTTAAAGACATCCTAGATGTTTTGGGGAGAATTGAATAAGGCCTCAAAACCCCCATTTTTGTTTTCAGTTTGTTATTCACCCTTTTAATGTATTTTTGACAATCAAACCAGCCAAAAATTGAATATGCACACAGTGTGTCAACATGTGCCATCTGCCATCAGGGGATATCCATGTACGGCTTTTGGGGGTGCAACCCCTTCCTCGTATCTAAAGTAGGTGAACCGAAGAAGGGGTTGCACCCACAAAACACGTCCATTGATCACCCCTGATGGCAGATGGCACATGTTGTCAATAGGGACATCCCTATTCTATTCAGTCTAAAATCCCTATTGGAAATTACTTCAAAATGTGTGCATATTCAATTTTTGGCTGGGCAAGGGGTGCCAATACCCCATATTAGGACGGACACATAGAGACATAGTTTGTGTAAGTGAATGTCTCATATTGCTCAGAGGTATCCAATGTTGTACTTTTTGGAATGCAACTAATGGTTTTGTATTTTCATAAGAAAACAATTGCCGGTTTGTGGCCAGCCAAAAAAAATAAAAAATTACCATGTGTGTGAATGTGCACAGAGTAAAATATTTGAACACAAACAAAGTGTAGCTTCTTTTTCAAATACGCTCTAACCTTATTTGTGTATTTTTTTGGGTTGCATAGTGAAATGGTTGTTATTTACTAAAGGAAAAAACAATTGCCACTACAAATGCGCTAAGACAAACTAGGAGACAGGAAACAAACAAAGTTACCAGATTAAAAAAGAATTTTAATGAGTTTTTTTATGCACAATTCTTTAGTCATGGCCTGGCATAGGAATTGCCCCCCTACCCGTGAAATAGTCCATATATTTCTCCCGAACCTCACGGGCATTTTGGGGGGGCAAGCCAGGATGGGCAGATTCGAGGCCCGGCAGGGGATTGGCATGGGAAAGTCCAGCCTCAGGCAATACTGAGGCCATATAAGTACTTGATTTTCGGCACAGAAAATTATGGAGCACACAGCAGCATAAAACGACATAGTTTATCTTGTACTCCGCCAAGTGGATGGGAGTCATAAAAAGGCGGAACCGGCTGGCCATTATGCCAAAGGCATTTTCAACGACTCTTCGGCCCCTGGCCAGCCAGTAATTGAATACCCTCTTCTCTGGGGTCAGGGTCCTCTGTGGAAATGGCCTCATGAGGTGCGGTCCAAGTCCGAAGGCTTTATCAGTCAAAAAAACAAAGGGGAGTCCTTCAACATTCCCTGCATCTGGTGGCAATGCAAGGTCGTCACTCTGGAGACGGAGGGCAAACTCCATCTGGATGAAGGATCCCCCATCGGACATCCGGCTATTCTTCCCTACATCAACATAGAGGAATTCATACCGTGCTGACACCACCGCCATCAGCACAATGCTATGAAACCCCTTGTAATTGAAGTAGTAGGACCCAGAACGGGGTGGTGGCACGATGCGGACGTGCTTCCCGTCTATGGCACCACCGCAGTTGGGAAAGTCCCACCGCGTGGGAAACTCCGATGCCACAGTCTGCCATTCCTGTGGCGTAGAAGGAAGCTGGGGAGTCAAACAAGATGAAATAAAATTAGAAATTTTAAATAGAACATTGCAAGCAGATTATAAGAAAATACATTAGAGGCCAACATCAATAAAAATCTCAGTTTAAGGTGTTTTTAATAAGTATAATGTAAGGCTCATGTTTCATATTCATCACCCCCTGTGATGGTCCATTCTAACAAAATTTGGGGGGGGGGGGTAGATGTGTTTGGCCACAGGATAGCATTGCAGTGGTGGTGCGTCCAGAGTGGGCGCTGGAGCACTGCCCCCTCTCACCTGTGCCCGTCACTCAGAACAATACATAGGTTCATGCCTTGCATGAACCTATGTATTGTCAATGCCGCCCACTATTCAGGTGGATGGCCCCCTGTTGAGCGACGGCCATATGAATAACTGCGGCATTTAGGGGGTGAAAATTGCATATCAGAAACAGGGGGCAAATAGGCTTGCAAAATCCAGCCTGAGGGATGTAATTGGCTTGATAAAAGTAAAATAGGGGACGCAGGGGGGGGGGACATTCCTTGGGTAAACACTGACAGGCTGCTCTGACAATCATGTTCACCAAGTCTGTTTTACGGTTACATGATTGGCTGATGCAACATCGAGGGCAGGAAAAGACATCAAGGACAGAAGAAGGATGGCGCTGACCAGAAGAAGGTAAGTGCAGGGCTGGGGGGAAAATGGCTGCATTGAAGGGGACAAAATGGCTGCATTGGAGGGGACAAAATGGCTGCATTGGAGGGGACAAAATGGCTGCATTGGAAGGGGCAACTGGTGGCGTTTAATAGGCACAGTCGCTAAAAAGGAGGAAGTTTAGTTCCTAAAATTGGGGTTGGACCCCCAAACATTTGGAGCAACAGACGCCCCTGCTGGAAAGGTTAGTGAAGGGAAATATGCATGGAGGAGAAAAAAGGGGCATTTAAAAGCTTCCAGCATGCATGAGGACAAAGGGGACATTCTCAGCATATTACAATCATGGTAATTAGGGAAGGATGAAAGAAATACAATACATTAGCATACATGAAATACATAAAATGTGATGTTAATGGAGAAAACTTACCCTAATATAGTCCTCCTGCAGGACTTGTATAATGGCAGAACAGGTGTCTGGGATTATGAGGCCCAGAGCCTGGGGGGAGATGCCTGTCATGAACTTCAAGTCCTGAAGACTTCTCCCTGTCGCCAGGTAACGTAAGGTGGCGATGAGCCTCTGCTCAGCACTGATGGCTTCCCGCATAACGGTGTCCTTCCTGGTAATATAGGGGGACACCAAAGCCAACAGATGCTGAAAAACGGGGTCAGACATCCGCAGAAAATTCCTGTAGTCCTCAGGATTATTCTCGATGATCTCCCGCAGCAGAGGCATATGGCAGAATTGGTCCCGCTGGAGCAACCAATTCTTGGTCCATGAACTCCTCCTCACACCGTTCATGGACTGGTCTTGGTCCAAAACAAGCAGACCAACACCAAGCGCACGCACAGCACGAACTCGACGACGAGAACGTACAGGCGACATGGCTAGGAAACGGTCGTCTTATCAGAACGTACAGAACAGAACGCACTTTAGAACAGCAAGGCCTATGAATAACGAACTAAAAATCAGAAACGAACGGCCAAGAACGCACTGTAAAACAGATACGACCTGCCTAGACGCCCTGAAAGACAAGATACGAACCCACAAGCACAAACTGAACCGCAGAAAACAAACTGAAAAGCACGAAGACTGAAAAGCGCAAATCCTCTCTTCCCAAACTTTTACTTCACATGCGGTAACACGAGATCAGCAAAAGCAGCCCAAGGGGTGGCGCCAGGGAAATCGATCTTCCCCTTTATAGTGCCGTCGTACGTGCTGGACTATACCTGGCTCCAGATGGCCAAATCAGGTTCATCCAGGATGGCTGCCTCCTCTTGCTCCAGAGAAGGCTCAGGTTGGCTGCAGGGAAGTCTGGGGGGAAGAGTGGATAGTGATGGCCTTGCCTCAATGTGGTCATCCAGAAAGGACATCCTGCTGTAGTACCACAAATTCGGGACATACACATCATCTGCTGCTGCTCCTGACCTCTGAGAAGCCAGGACCTTAGAGCGTTCAGTCCTGTATGTGCCTCTCAAGCTCCCAATTTTAGTGTCCACCTGTTTTGCTGTGGCTGTGGGCACCTTGGTATGCACAAATGGGAGCAGGGTCTCCAGTGCTGCTTTTCTCACACCTTTTTTTTTATGTATGGGGTTTTTGGTTTCCCACAGAGCGGGCAACTCCCTTACCCGGTCTATAAATTCCGCAAGGAATTCTTTGTCGCTAATAAAGACATTCATATTGGCTCTGCAAGTAAAATAAAAATTATATAACTAATGTGAGGCACACAGTCTAACCTCCTTAAAATCTTATTCACCATATATATCCTCCAACATTCTCAAGACAGTATAGGGCAACAATTTTTCAAAGTCACAAATTCACATACCTTTGTTCGCACGTCCGTCACTTGAACTCCTCTCTCCGCACACTGAACGTAGTATAGTCACATGTGTGTTTGCTATATATACACCACGCATGCGTCAAACTACGCACACGTCGCTCCGAACACGTCGCCTGCCCATGACGTTCTAACTAACATCTTTTCCCCGCCCCTTCTCTTTCGGCGCGCAGACAGATATGGCGGATTTACAGCAGGTGTCTGATAATTCCTCAAATAACGAGGAGGAGACAAGCCCGGAGACTGAGGAAACGTCACGATCAAGGAGGAGATTCAAGGCATCTAATATTTCTCATGGGGAGATGGCGGAGATGGTGGGCATCTTGCTAAAGTCGGATTATGACGCAAAGCATGGGCCGTATAGCAAACCTAATAGAAGGAAGGCCAAAATCATGAAGAAAGTCGTGAAGAGTCTGAAGAAGAATTTTGGGGTGAAACGCTCAAATGAGCAGCTCAGAAAGAGGTGGTCAGATCTCAAACTGAGGGAGCCGGAGCAGTTAAGGAGCATTAAGAGAATGCTAGGAAAAAGTAAGTACTTTGGAAACTTTAATGCTATTAATGTATTTATCAACTTACATGTTGCTCCAAGTTTATTTATTTTACAAGTGTACTCCCTTCCAAAATGTAATATTTTGAACTTTGTTGGGCACAGTAAGCGTTCGTTACAGACACATCGTTCGGTCACTATCCTCGTTTTTTGATTATTTTTCAGGCTCAAATTTAATTAGACATCTGCCTGTTTTGATAAAATTGTGGTTCTTACATTGTTGGCTAGATGATGTGTTTGTAAAGAGAATGAAATGCAAACTTTTTAATCAGTGTAAAGGAGAGGACACTCAGCAGCTGGTTCCACATCTGTACTTTTGAGCACTATAGTGTGGCCCACCAGAACCACCTTTTTTGGGGGTCCCACCCAGGTGCATCAGTGAAATTTTGTGGTGCCTCCATGTCTCAAAATTGACAGCCAAAGGTGAATACTAAACATATTTTTTAGACAAAATAATGTCTTCATGTGGAAATTCTGCACAAACAGACACTTGTACCCCACTTCCAATCAATTTAGCCTGTTTTTATTTTTTTGAGAAAATTTCTGTGTGATAACTAGACATTTTGTTTGATTCTCATAGGGGAGAGAAGACTGGGAGGAGAACACTCCAGGGAGCACATGAAACCCACAGCTTCGAAACAACCCCAACCTCACCAAGACCCACAACCTGAGGGTGTTGAGGAAGTTGAAGAGGTGGAGGAAGGAGAAGTGCAGGAAGGAGAAGTGGATGACATGGTGGAACTGGTCACCACAACAGGTCAGTATCTGTCACCACAGCTTCAGGTAAGAGATGTAGGCCTGCAGAGTTATAATACCTTTTTTTATATATTTTAGGGGATGTAAATGTTGTGGTGAAAGATAGTACACGTTTCTCTGCTGACAGTGCCCTACGAATAATACAGCAAGTGATGGAATGTAGCACAGAACTGGACAGAATTAAACAAAGAATTCATGTGATGGATCAAACCTTTAAAGGCATCCTAGATGTTTTGGGGAGAATTGAATAAGGCCTCAAAACCCCCATTTTTGTTTTCAGTTTGTTATTCACCCTTTTAATGTATTTTTGACAATCAAACCAGCCAAAAATTGAATATGCACACAGTGTGTCAACATGTGCCATCTGCCATCAGGGGATATCCATGTACGGCTTTTGGGGGTGCAACCCCTTCCTCGTATCTAAAGTAGGTGAACCGAAGAAGGGGTTGCACCCACAAAACACGTCCATTGATCACCCCTGATGGCAGATGGCACATGTTGTCAATAGGGACATCCCTATTCTATTCAGTCTAAAATCCCTATTGGAAATTACTTCAAAATGTGTGCATATTCAATTTTTGGCTGGGCAAGGGGTGCCAATACCCCATATTAGGACGGACACATAGAGACATAGTTTGTGTAAGTGAATGTCTCATATTGCTCAGAGGTATCCAATGTTGTACTTTTTGGAATGCAACTAATGGTTTTGTATTTTCATAAGAAAACAATTGCCGGTTTGTGGCCAGCCAAAAAAAATAAAAAATTACCATGTGTGTGAATGTGCACAGAGTAAAATATTTGAACACAAACAAAGTGTAGCTTCTTTTTCAAATACGCTCTAAACTTATTTGTGTATTTTTTTGGGTTGCATAGTGAAATGGTTGTTATTTACTAAAGGAAAAAACAATTGCCACTACAAATGCGCTAAGACAAACTAGGAGACAGGAAACAAACAAAGTTACCAGATTAAAAAAGAATTTTAATGAGTTTTTTTATGCACAATTCTTTAGTCATGGCCTGGCATAGGAATTGCCCCCCTACCCGTGAAATAGTCCATATATTTCTCCCGAACCTCACGGGCATTTTGGGGGGGCAAGCCAGGATGGGCAGATTCGAGGCCCGGCAGGGGATTGGCATGGGAAAGTCCAGCCTCAGGCAATACTGAGGCCATATAAGTACTTGATTTTCGGCACAGAAAATTATGGAGCACACAGCAGCATAAAACGACATAGTTTATCTTGTACTCCGCCAAGTGGATGGGAGTCATAAAAAGGCGGAACCGGCTGGCCATTATGCCAAAGGCATTTTCAACGACTCTTCGGCCCCTGGCCAGCCAGTAATTGAATACCCTCTTCTCTGGGGTCAGGGTCCTCTGTGGAAATGGCCTCATGAGGTGCGGTCCAAGTCCGAAGGCTTTATCAGTCAAAAAAACAAAGGGGAGTCCTTCAACATTCCCTGCATCTGGTGGCAATGCAAGGTCGTCACTCTGGAGACGGAGGGCAAACTCCATCTGGATGAAGGATCCCCCATCGGACATCCGGCTATTCTTCCCTACATCAACATAGAGGAATTCATACCGTGCTGACACCACCGCCATCAGCACAATGCTATGAAACCCCTTGTAATTGAAGTAGTAGGACCCAGAACGGGGTGGTGGCACGATGCGGACGTGCTTCCCGTCTATGGCACCACCGCAGTTGGGAAAGTCCCACCGCGTGGCAAACTCCGATGCCACAGTCTGCCATTCCTGTGGCGTAGAAGGAAGCTGGGGAGTCAAACAAGATGAAATAAAATTAGAAATTTTAAATAGAACATTGCAAGCAGATTATAAGAAAATACATTAGAGGCCAACATCAATAAAAATCTCAGTTTAAGGTGTTTTTAATAAGTATAATGTAAGGCTCATGTTTCATATTCATCACCCCCTGTGATGGTCCATTCTAACAAAATTTGGGGGGGGGGTAGATGTGTTTGGCCACAGGATAGCATTGCAGTGGTGGTGCGTCCAGAGTGGGCGCTGGAGCACTGCCCCCTCTCACCTGTGCCCGTCACTCAGAACAATACATAGGTTCATGCCTTGCATGAACCTATGTATTGTCAATGCCGCCCACTATTCAGGTGGATGGCCCCCTGTTGAGCGACGGCCATATGAATAACTGCGGCATTTAGGGGGTGAAAATTGCATATCAGAAACAGGGGGCAAATAGGCTTGCAAAATCCAGCCTGAGGGATGTAATTGGCTTGATAAAAGTAAAATAGGGGACGCAGGGGGGGGCATTCCTTGGGTAAACACTGACAGGCTGCTCTGACAATCATGTTCACCAAGTCTGTTTTACGGTTACATGATTGGCTGATGCAACATCGAGGGCAGGAAAAGACATCAAGGACAGAAGAAGGATGGCGCTGACCAGAAGAAGGTAAGTGCAGGGCTGGGGGGAAAATGGCTGCATTGAAGGGGACAAAATGGCTGCATTGGAGGGGACAAAATGGCTGCATTGGAGGGGACAAAATGGCTGCATTGGAAGGGGCAACTGGTGGCGTTTAATAGGCACAGTCGCTAAAAAGGAGGAAGTTTAGTTCCTAAAATTGGGGTTGGACCCCCAAACATTTGGAGCAACAGACGCCCCTGCTGGAAAGGTTAGTGAAGGGAAATATGCATGGAGGAGAAAAAAGGGGCATTTAAAAGCTTCCAGCATGCATGAGGACAAAGGGGACATTCTCAGCATATTACAATCATGGTAATTAGGGAAGGATGAAAGAAATACAATACATTAGCATACATGAAATACATAAAATGTGATGTTAATGGAGAAAACTTACCCTAATATAGTCCTCCTGCAGGACTTGTATAATGGCAGAACAGGTGTCTGGGATTATGAGGCCCAGAGCCTGGGGGGAGATGCCTGTCATGAACTTCAAGTCCTGAAGACTTCTCCCTGTCGCCAGGTAACGTAAGGTGGCGATGAGCCTCTGCTCAGCACTGATGGCTTCCCGCATAACGGTGTCCTTCCTGGTAATATAGGGGGACACCAAAGCCAACAGATGCTGAAAAACGGGGTCAGACATCCGCAGAAAATTCCTGTAGTCCTCAGGATTATTCTCGATGATCTCCCGCAGCAGAGGCATATGGCAGAATTGGTCCCGCTGGAGCAACCAATTCTTGGTCCATGAACTCCTCCTCACACCGTTCATGGACTGGTCTTGGTCCAAAACAAGCAGACCAACACCAAGCGCACGCACAGCACGAACTCGACGACGAGAACGTACAGGCGACATGGCTAGGAAACGGTCGTCTTATCAGAACGTACAGAACAGAACGCACTTTAGAACAGCAAGGCCTATGAATAACGAACTAAAAATCAGAAACGAACGGCCAAGAACGCACTGTAAAACAGATACGACCTGCCTAGACGCCCTGAAAGACAAGATACGAACCCACAAGCACAAACTGAACCGCAGAAAACGAACTGAAAAGCACGAAGACTGAAAAGCGCAAATCCTCTCTTCCCAAACTTTTACTTCACACGCGGTAACACGAGATCAGCAAAAGCAGCCCAAGGGGTGGCGCCAGGGAAATCGATCTTCCCCTTTATAGTGCCGTCGTACGTGCTGGACGTGACCACGGAGAACAACGAGGAATTTGGGAAATGTCAGTGTGTATGCATGGAAAGCTTGACGAGAAAATCGTCAAGGTTAACAAGAATCTCGTCGAAAAAAACGACGTGTTTTTTACGACGAGAAAATCGGCCGTGTGTACGAGGCTTCAGAGTGATTAGGGTGATGGCTATATGCACTACAACAGAGTGTAAACGGCCCCTGGTACTTGCCCTCCTTTATCCTATTCTATGTCAAGATGTACAAAGATTTACAAAAAGCTGATTTAAAGACTAATTCAGTTACTTTTGTCAGCAGAAAAAAAACGTTTAATGATTTTTATTCAATACATAGCTGTATTAATTTGTGTTTTTGATACATGTACCACAAGTTCAGCTTTAATAATACCTGAAAACCTCAGCAATCTATTTGCAGACCTATATCTAAGTCTAGCAGCCACTCTACCATAGCAATTTAATGTGTGATTTTTATTCATAATTGTAACATATAATTATTATTAGATCAAACATTCAAATCTGGAAGTCAACTTTAAAAATCAAAGTAAAGAAATTGCCTTGCTACTAGAAGTTAGTGGCAAACAGCTAACATTTCAAACACACTGAAGGGAATTTCATTGAAAAAGTCACATACTAATTTAGTTCAGTCAACAGCTATAAATATCAAGGAATGCAGCTTATCCCCACCCAGCAATTGGTCTGCATACTGATTCATTGACATTTAAATTATATGCCAAACTCAGAACACTTTATGGAAATAAATGTGGTATTACCTTACAGGGAAAGTTGCTCTCTGCAGCTGATGCTGATGTTTGCCTTTTGCAAGTGTGGTATTGTGCATGTGTCTGAATCTTTATCATTGCTAGGAATAATTTTTGATATAATATATATGCAAATGGTAGAACTAGCAAACATTGCTATGTACATTTCAGTGCTTTAAAAACCACCATCTTCTCACACCCAGCACAATTTGTCACAATTTTTGGACAAACAGTTTCCAGCTCGAATCAGCTCCTAATCAAAATAAACAACAAATAGGCTTTGAGCTAGGTCCTTACTGTAGTTACATGTACTCTGAGACATTTAATGAACAAAGTGCATGCCCAGCTAAACCATTTTTTCCTAATTTTGGATAGAGTAGGGAAAAATTAGAACTTCAGACAGGTTTTAAAGCTATCCAGGTCTAAGGTAAAGACATTGCTCCTCTTTTTTTTTTTTAAACTGCAATGTTTTCATCACAATTTTGGGGAAAATGAAGAAATTAAATAAAATTATTTTTTTTAAGAACATTTTTACATATTGTCACCAGTGTAGTACAGCGTCATCATATGACTGGTGTGGTTGTGATCAGAGACACTAACTGGTGACAGTATATAAAAAATAAACTTTTTTTTAATTTTTTCATATTTTTTTTACATACTTTTAGTAGAGTAGTTCAGTGTCACCATAGTGACACTGTACTACTTGGGGGTGGGGGGGGGGGGGTGAAGGATTTTTTTGTAATGCTTTGTTTGCTGTTACAATAATAACCATGGTAACAGCAATTTTTTGTACTGTCATAGATGGGTTACATTCATAACAGCTGCTATTACTAGTGATCTATGATTGGCTACAGGTAATCACATGGTCACATAGTGATCACAAAAACCCCTGGCCAATCAAACTGCTCGGGTACTGGCAACCACAATCCGCTGTGTCCTGATGTGTGCATGTGCTATGGGCACGTCGCTTAGCCTGTACCTGCTGCCCGCCTGCCTGCAGTATGTGTACTGCGGGCAGTTGGCAACTGGTTAAAGCAAGCTGCATGTACTAGAAAAATTGCTGTAGCTGCATGTACTAGGAAAATAGCTGTAGCTGCATGTACTAGGAAATAATCCTTAAAGATCATGACAGACATTCTGACGTTGCTATTCAGTTGGTTTCAAGCAGCCTACAAGTGCCTGGGGTTTGTATGCGTGAGAAGCCTGGCAGGCTGCCAAGTGAAAAAAAAAGAGGACAGGAGCAAAAAAGGAAACATGTCCATATTTTATAATAAAAAGTTTAGGCCAGTATGTAAACCACTGAAATTACCCCTTTTAATAAAGTAAACACCACATGCTGGTATTGAGGTGGTTAAAACATGGAGCTAGGTGATGATGCACTAGATACATTAAATGTAAAGGGAGGGAGGTGTGAAGGAGTTTATGTACAGGTCACATACAGTGGGAAAATGGACATAAAAGGGTTAATGTACAGATATGCAGGTTAAGGGAGGTAAGGGGTTATTATATCAGATCAGAGACAGGATGGAGCTGACATATACGGGGGGGGGGATGGGCACTGGTACTGGATGACACTATTTCTGTTACTGCATGACACTGGTACTAGTGTATACTTGGTGCTCTTTTTGCTTAATAAATGTATACAGACAATAAAGCACATTATGAGCTGAGATCATTTAAAGACCACTAGCACAGGAATATTGCATATAGGCTCCTACAATAAACAAAGTACAGGGGTTGGACAAAAATATGGAACCACTACATGATTTGCAGGTGTGAAAGTGACAACATGTTTCGTGTTGAAACAGAAGTGATATAACATTCTTTTGCTTCCGCTGTGTGATGAGACACCTAGCTAATAGGTGAAAAGCCTAACTTTCATTATTCACTGCATGTGCTGCTAATAACACAGTCATGTCAGAACTTACTGAGTTTCAAAGAGGGAAAACTGTTGGTACTCGCTTAGCTGGTGCCTCTGTGACTGAAGTTGCCAATTTATTTGCAGTGTGAGGTACAGTATCAAAGGTTATGGCGGCATATACAGTTTCTGGGAAAATGGCGTCTGATAAGCATAAGCGCGGTCAACATTAGGGGTGCAACGGATCAAAAAACTCACGGTTCGGATCGTTCCTCAGATCAGAGTCACGGATCGGATCATTTTTCGGATCACCACCATATATAGTCCCCACTGTAATATCCACATCTCCCCCCCACTGTAATATCCACATCTCCCCCACTGTAATATCCACATCTCCCCCCACTGTAATATCCACATCTTCCCCACTGTAATGTCCACATCTCCCCCACTGTAATGTCCACATCTTCCCCACTGTAATGTCCACATCTCCCCCACTGTAATATCCACATCTCCCCCACTGTAATATCCACATCTCCCCCACTGTAATATTCACATCTCCCCCCACTGTAATATCCACATCTCCCCCACTGTAATGTCCACATCTCCCCGACTGTAATGTCCACATCTCCCCACTGTAATATCCACATCAGTGGGGAGATGTGGATATTACAGAGGGGGATGAGATGTGGATATTACAGTGGGGAGATGTGGATATTACAGTGGGGGAGTGCTCCCCCACTTTAATATCCACATCTCCCCACTGTAATATCCACATCTCCCCACTGTAATGTCCACATCTCCCCCACTGTAATATCCACATCTCCCCACTGTAATATCCACATCTCCCCACATCTCCCCCACTGTATATAGGACGATTGTCTGCTTGCTTAATCTTACCAGAATAGAACGACACAAGCAGGCAGACCCGTCCGTCTGGATCAACGAGCAGTTGAGGCGGGTGACGATGACGTCAGCATGCCGCTCTAGGGGAGGGGCGCTCACCTAGGCCGCCGCCGGGTGTACCAAGATGGCCACTGCTCCGGAGCTAGGCCGAAGCTGCGGCATTTCCTATGGCCGAGGCAGCAGAGCTCAATCCGTAGATCGCGTGGTGTGCCGATCCGAACATGTTGACCCATTCGGATCACGGATCAATGATGATCCGTTGCACCACTAGTCAACATGGTCAACTGACCGAAAGAGACAAAAGGACATTGTGCAGGGCTGTCACCTGGATTTGTGCATAAAGTGTGGTAACAGATTCCATTATTCACCATTCAATTTGTCAATTCCCAGGAGATTTCATGCCATCTTGGATGCCAAAGACGGTACAACACCATATTAGTTAACAATTGTGTTCTTTTACCTGGTGTTTCCGTATTTTTTTCTCCTGTAGCTCACAATGAAAAGGCATGGACTCTATACAGCACCATTGGTTCAGAAGCAGCTGCATGCTATGATATAGGTATTCATGTTAATCACAATATCCACTCAAACTAGATTCATGTATTTCAGATCGTTGTTTCAGATTCCAGAAATTACTTTCTAAAACATGTTACTGTATCCAACATACAACGCAAGATTTCCTTTAACTAGCCAACTGAGTTTAAAGAGGAGTTCCACCCTCAGTTTACACTTCTCACCATCCAGCACTAATGTGTACCCTTAAAACTAATTGGCATTTATATAAAAAAAATTGGGATCATTTACTTTATTTCAACATTTGTCTGTTTTCACTTTCTCCTATGTGGCTGCGGCGCCTCACGTCATTTACGGATTTGCATTGGCTCCTGGGAGATGTGTGTTATCAATCCCAGGAGACAATGGGCATTGCTGCCTCTTAGCAAAGGGATGGCAACTTCCTCCAAAGCCACAGTCACTATGGTAACCCGACCTACAAGCTATTATACTGCTCGTGCCACACTGCGCATGTGCGAGATCAGCAGGTGCATGCTAGGTAGCCAGCATGCACGGAATCCAGGAAGAAATACACTTTGGCTTTAGATGCCCACACAGGAGATGGCCGCAGTGTGCTGGGACTCCCTAAAATAAGAAAGCAACGCTGCACAAATACAAAACGGGCCTTCATTTACAGTATACCTTTAGTAGACTACACCAAGCATGAGTATTATAGGTGTATTTTTGGTCGGAAAAGTGCTTTAAGAAATGTTTAAATGCACATTCACATTCTCTTCATCTTGAAGGAAGGATTGATATTGTGCAAATACATAACAAAATAACACAGCAAAATGTGTTAAATTATAGCGTTGACAGTCTGAATTCCTCTTAAGTTTCTTCAGCATGAATTTTCTTTCCTTAATACTGTAAAATATATGTTAGATATAATATATATGATGGATGGCTTTGACAGACATATATAACTGAATGTTTCTTTCCTGTACCATAAATAAATGCAAATATGTGACAATAATTATAACTTCTGGAGCAAATCATATTTTTAACCAACAACTGTGAGACATGTGGCCTTAATTTGTTATTTACTTTAGGGAAGGGGAAACAAGCAAATGACAATGCAATTTATTTTTAAGGGTAGGAAAATAATGCATTAGATCATGCTGAGTTTAATGTTAACCCACATACAGCTGTGGAGGTAATTGCTTGTCACCACTTTATAGTGACACATTATCATGATTTGAATGTATTCAAATTTCTACAGTAAAATAAGTAACCTTGAATGGCAAAACACATACTGTGGATAACACTTAAACTTACTTAGGCAAAGAATTCAATAATAATCTGATGTCATGATATTTCTGCATATTAATTTAGAAAGCATAAAAAAGACAGCTAATAATAATTTGCATTCATGTATAGGTCCAGTTTTGGGTACTCTTATCCAGAGCTCATACTCCTCCAGACAATCCTTTAGAAAATATTGAGTAGATATACACAGCCCTCTTATGGGCTGCTGGAAGCCAACCTTTTAATATGAAGGTCATTCATATCAATCAAACAATAATTAAATTCAGCAGACTCAAATCTTGACTATGCAATAATCCATATGTACAAATATTGTTCACAACACCGCCCACCTAAACAAACAAACACATAATCATGAAGGTTTTTTCCACCCCACAGATAACTGCAGTAGGTATAATACTGGTATTTCACGTCAATGAGCAATGGATAGCAAAATTATGTGAAACCTAAGATTCAAAATGATTATTCTCTATCTAATCTTTATAATGAAAAAAAATCATTATAACCTTGCCATAAAGGTAAATTTATAATGCCAAGGTTTGAGAACACTAGTGGATGAAGATTTTTTTTGTGTAGATTTCATTGCTTTTGTTATCAACTGCTTCATACTAAGTTATTTTCTTATTGCTTAAAAAAACTACGAAAAGTGCTAGTGCATGTGATCTGCTTATTCAACAGTATTTTTACTTAGAGCTGGATTTACTCAAATGCCACGTACACACAATCGTTTTTTCCTATGAAAAAAGACAGATGGACTTTTTTCATCGGAAAAAACGATCGTGTGTGGGCCCCATCGGTCTTTTTTCCATCGGTGTAAAAAAATAGAACATGTTTTAAATTTTACCGATGGAAAAAAAAACAATAGCAAATTCCGATCGTCTGTGGGGAACTCCATCGATGAAAAAACCCACGCATGCTCAGAATAAAGTCAACGCATGCTCAGAAGCATTGAACTTAATTTTTCTCGGCTCATTGGAGTATTTTATGTCACCGCGTTTTGGATGGTAGGAATTTTGTCTGATGGTGTGAAGGCAAGACTGATGAAAGTCAGCTTCATTGGAATTCCGACAGATAATATTTTGCCTAGAAGCAGCAGAAGTAAAGAAGGTGGCAGATTTTCCCTGTACTGTTATGGGCCATATATTTTTTCCAATCATAATTAGAAATACATCAACTCGTATAAGCTTATTTCAACAGTTCTAATATTTTAAGTTGGTTAAGCACCTCCTGACATGCCAATTGTAATAATATGGCAGGGCGAGAGCACTACTGTCCCAGCTGGACGTCATATAATGTCTTCCCATTTGTGTGCCTTGTACACGCTCTAGGGGCCACGCAGCAGTGAGATCTGTGACCCACTGTGTCCTCCGGACACAGCGGAACACAGATCATTGTACTGGGCCACTGTGCATGACCCTTAGACATTATGTTTTATTGTGATGATCTTTGTGATTGATCACAGTAATCACATTGCACAGTGCCAATCACAGCGAATGTGTACCATGTGGTGGCCAAACACAGCAATCACAATTGTACACAATGGCACATGAATGGATGTCATTCACAGTTTCACAGTGTAAAAAATGGCTGTATGTACATCAGGATTGATCAATTTTCAAAAAAATATACCATAGTTTGTAGACTATATATCGTTTTACCAAATAAATGCAGTGAAATACATTTTGGCCTAAATTTATGAAGAAAAAATATTTATTTGCAAAATGTTATAACAGAAGCATGCACACACATGCATGTGTGTACTTTGCATGCACCTTTCACATATGGGTATTTATATATATTTTTTATTGATTTTTAATGCAATTTTGATTGTTCACTAGTGTGTATACTAAAAAGTTTATTTATTGCATGAGATATATTTTTTCATGTGATAGTTTACTTAATGGCTATTTAGAGCTGCACATTTTTTATGTTATATGTAGATCTGAGTGTTAAAAGTGTATTCAAACCCAGAAGAAAAAGGTTTTATATTGGAGCTTACCAGTCCTTAGATGTGGTGGCTTCCCTTTTTTTGAACTTTGTTACCTTTATTTTCACTTGGTCATCCTGGCAGTAAAACAATTCTTGTTTTAGGATGACATCACCCACTCATCGTATCAATGGATATATGGATACAATGGATACATACATATAAGAAGCTTTGTCACCCTAGGGTAGAATGTAGGTTCGGACTACAAAGCACCTCATTTCCCCTCTCCATAACTTGGGGGACGTGTCCTCTAATTCTCAGAAGAGCTGATGAGAGCTGGGAACATTGCCTGATATTTCAGTTCAATGTAGTTACAAGCACAGTGGGATTTTGTCAGGTCCAACAACTATTATTCACTATTTGTAGAAAATGAACTATATTGGAAAAAGATGAACTGCAGCCACAACATCTAAGGACTGGTAAGCTGCGATACATTACATTTTTTAGATACACTTCAAACAAATGGTAGGATTACTCAATATTAGAAATATTACATCTGGGTGTACATCTGTTAAAACAATCCCTTTACATGAAGAAAAAAAATCACCCAAGAGGTGCTGGAACTTTGATGTGAGTTCATAAAAAAGTGAGAAGGCAAACACATTTGAAAAGCTGACTGGCTCAGGTTTGGCTGCTCATAACAGACAAGGCTACTCACCAGTTTGTACCACAGCAGGATACCAGAAAAAATAAGCTGACCTGTTTCGGGGGTCAGAAAAAACTCCCTCTTGAATTAACTTAAAATAGAGTTTTCCTCAGTGAATCTGTGCAGGGAAGCCAATTGTTGGATCAGGAGAGTTGCTGACCAGCAGTATCTGTGTGACCAACAAAGATTAAACTGTTGGCCAGTAACTCTCCTGATGCATGAATTAGCTTCCAAGATTCTTATCTGATGAATGGGGAGTTTCTCTGATCTCCAAAAACAACCCTTAACACATCTATTGCAAATATATTTGTAATGTTTTATATGGCAATGTTTGCAACATTTTCCTGTACTGGACAATCATATTCTGAGTTTTTAAAGGTCCAGTTCTATTTTCCCACTCCATCACCAGTTTCTGGTAAATAATGAATTAAAAAAATGATGTAAGTGTGAAAGATTCAGTCTATGCCACACTGATTTTCTATTGAAATCAGTCATAGTGGTTCCCATACTCGTCTGTGCTTTTGTGGCTGACCAACGTTGGGTGACGTATTACATATTTGGTGGACATGGCCCATGCTCACACAGTTTTGGACCAAAGTCTTAAAGGTCATACATTCTTTGTACGATTGCCTGTTCCCCAGAAATCCAATTCAAATTTGTGACCTACATTTTGTTAGCAGCAAAACAGACTATCGCCAAAGCCTGGGCTGGAAGAAACAACTAGTTTATTTTGAGAAAGTTCAAGAGAAACTGACCAGCATCCTGATGGACATGCAAAATAAATTCTCCCAGATTTGGATTTAATGGATACAATATACCAATCTGTCACAGTCCATTGAGAGCTAAACCTAATCATAGTAGTCCACTTACTCCCCTCCCTCTCACCCCACCTCTATTTCCCACCTTCCTACTGTGGACATCCTTTCTACTTCTTTCTTTTCTTATCTCTAATTTCCTTGTTGCAGATTGTGTTGTTTATTCAGATTTGATGTCTTGATCTGCTTCTTGTTTTGTGGCCTGCGACAAATTTACCTGACTCATTGATACCTACTCTAACTTGCAGGCTACAAGTTTTGTTTATTAATATACTATTTATACTGTTGGATGTTTTCAAATTCTCCGCAGCTACATTGCAGCTGTCTAACATCTTCTTGGCAATTACAAAAAGTTTGCTTATGCTATGTTTTGTACCTTCAATTTTTTCAATGAAGAGCTGTTGAAAGTGAAATCAGTCATAGCGGAACTGGTAGACCCATTTTAAAGACAGAAGACTATTGCTATCCCATCTTTTAGCTCTTGACACTATCTGATGTAATAGCTAAAGAACAATGACATTTTGGATTATTTTTAGCCCTTCAACAAACTGGTGATTGGGGAGAGAATATTCTTAAAGCGGAGTTCCACCCTGCCGCCAGGCCAGTAGGGGAGAGGAGCTGAGTCGCGTGCATGCACAGTAGGGTTTCCGGTGTGAAGCCGTAAGGCTACACTGCTGGGTTCCCTTACCCGCAATGGCGGCGGTGGCACCTGACAGCTGATGGAAACATCAGCTGCGGTGCCAACATCACTGGACTCCAGGACAGGTTAGTGTCCTATTACTAAAGGCCAGCAGCTGCAGTATGTGTAGCTGCTGGCTTTTAATTTTTGCAGCGGTGGACGGCCCTTCGCTTTAATGCAAAAATTAACCAAAGCTGGGTGGCATCTTACTGTTATGTGAGCCCCCATCATAATATATACTCTTCCTTCTATCAGTATTAGACACTGATGATTTGAGAGGGAGCCTGTTTTTAGGACACCCCTTTGAATATACCCACCAAATGTTTAAAGGCATATGGGCAGGTGATGGGCAGGTGCTTCTATGCTCACAGCCCTTTGGCTATGGTGCTACCAGACCACATGCCTGGTGTGCCAGGCTAGTGCATGTAGAGCAGGGTACTGCCCTTTTTAATTCCTTATTCAGGAAACAAGAAAAAAACTGAATTACCCGCAGAACAAATTATAGAAGCAAATCTGGAAAATTGATGATGAAGAGATTTCTTCATTATTAACTAATTTCCAATCATGAATAAGAACACATTAGAATATTGTAGTTTCTGTAATATTTAGTTTCACCTACATGTTACATCACCTGCCTTGACTAAGACCCCTTTCACACTGGGGAGCTTTTTAGGCGTTTTAGCACTAAAAATAGTGCCTGTAAAGTGCCTGAAAAGTGCCTCTCAAACCACCCCAATGTGAAAGCCTGAGTGCATACATATTACATATTCATAACAAACAGCTTGCAGGAAAAAAAGTCCTGCAAGCAGCATCTTTGGGGCGGTGCGGGAACGGTGTATACATTGAAATGAATGGCCAGCAACACAAGCACTTGTAACCCTTTCTTTTGCCACTAGCAGGGGTTAAAAGTGCCCCACTAGCGGCCGAAAAACACTGCTATAACAGCGGTAAAGCGCCGCTAAATCTATCGGCACTTTACCGCTAAGGCCCGTACCGCCCCAGTGTTTAAGGGGTCTAATGCCGCGTACACGCGGTCGGATTTTCCGATGGAAAAAGTCAGATGGGAGCTTTTCATCGGATATTCTGACCGTGTGTATGCCCCATCGGACTTTTTCCATCAGAAATTATGACGGACTTAGATAGAGAACATGTTCTCTATTTTTCCGATGGAAAAAATTCCTATCGGAAAATCCATTCGTCTGTATGCAATTCCGACACACTAAAAACCATGCATACTCAGAATCAAGTTGACACATGCTCGGAAGCATTGAACTTAATTTTTCTTGGCTCGTCATAGTGTTGTACGTCACCCCGTTCTTGGCGGTCGGAATTTGGTGTGACCGTGTGTATGCAAGACAGCTTGAGTGAAATTCCGTGGGAATTCTGTTGGAAAAACCATCCGAGATTATTCCGACCGGAAAACCGGTCGTGTGTACAGGGCATAAGGCTCCATTCACACTGGGGCGGCATGACTTGGGGTGGTGACTCGGCAAGGCGACCTGGATGCGATCTAAGCGCGCACCACAGCGCGACTTGGGGCGACTTAGAAGGCGACTTCAAGTCGCCTCCAGGACAGGGGACTTTCCAGTGGCCAATCAAAGTACAATCAGCTCTGTGGGAGGGAGGGGTTTGCCTGAGAAATGTATGTTCTCTTCCTGTATTGTTGCTTCTGTTAAGACAGTGACTCGACTTCTGAGGTGACTTCCATTGAAATCAATGGGCACAAGTCGCCTATAAGTCGGATTGAAGTAGTACAGGAACCTTTTCTGAAGTCGGAGCGACTTCAGTAATGTGCATTAAGACGGCTCCATTCACTTTCATTGATTCTCTCAACAGCGCGACTTGGGGCGACTTGGGGCGACTTCAAGTCGGATCCAAAGTCGCCCCTGTGTGAATGGGCTCTAATACTGCTAAAATAGATTTGCTTATAAAAACAAAAAAAGCACCAAAATGATAGCTTGTAAGATTTTTTTTATGTATTGACATAAATGTAACTACAATTTTTACTTAACAACTGTCCTTTTTGGCACTTAAATTGCGTTTGTTTTACAGTGCAACACAGTTTTTTTATTTAATTGTGGCTGTTGCTGCAATTCTCTCTGAAATGCTGTTAGTAGAATGCTTCGCTACACTTGGAATGTTTGGATGATGGAAACTACTGTATATTGCTAAAAAATTATTTGGAGAAAAGCCCAAGCACTGTCTTTACTATATGAGTAATCTTCTTTAAAGAATCCCAGAGCACCAACCTCAGTGCAGCACAATAAAGTTACAACTATATAAAACTGAACCCTCTACTGGAAAAACAAAAATAAATTGTCCAGACAGCACAAATAGTTTTATATAAAATTATTTTACACGCCTATTTGGATATATAGCATTTTTTGAGATATAGGTTAAAACTAAAACTCAAAATGTAATGTATTGGTAGCTCAAATTTTTATTGATCTGGTTAATAAAAGGCTTGAAGAATCTTGCCAAAGAGCTAATGTTAGAAAAAAACATATCTGGGCTATGGGCCCAGGGTACTCTTTGGTTATAAGACCCTTAGCTTCTTGAGTTGAACATTAAACAATAAAAAATGTTTATACATTTTCGAAAAATAACACAAACAGCTCTAGTCAGGGAAAACATTTTAAATTGTCATTCTACTTTGTAAGTAACAGTATTCAGAAATCAGATCTTACTGAGTGCCAGAATTGCTGGTCTTTAAGAGTCATTGCTGGAACATGATCTGAAAGGTGATCAGTTGCTAGGTAGCATCTAGAGCAGGGGTCTCCAAACTATGGCCATCCAGTTGTTCAGGAACTACAATTCCCATCGTGCCTAGTAATGGCTTTGAATGTCAGAGTTTTACAATGCCTCATGAGATGTGTACTTCCGCAACAGCTGGAGGGTCGTAGTTTGGAGATCCCTGATCTAGAGAATGCATTTGCCAAAAGGTGGCATGTTTATGAAAAAGACCATAAGATGGCTTTAGGTTAATTTTAGTTATTTAGTGCACTTACACCCTCACATTAAAGTATTTACATATTCATAACAAGCAGTAAATCGAAATAACTAAAATTGCAGCGCCTTCCCCCTTTTTTCTCTTGACATGGCAGCTTGCCAGCCTTCTAATGTAAACAAACAGCAGGTACTGTAAGGTAATAGAAACTGAAACCAAATTTTGTGATGTCTGAGGATAAATTACTCCACAGTCCCTGCAGTTACAGAGGTCAGTGAGGTTTCATTTTAAAACTGTTTAATACTTGTTAAGAATATGTAAACATTTAAAGTCCATAGTCAGGGCATACAATTATTTTAACCACTTGCCACCCACCCATAGTACATTTACTGCAGGCAAGCAATGTACCTCTACATCGCGACTTAGCTCTGGCTTTCAGGCGCATGTGCGCATGACCCCTTCTAACCTGTGCCACAGCGAATCGTCCCCTGATGAAGTCACGTGATGTGATGATATGCGTCGGGATTGGGCAACAGGGATACTGGAAGTGATGCAGGAGAACAAGCTTGGCGCTCGTAGATTACTGTTTTGTTGTTACTGTGTAAATGCGAGTAATACTTTTAGCCGTTTTAAATAAATCCATAGTTTTTTAAAACGTACTACATCATTGGAGATTCCTTCTTGTATTCCACTATTGAGGGGATACTAAGAAGAACACCGGGTAGGAGCCCCAGGAGTCCTAGAGAGAGGAGGTTTCCTTGATTTTGAGATCTCTAGGCTGACATTACCCACGGAGGTTGGTGAAGACATATGATCCCTAGAGCCAGTGTATTTTATCTACATGCTGTTATCCTACAGCAGTGAGGATTCAGGAACAGGCATTTTTAGGGTTACAAACACTTTAAGTGGCCTAGATGTCAGTTCACATAGCTTAAAGGGACAGTAAACAAAAATATGTTTTTTTTTAAACTAATAAACATGTCATACTTACCTGCTCTGTGCAACAGTTTTGCACAAAGTAGCCCTGATCCTCCTCTTTTGTGGTCCCCCACTGGTGCTCCTGGTCCCCCCCCCCCTCATTTGTGATCCCAAGACACAAAATCACACAGCACTGCTTGCTATCCATAGACACACACACAGCGTGGCTCAGCCCTGCCTTCCTCTCCCTCCTCACAGGCTTTGACTGACAGAAGCAGTAGCCTATGGCTCCCGCTGCTCTCAGTAAAGCCTGAGAATGCAGGAAGAGAGGAAAGTAGGTCTGTCAGCGGGGACAGCGCTGGACCAAGATTAGTGTCAGGTAGGCGTTTGGGGGCGGGGGGAGGCACAGACACATGAAGGTTTTTTACCTTAATGCAGAGAATGCAATAAGGTAACAAAAAACATTCTGCATTAAGGCCCCTTTCACACTGGGGCATTTTTCATGCGGTTTAGCGCTAATAATAGCGCTGTTATACCGCATGAAAAAATCCTGCCCTGTGCCTTCAATGTGAAAGCCCGAAGGCTTTCACACTGAAGCGGTGCGCTAGCAGGACCGCTCCAAAAGTCCTGCTAGCCGCTTCTTTACAGCGGTAAAGGAGCGGTGTGTTCACCGCTCCTTTACCGCGGTCTCCCATTGAAATCAATAGGACAGCGCGGTAATACCGCCCGCAAACTGCGGCAATAGCCGCGGTTTGCGGGCGGTATTAACCCTTTTTCGGCCGCTAGCGGGGGTTAAATTAACCCCCCTAGCGACCGCATACCGCGGTAAGAACGACGGTATAGCAGCGCTGAAAATCGCGCTGCTATACCGCCACCGCACCTGCCCGCCCCAGTGTGAAAGGGGCCTTAGAATCACTTTAGGTTTAGTGCAGTATGTGCTCAGGCATGAATTCCCCAAACACAGACTGCTTGCACTCTGAACACTTTTACCTGGGTGCACACTGCTCTAAACCTAAGTAGTGATAAGTACACCATACAGGTCTATGCAGCCACAGCAGCTGTCAGCCTCTCATAGAGTTTGACAATCTGTTAGCAGCAGGGCTGGATGGTGCACCTGTGCCTCTTGCCCACACCTAAATGCCGGAGCATCATGAATCAGGTACATGGAGCCTAATAAACAAGGGATTTTAGTAGTTATTAATCTTAAAACTAAGAAAATAACTAATCATCACCTGCATGTTTCATTTAGGATTTAGCTCGATCTATAAGGCAAAATAATAAAAAAAAACACTTTAAACTAACCATTGCATCCTAGTGAATTCATCCTTGTGTAACATTGTTCCCTTTTTTAAAGCATTTGTTTTCCTAATACTGTATAGCAGTGCTGTATTATCATCCATTTTTAGCTTAAAACAAGTAGTATTGTTCACTCAAGCCATGCAAAGTGCTTTAGCCGCCAACTTAAAAGAGATCATTATTTTGAACACATACATACAAGTATACCTGCTGCAGTTTTTTTACAGGGTAGATAATCTCACAGTTAATGGAATTTAGGCCTGTCTGTAGGAAACTACATACCTGAGAGTGTGAAGCAGCCAAGAGACATTCTTACACTAGCCAATGTGATGAATTTATTTAAGGAACTGTTATCTAAAAGTAAGCTTCTTAAATGTCAAGGGACACTTCAAACCTGAATTATTATTGCAGATTTGTTCATTTCTTCAATATTATTTTTATGTAAATGTACTGTAAAGCATTGGAGAGAGAACAGCATGCACGTTCTACTTTAGTGACATAACTATCATTTATCTATATCCACTCCAAACACTGAAATATGACAATGTTTTGTGATAGAAGCTTAAACTAATATGCAGAATCACCTCTGCAGGGTCTGGGGAATATTAAAGATTTTATCAGGCCAACAGCTTTTCATCACAGTTCTGAAGCACAGTATGAATGGGAGGCTAATCCCCATGGTATATCATGGGATATTGTCATTGCCATACTCAACATCTGTCTCACTGAGCTGAGCTCACTGAGAGTAATTACTGCTAGAATAAAGTCAGTTTTGGGATCCGTGCAATTAATTCAACTTAGAAAAAGGAGTAGCATCTGACACTTTAATTCTGTTTAAGTATATATAATCTGCTTCGATTCCTTAAGTAATGTTTTCCAAGTGTTTGAGAGAATGGGTTTAAGAATATTTTTTTGTATATATAAAAAAAAAAAACAGGGGTCAGGTGTTCAATTTTTGTAATGCATAGCACAACATGCAATATTAGTTTAATTAGTTTAACACCTACTGTATGGACTTGTCTACAATAAAAATGTTGAATGTGTATATTCAGGAAGTTTGCATTCCCATGCCAGCCCAGGGCAGTGAATGGTATGCTGCCACCACCTACTAAGCCCCACCCCTGCAGAGCTGCTCTTATCTGCTGCACACACTGGGGAAAATAGTAGAATGTGATTACAGGTCCTGTATCCCTGTTGTCTCCCCTCTAGTGTATATAATATCGTGTTGATCTTTTCACCTTGTGGTAGGGGCATCCCTTTCTATATTAATAATTTAGTTTAGTTTTCAAACAAATTAACCACATACTGTAACATATGTGATAGGACAGCAGCTAAAAATTATGCTAATTCTAAAATGTTAAACAGTACCAGTGTAAGATTATATGGCCAGAAACCAGGTACATTATGTCATATCAATGCCACAGATTATAAATATATCCATTATCACCGGTATTGCTCCATTAGGGTTTATTTTGATGGGAAGCTGCAAGTATCAGCAACTTCTAAAAGCTGAGAGGATTTTAATGCCCTATTAAATGTTTTGAGACATGTTTTCAGGCTGGTTAAAGCTATAAAATGTTGCATTATCTGAAGCATTAGAGTCACTCTGGAAACTTAATGAATTATACTGCCAAAGTGACTCACTATTAGCATTTGAAATGATGCCAGGCCTTTTATAATTGATGTTCCCACTGTAGTTTCTATTAGGCACGTTGGTGAAATTTCAAGAATTGGTAAAAGAACATCAGCGTAACAACAGATCAGAGACTATGGAACATTCAAATACCATATAAGGTAATGATTGGTACAGGGCAAAACATCTGCAAGTGCTCAGAAGATCCCCCAGGCTTAAAGTGGATGTAAACCCTCAGATATACCCAGTGAAGTGAACAGCCTCAGATGATACACAGAGATTAAACAAATCCCCATACATAAGTTTTACATGTATATCTGCTGTCTTCTCCTCTCTGGTCTCTACTCCCCTTCAAAAGATCAGATCATGTTAAAAATCTTCCTTCATCTGTTGGAAGCACAGAGGAGGGGGCAGAGAGACTACAGTAACAGTGTGTGAGAGCTGATTGGAGGAAAGGAACACACCTCCCTCCACACAGCAGAAGAATTATGTTCCAAATAGACAAGCTCTGTTCTGAGGTCGTCGTCCCCCTGACTCCCCCCTTCTGACACAAATTTATCTCTTGTGTCTGGAAAACTTCTCAGAAGTGACTGATAACAGAGGAATGAAACACCAGAGAGAAACAACACTTAGAGCTTTGGGGAGAGATAAGTAAACACTGCAAATATATGTGCTTTGCTCACATGACTGAGGTTTACAACTAATTTAATTTTGAACTTCAGGTCGGCAGCTAATCCACAGAAATATCGTACATACTAGAATTGTTACAACTGCCAGAAGATCTGTCATTTAGTTAAGCCACCCTTGCTAAACATCTTTGACCTGCACTAGTGAAAACCATCAAGCTGACTGGACACTGTAGGAACAGCACCCTGATTAGTACTTTTCTTTCTCACTCTGCTCTCTCTTCCTGTCAGAATGCTCACTTACAGAAATGTGTAAGGCAGCACAGATTGGCAGGCCCAGAGTGCTAATCCTCCCTGCCCCGGTATCACTGCAGGAGGCTTTTAGGACAGATTTAAATACCCTCTCTAGTTTATTTTAAACCATATTCAGTGATCTCTTTTTATTCAATATATAACTGCATTAACTTGTGTTCTGTTTTATCGGTAAGGAGTTTATCCTTATCAACAGAAGTTTTTGCTAGCTTACATAAGCTCTTTAAGTATTGCAGCAGTCATTATTATTTCAGGTGTTTTACCAATCACAGATCAGCACAATAGGAGAAGTTCTAATATACATCTTTTTCTAAAACATTTTACACATCTGATGTTAACTGATGCCTAATGAGAAACTGTGAATTATGAAACGTGAGTGAAGCTTTTGTAAGCAATTATGGAGAGTTTATTCAAAGCATAACCAAGCCAAAGAAAAAAACATTTACTTATTTTATTATAGGTATTTATATAGCACTGTCAATTTACATGGTGCTTTATATAGTGTACTGTGACGAACCCTCTGTTCTCAAACAGATCTAGGTCCGCTGTCAGTGCTTCCTCTGTTCAGAACCAGCACCTTCCAAGCTTCTTTAGCTCCCCCCCCCCCCCAGTCCACAGACACAACACATCAGTGTAGAGTAAAACAAACTGACTTTATTATCACACATGGACACAAAGATATCTCCCTTCAAAACACTTCCCTCCCACCCTTGGAAAACAGGGTGGGTTAAACTGTCCAATGACAATGGCCACACAGGTCAGGTGTGTTCAAACTTCTCAGTACACAGTCTTATCAGCAGGAGGGTTGGAGGAATCCCCCCTCCCTTTTTCCTCACAGCAAACACACTTGCACATCCCATAATAGTTGAGGCAGCCACAATAGACAATAGAATAGTCACACCCCAAACCATCACAGCAAATAGTCCAACGGCATGGCACAGCACACATTATATATACATATATACAGCATTGAACCTGACTAGCACAGATAATAGTGGGGGTTCTCATTCACCCTGTGCCCCTATTAGAGACACAGGGTGATTTACACATAACAGGCATCGGGGAAGCTGGACAAGGAGCCTCCAGAACTCTCCAGGGCAAGCTGAGCCGCACAAACCCCGGACCCAAAGTCACTCCTGTCACATGTACATTTACATCCCTGCCCTCAAGAAGCTTTCACTCTAAGGTCCCTACTGTAACTCATATTCATACATACGCACACTAGGGTAAATTTAGCCAGGAGCCAATTAACCTACCAGCATGTCTTTGGAGTGTGGGAAGAAACCCACGCAGGACAGGGAGAAGATGCAAACTCCAGGCAGGTAGTGCCGTGGCTGGGATTTGAACCAATAACCCCAGTGCTGATAGATGAAAGTGCTAACCACTGTGCTGCCCATATTGCAGCTTACCAGTCCTCAAAGTAGAACTAGACTCAACATGAACACTTTTTAATCCTTATGCTGCTAGCATTAGTAATTTGATAAGAAGGTATATTCAATTTCCATGTTTTAAACATTTTTTTTTTACATATCTTCGGTTGCTTACTGGTTTGTAGCCTAGGCCAAAATTATGTCATACATTCCAGGGATCTTAGCTAAGTCTTGGCTAATCGCACACCCCTGTTTGGATGCCTGAGCTAAGGGCAGATGGGTTCCAGGAAGTAAATGCTACATGAATCATCTGGTGTTTTTCAAAGCTATTTCTCAACAAAATAAAGCATGGAGGCATGGATGAATGGGTACGTTTGCTGTGAATATTAAAAATGAAATAAATAGCATTTCGGCTCTGGGAAGATTCCCCATGCAAACTGCAACTTCCTTTGCAAAGTGAACATTGTATTTGCCTTTAGTAATTCCACCCCATCAGTTGTCTGGGTTCTTCTGTTAGGAGCAAGCAAGCGAATGCTAAGTACATTTGTAAAGCACAGCACCGTATTTTATAAATGCACATTTTTCTTTTAAAGACTCTGGGAGTTATTTACTAAAGGCAACTCCACTTTGCACTACAAGTGCACTGCAAGTGCACTTGAAAGTGCACTGAAAGTGCACTTGGAAGTGCAGTCGCTGCAGATCTGAGGGGGACATGCAAGGAAAAGAAAAAAATTGCATTTTAGCTTGCACATGGTTGGATGATAAAATCAGCAGAGCTCCCCCTCATTTCAGATCTTCCCCTCAGATCTACAGCGACTGCACTTTCAAGTGCACTTTTAGTGCACTTGTAGTGCAAAGTGGATTTGCCTTTAGTAAATAAACCCCTCTACATCATCGCAGTAATGGGTTTCATATTTTTTATCCTCCAATGGCAGTCTGTTAATTTGTTCCTAAAACCTGTCATTCATAAAGGGATCAGATTTTTTGGAAAGTAACAAGAAGACCCTCAGCAGTTCTTCCTTCACATAGAAAACATATATTATTCAGTGCATGTCAGGTGTCAGTGCAGTCTTATAGTCCAGCAGTGCAACCAATAACACCCTACAGGCAGTAAGACAGTTCCATTGCTCTATCAAAAACATTTGGATGACATATTGATCTTGTTCCATGCGTTTCCATCTTTATGTTTGTTGATAAGCACAGCAGCTATGATATGACACACATTATAGTTTACATTAACTCTACTTTTATCACTGGTTTACATTGTCACAGTCAGCTTTCCAGGAGGCTGACCTCCATTACAATATGACACCACGCGTACTGCTGCTGATGATCCTACAAGCACAGCATTTTTGATTATTCTTCCTCAGACCACGCTCCTGGCATCTATTTAATGAAAATACACAAGAGCCAGGACACAAAAGAGAATCAAACAATAAAATATTTCTATTTGTTCTAGAGGGACAAACAAACATTTGTACATATCAATCCATTACAATGTATCCATTTCAATCTCTGGACACCTGTCACATATTATCTCATCTTGATAAATTTGTGAGAGCTGACCCTATGATCCTGTCCTCGTCTGTCTTGGCCTAAATGATCCTATTTAACCTGAAACTCATCAGTTTTTTCCCCTTGGAGTATTACTTTCTGTTTCTAGACAACAAAGACATAAGGGTAGCGACAGAAAAAAAAATTAAATAAATTCTACTCTGTGTTTGTTTTATGGTCACCAAAGCAGTTTCTGAGGCAATCAGAGATAAGATGGAAAACACGATGCCTTCAGATAAAACAGCAGCGGCTGTTACAAAGACGTATGAAATAAATAACACTATAATGTCTGCATAATATGTGGAAAATAGTCAACAGACAGCCTTTTTATCTGTTCAACAAATATATTATATATAAAAAAAATTGCTTTTAGGAACCTTACACAGGAGCAGAGATCATATATAAAATGTAGAGCAAAGGAAAGTTGAAGCTTGATGCCTGGGATATGTGAACATGTGAACAGCTTATGTTATTCTGGGCCGAACAATCAAGATGGCTGAAGATCTTGAACCTGCAAGAAGACTGCGTCATGATATTTGCACCAAAAAAGGAGGTGAGTTTAGCTCCATTTTAAAGGGAATATGTCAAAAACAAAATAGTTCTTGTACGTATCAGTTCGCTAAATAGATAAAGTAGAATTTCTTCCAAATCAGTCAGTGTCCAGATTGCCATTACAATGCAATACTAATGTAACTGGCTGCAGCCATGTTGAATAGTTATTCACTTTATCTGGGTACAAAGCACCATTGACAGTTCCACTCTGTGTTTTTTTTATGCAACTTTCTGCTACAGTGTTGGAAGCTTAAAGTGGACCTGAACTTTTAGGTTTCATGTACACGGGAAGTGGTTCAACCTCTCCTGAACGATTTAACTTGACAGCTAGAAACCGGTGTCTAAAAATGGCCATTTAGCTGCATTTACATGCCGCGTTTAGCCGTGTTTGCATCTAGAAGTGTTTAAAAAAAATATATTTTAATTTTTTTGGCTAAAATGAAAAACGTCTGTAAACGAAAGGCTTCTAAATGTGAGTTAGCCATGTTTAGCGCTTGAAATGGCTCTAAACACAGCTTCTGAACCTATTTTTTTGGGGTTCCAGAAAAAGCCTCTAAACTCAACTGCATAGAAACGACTATAAACGACCCTGTGTACATGTACTGATAAGATAACAGAGGAGAGTTCAGGAGCAGTTGAAAAAAAATGCCCAACTGCTCCTAAACGTCCGTTTACCAGCAGCAGTGTACATGAGGCCTAAAAGTGAAGGTTTACAGTCCTATAAAGAAACAGTTAGAATTGTTAATTGAGCCTAAGCAGTGTCCTGAAAAGTTTAACCTTTTTCTTAAATTCTTTCTAAAAAAATAGTATTCCCCTAAATGTGACTGCAGCTAGGCACTCCGGTTCTGAAGACTCATAGCTGTAACTCTGCAGTGTAGAATCATCTAAGGCACTGCTGCCTCTGCCTGCTAGTCTCAAAAGATTTGGATCAAGATTTTGTGATGTCAAGAATATCCCTGCTTCTGCTTCATTCATTCTGTTGAACTGTGCTTTCTGCAGCTTTCCTGCTGCTACTGGAATACTCACCCGCCACTCATCAGATCACCAATCACTAGGGACAGCTTAAACTAGGGAAAGCAAAGCCCTGAATCTACCAATATGGTGATTCCACACAGAGACAGGGTGAAGAACAAAGTATAATAAATCCTTCAGTAATGAGAAAGAAATCAGTTGAAGGGAGTCTACAGGCAATACGTATGATTTTTCCTTTCTGGGCGCAACATCCACAGGTCATCTTAGGGTTCCAAAACCACCAAGGTTTAAATTGTGATTTTATAGGCAAAAATTAATGTTATATTATTTTTTTCCTGGACTTCAACACTGGGGTCTTGCTTATAATACATTTCAATCAAAAGCGGGAAAGGGTTAAAAACTATGTGTTTTTTTTTTGTCATACTGTATGTGTCCTAGTTGGGTAGGATTTACCTTACATTCTGTCCCAGTGACAGTGGAGCTTCTCCTTGATGGGGAGACATGCAGTAATGTGGGAGATTTCTATTGTGTCTCAGTTGGGAAGATTCTAATTTCTTCCACAAAAAATAAAAAATAATATGCACACCCAAGGGTTATCTCCTTGTAGCTAGTTTATTAAAATATAGAACAACATCACATGATATAGCTCTCCAGAAATAGCCCCTTCCCCCCATCCCCCATGTATCTCCCAATGACCAGTGCCCTCCTTCCCCCCAACCCCCCAAGATGGTACCCCTGATAACTGCACCTGCAGCAAAAGAACCACTGAAAATGATGATACAAGTGGGTTGTCCTCCCAGAAAACCTGAATGGAGAGCTTTACACCTTATGGCCAAAATGGGTGAATGCAGTAGCCACTTCTATCACAGGTAATTCTGGGAAACAATCCCATTGGTCAGTGGCCGCCTCTGTTAACGTTCCTCTTATGGCAGGTTACATAGCCTAATCCCACCCGTGTGGGTATTGGCGATTGCTTGAAGCCTAACTCAAGGAAAAAGAAACAAGGATGTTCATGAAGCCTACAGAAAGCTGGATATTGTGTAAGGACCCACACTCAGAGCTAACTACACCACTGATCATTCCACATCTGTACCATGTCAGTAGGGTGTCATGAAGAGGTTCCAGCCCACACACAATGTTCACAGCAAGCAGTTTACACATGAAATACAGTCATAGGATTGTACCTGATCTGGCCAGTCTAAGACTGGGTCCCAGCACTCCGGGTACTCTGATGTAACTGCCGATGTGATCGGTCTACAATGTGTAATAGTAATCACTGTCCTGCTACCTCTTGTAAGGGCTTGGTGTAGGTTACAAGAGGTAGCAGCACAGTGAGTACTATTACCTGTGATAGGTGTATGTATGCATGAATGTTAGTTAGGGACCTTAGATTGTAAGCTCCATGAGGGCAGGGACTGATATGAATGTACAATGTATATGTAAAGCGATGTGTAAATTGACAGCGCCATATAAGTACCTGAAATAAATAAAATAAAGAGACAGGAAGAATACAGAGAACAATAACAAAACAGAGAGATGTCCTAACCTTCCCATTAAAGAAATATCCCATTACTTCCTTCTCTAGTGACATACCAGTTATACAAGACAAAGATAGAACGTGAGGTTAAAGGACAAACAGTCAAACCCTTTTTTTGTGCGAAACTAAAATAAAAATAAAAAGTTTAAGTTGAGCATTAAATCTACCGACAAATGTACATCCACATGATGTCTCTAGAAGACTTTTCTGTTTTGCTCTACTATCTGATTTATGACTTTCTACATCTGTCTTAGCAGTTTCCAAACAAAAAATCATTAATTTTTATTATTTTTTTATCTTCGTCCTTATGGAGATGAATGAGAACAAAACCACTTGCAATAGCGTAAAACAATAAAGGACACTTCTGTGTACTTACTGTGGAAGGCATAAGTCTTACTAAGCGCTTGATCAAAGCTTAAATGATGTTAGTTTTCAATGACCATTTTTCAGTGGTTCTTGTATAACTTACCAGCTCTTCTTGCAGTTGGTGGATAAGTTCATCGCGTTCCTTAAGCTGCAACTTCAGCATTGAGCATTCATCTTTCATTATATCCTATGACAACATGAAATCAGATGTTATAATAGGACTAGCATTTTCTCTTTGTTCTTAACAAGGAAAAGCTGTTTCACACAGTAGGATATAATTGGATCCAAGTAATAAACCTCAATTTTCCTGTGTCATGTGTGATATTTTTTATAGCATCTTCTGAAGTGCAGTATAAACAACTTAATGTGTCTATGATGAAAAATATAAACGTCTTTCACTTCACAAGATGGCTTTGCCAGTGTTTGAATCCCATAAGCTTTGTGACAGGAGCTCCTGCTGTATCTCATTTTGGGAACAGATGGTTATACAACTTAAAGTTAGAAGACGATATTGAAAGAAGATATATTTATTGTTGACTGTTGACGTAATGGATATGAATATTATATTTTCCTTTTGAATTCTAGCAAGATGTTTTTCAGATTTATTTATTTATTTAGGAATGGATCATTTTAACATAATCTACTAAATTACACTAATTTTAAAGGCATAGTAACAATCTTTACAAGAGTGTATTACCTAGTCCACTAAGGGCCCATTCAGACCTTTGAATCCTGGTGTGTTGTGCTAATGCATACCTCCCAACCGGCACGGATTCTGCGGGTTTTTCCCGCAGCGACACCATTTTCCCGCGTTCCCGCGCGGGACACTGTATTCCCGCACAGAGCCAGAGGAGGGAGGAGGAGGTAAGATCCAGCGCGCCAGGCAGGGAGGCGGGACTCAGAGCGGCTTCGATCAGCAGGTTTGTCGGGCGGGAGTAACTCGTTTGATACGTGGGTTTGCGGTCCCCTCGGCACGTCGCCCCAGCCGCCCAACCCCCCCCCCGCTGAACAACTTTAATGCGAGGGGAAAAAAATATGAATGAATGTCCTGCAGTGGACATTAGAAAAGTTGGGAGGTATGCTAATACGCTTATGCATTGGAGCTCCATTGCCTTAGTGGCATCGCAACATAACACATGTAACCTTACCAAAATGCACAGCACTGGAAGGTATGAACGAGTTCTGAGTGTTATATACAAAATGAATAAATTTTAATTTTACACAGCATTAACATTTTCTTTAAAAATAAATAAATAAATTGGGTGCTTTTATTACTCTAGTTGCAATATACAGTACATGAGCACAAATTCAATGGCTTGGACCCTGTGTGCTTTTTCACCTCAACATGCCACAGCTAAGTATATCTAAACCAGTTGTCTGTGTTTTTGTTGAGCTCTGCCATCAATAATCATTTTGTATTTCACAGAAATGTAGTTTATGAGATTTTCAGCTATTGAAGGGTCCCTAATCTGCATGTTAAATACTCTCTAATTTCAAGGGAAATAAACACAAGTGTTGGATGGGTATATTTAGTGATTTTACCAGCTCCTCATTTAAACATCCTGTCTCTGAATTCATTTAACCATTTCATTACCAGAGGTTATTGATGCTAGATGCCAAGCCCAAATTTAGCAGTGTCATTATACAGTATATCCATTAACCTGGCAAAACCATTATGACTGATTTGCATGTCTGCTCTGCTTTTGTATTATACCCTGACAAATGGGCAACATATTAATATTTCTGGCAATTTTAACAACATATGCACTGCAGATACCTCTGCACTGTTAAAGTGATTGTAAAGTGATTGTAAAGTTTTTTTTTGTAAAATAACAAACATGTCATACTTACCTGCTCTGTGCAAGGGTTTTGCACAGAGCGGCCCCAATCCTCCTTTTCTGGGGTGTCCCAGTGGCGCTCCTGCCCCCTCGGAGAAATGCTTTCCATGGGGGCATTGACACAGACAGCAGGATTCTGACCCGCCCCAGGCTCCTGTGTCACTGGATTTGATTGACAGCAATGGGAGCCGATGGCTCCTGCTGCTATTGATCTATCCAATGAGGACCCGAGACAGCAGCTGGAGCTGCTGGGCTCATGCTTCTTGCTGGAACAATCGAATTTAGGTAAGAAAAAGGGGGGTCTGGGGAGGAGCTGCAATGCAGAAGGTTTTTCACCTTAATGCATAGAATGCATTAGAGTGAAAAACCTTGAGGGTTTACAACTCCTTTAGGTTTGCAGTGTTTGTTTGCAGGCTGAATGTTTTTATTTTCCTAACAAAGCCTCTAGCCTGCCATGTCATATCTGACATAGAAATCACATGATTAAGAACATCAGTAGGGATCCAAACTGTCAGTGACAAGCAGGGATTGAGAGCAACCAGCCTTAAAAAGTGTCAAGCCACTTGCTCTCCTTGATGGAAAATGTTTAAATACAAACTGGATGGCAATTAAAGGTTAATTGAGTTTAAAGAATGCCGTCACAAGATGATACTGGGTGTCCAATACGTTTTTAACTATATGTTAGGTGGGTATCAAAATGTGATCTCAATCAGATAGGGTTGATGGGGTTATGCAGATGGAAAGGGTTCTATACACTCTACAGGATAAAATGCACCCGTTTGATCACAAATGGGATGCTTGGAAGACTCATAGACATATTCTGTTGTCTCTTGAACTTATATAGTTCCTGATAAATTTACCATGTGCTGTAGGATCAATAACCCTAGGTATATCTTTCTGATTCTTCATGTATCCATTTTTATACAACTGTTGATTTGTGTTTTCTGAACGTTCCGTTTTTTTGTATGCTTCTTAATTGTTTTATCTTTTGACTCAAGATTATATTTGTGACATTAACTCTCCTTTGTGTCTTGTCACACTAATGCATAATTTATATACTTTAAGAAAAAAAAAGTTTGTACACAAAAAAAATGTGATCTCAAGTATCAACATAGTATTTCAACACACTTATGTAGGAAGCATAAATGTCCCCCTGGGGACCATATACTTGATGTCTGTAAATATCATACCAGAAAAAATACATAACATCCATCATAAATTCATGAAAGTGCATAAATAAACACCCAAAATGCAAATGAAGATATTCCTGCCGCTGTTGTAGAAATCATAAACACCCAGTGACTAATCCTAAAGGAGAGCAGCTCACTGTCACAATCGACTCCTAAGATTATTGGAATGTCTGAAAGTGTTTTTGCATAATCCACTTTGGACTGGCGTTCGCATATATGGATTTGGATTGCAGGTTAATACATCAAGATGGGAATTTCATATGCAAGGAAAGAGGCTTACAATAGTGCAGTACCACTTAAACATGTGTTATTAAAACGTAAAATGTTACACTCACATTACCAAAAATAGTGTCGGTGTGGCATAAATCCCACAGAACACTACCGACCCTCTCTGGCGTCACAAACCAGTCACTTCCCTAGTAAAGCCAGTAACATGAAACTCGTACATGTAGAATCGTTCCTACATGAAGGGCCGCATCACGCTTGAAAGCTTATGAGCTATGGGTGTGCTTTACAAATGTACTTAGCACTGTGCTTGCTTGGGGAATCCAAGACAAGTGCCGCACTATTCAAATATATGAGCAAAACAAAAGGCTGGTCTGTGCTCCAAGAATAAAGCAAAATAAACTCCGTGGGACACATTAGGCTCCATACTACAGCCTGCACTTTGCTAACACACTTTAAAATGCAGGCTGCAGTATAAAATAATACTGCAGTATCCAGCCGATAGTGGTCTGATTCCCATTTTACATTACCAGCTTGGTATACTAAATTACTGTACATCATTATTGTCTTTTTCATCATATTTTCATCTTTTGTGGCATCTCAGTGCTGCAGATCATCTGGACCTCTTTTCAGCCACATCCTGTCCACATGCATGCACTCTAAGCCAAGTATCCTGATAGTGAAAACAATGGACCATGCCTGCACAATGTGTATTGAAATAATCATTTGTATTCTCCTTTGGAAGCCCATATTACAAGGTGACAATGCAGGAGCACAAATGTGAGTTAGGGGCAACACATTTCCACTCTATGACAAGAAATTATTATAGAAAGACCTTCACAACAAGATTATTAGGTATTATTTAAATGAAAGCTGCAGTTTGAAACCAAATTTAGAATGACTTTTGAAAATGACAATAACATATAAAAGACTATATAAGAGTTTTGTGAATGGGTTAGATGTGAGAAAGTGATCTGGAGATATGAACAGCATTCAAATAGGAGAACATACTCCAGGTGTCAATATTACATCAGATAAAAAAATCCTCCTGGGATTTCTATTTTTAATAACAATTTTTTTTTCTCCAATTTAAACTTTGAGAGGTTATGGACAGTATTTAAATAATTTAATCAAGCAGTAAAATAGCTTTAACACTTCTGTTGCCACCACCTTTAACAGTCTATCCTGACACCATGTAATCCTGTTAGATGGTCTGCCCTCCCTCCAGCCCAAAGCAAGTGACTGATAGCGTCAACTGTGCATGTTTCCCTATGAGACTGTGTACAGTGGGTGTGTCCATTCCCTCCATTCAGGTATCAGATTACACTCAGCTCCCTGATTCATGCTGTGCAGTGTGTGACATCAAATCCTCACCCCTTGCCTTCTGAAGTCCATAAATGCTGTGTAAAATGTGTGCTTTAGAAGGCTGTAGTGGAGAGACGGTGCAGATAAACAAGTACAAGGTATGTAGGAGGATCTGTTTCATTTCTATGTAACACCTGAGGAAAGTGACTTCAGTGGGTATACATATGGGTTTACAACCACTTTAAGTCAGCAACAGCAGTACCAGAATGTACACAAACTCCTGGCAGCTACAGCATCCAGGAGTTTGGTTATTTTTTTACTTCTGCCTTTCAGACACAAGGTTTACAGCCACCTGATCACTTATATACAATAGTAATCGAGTAGCCACTCTGCCATGTATCCTTCCTGGATGCCCTGGACCTCCATGATGGTTGTCACTACAGAGAATGGTGGGGAACATCTGATCACTGCTCTCCCCTATGGGTTTTAAAAACATACAGTATGTGCTAAAGCGTCACCCATGGGCAATTCTGGGTACTTTGGGGTATTTTGCCATTATACAGGTGTGGACAATCTCGAGGCATGACATAATTGGTATGTATTTACTTTATGAATCCTCATCTTTTTTGTTTATCCAAGAAATTATTTTTTTTACTGAAAATATTGATTTGATTAACATTATGACAATTATCATATGCCATAAAAAAACAACCACTACCACCATTCTATTCTACAGAGTTTCTGCTTTCAGAACATATATAATGTTTGCATTTTAACATGTCAAGAATGAAAAAAATGGCTATGCTAGCAGAAGGGCTAAAGCAAGCACTCACTTACATCTGTGGGCACAGGCACTGAGAAGAGCATGCACATATGTTGTCTGAAGTGGGGCTTTTTCAATGGAACCACATAGAGGTGAAACTCCAAAAATTTGAATATCGTGCAAAAGTTAATTTATTTCACTCATGCAACTTAAAGAGGAAGTAAACCCTCCACCAGGGGCATACCTAGAACATTTGGCACCCGGGGCGGATCCAATATCTGGCACCCCCCCCACGTTAAAATGTAAAAACACCCTACTGTGCCCCCTGCATACCTCTGCATCCTTCAATATCTCTTTGTTACTACTGTGTACCCCCTCTCCACAACTGCACCTCTGGACCCCTTTACATTACACAGCACCCTGCACCCCTTTACATTACACATCCCCTGCACCTCTGGACCCCTTTACATTACACAGGCCCCTGCACCTCTGGACCCCTTTACATTACACAGCACCCTGCACCCCTTTACATTACACAGCCCCCTGCACCTCTGGACCCCTTTACATAACACAGCACCCTGCACCTCTGCACCCCTTTACATTTCACAGCCCCCTGCATCTCTGGACCCCTTTACATTACACAGCACCCTGAACATCTGCACCCCTTTACATTACACAGCACCCTGCACCCCTTTAAATTACACAGCCCCCTGCACCTCTGGACCCCTTTACATTACACAGCACCTTGCACCCCTTTACATTACACAGCCCCCTGCACCTCTGGACCCCTTTACATTACACAGCACCCTGCACCTCTGCACCCCTTTACATTACACAGCCCCCTGCATCTCTGGACCCCTTTACATTACACAGCACCCTGAATGTCTGCACCCCTTTACATTACACAGCACCCTGCACCCCTTTACATTACACAGCCCCCTGCACCTCTGGACCACTTTACATAACACAGCACCCTGCACCTCTGCACCCCTTTAAATTACACAGCCCCCTGCACCTCTGGACCCCTTTACATTACACAGCACCCTGCACCTCTGCACCCCTTTACATTACACAGCCCCCTGCATCTCTGGACCCCTTTACATTACACAGCACCCTGAATGTCTGCACCCCTTTACATTACACAGCACCCTGCACCCCTTTACATTACACAGCCCCCTGCACCTCTGGACCACTTTACATAACACAGCACCCTGCACCTCTGCACCCCTTTAAATTACACAGCCCCCTGCACCTCTGCACCCCTTTACATTACACAGCACCCTGCACCCCTTTACATTACACAGCCCCCTGCACCTCTGCACCCCTTTAAATTACACAACCCCCTGCACCTCTGGACCCCTTTAAATTACACAGCACCCTGCACCCCTTTACATTACACAGCCCCCTGCACCTCTGGACCCCTTTACATTACACAGCACCCTGCACTTCTGCATCCCTTTACATTACACAGCATCCTGCACCTCTGCGTCCCTTTACATTACACAGCACCCTGCACCTCTGGACCCCTTTACATTACACAGCCCCCTGCACCTCTGCATCCCTTTACATTACACAGCATCCTGCACCTCTGTGTCACTTTACGCTACACAGCACCCTGCACCTCTGGACCCCTTTACATTACACAGCCCCCTGAACCTCTGGACCACTTTACATTACACAGCCCCCTGCACCTCTGGACCACTTTACATAACACAGCCCCCTGCACCTCTGGACCCCTTTACATCACACAGCCCCCTGCACCTCTGGACCCCTTTACATCACACAGCCCCCTGCACCTCTGGACGCCTTGACATTACACAGCCCCCCGCACTTCTGGACCCCTTGACATTACACAGCCCCCCGCACTTCTGGACCCCTTTACATCACACAGCCCCCTGCACCCCTTTACATTACACAGCCCCCTGCACCTCTGGACCCCTTCACAGTACACAGCACCCTGCACCTCTGGACCCTTTTACATTACACAGCACCCTACAGCTCTGGACCCCCTGCATGTTACACAGACCCCCTTCAGTTCACACCCCCCCTTCAGTGCAGATCCCCCTCAGTGCAAACCTCCCCCCTCAGTGCAGACCACCCCTCAGTGCAAACCTCCCCCGTGCAAACCCCCCTCAGTGCAAACCTCCCCCCTCAGTGCAGACCCCCCCAGTGCAAACCCCCCCTCAATGCAGACACCCCCTCAATGCAGACCCCCCGTGCAAACCCCCCCTCAGTGCAGACCCCCCCCATGCAAACCCCCCTCAATGCAGACCCCCTCGTGCAAACCCCCCTCAGTGCAGACCCCCCCGTGCAAACCCCCCTCAGTGCAAACCCCCCTCCTATTCCATACCTCAGATCAGCGCGCGGCAGCACATGCACAGAAGGTCCCCTCCCCCTCTGTACACATAAACAGAAAGGAGGGGGAGGGGGAGGGGGAGGCGGCTTCACTCGGCTGTGTCTGTGTTCTGCGAGAAGTGCCGAACACCGCTCATCGGGACAGCTCAGCCACGGCCGTGAGAGGAGAGGATGGATGGCGCAGCAATGTCACTCCCCCTCCCCCTTTGTATCGTGATATCTGCCTGTGCCTGGAGTCTCACTGCAGGCAGCTCTTACTTGACGGAGCGGCGGCGGCGCTGTCACTGCTTAAGTCACGGATGGGGGGGCGCCGGCCTGACACCCCCCAGTGTTTGGCACCCCAGTGCGGCCCACCCTCCCACCCCCCACTTAGTACGCCTCTGCCCTCCACACATTTTTTGGTAAACATACCCCTGCAAGAGAAAGGCATAATGAGCTAGTATGCATAGCATACTAGCTCATTATGTGGCACTTACCTGAAATCGAAGCCCCCGATCTTGCCTCGATGTCCGGTCACTGATGTCAGTGTATTGCCGCTCCGGCGCTGTGATTGGCCAGAGCGGCGATGACGTCACACGCATGCGCGCTCGAGCCGGCAAGATCAATAGTAAATATCGCCTTAACCGTGTAGGTTAAGGAGATATTTCATGCACCTACAGGTAAGCCTTAATCAAGGCTTACCTGTAGGTGCATGTTGTCAAAGTGGGTTTACAACCACTTTAAAAGGTGAAACTAATATATGAGATAGACTCATTACATGCAAAGCAAGATAGTTGAAGCCGTGATTTGTCATAATTGTGATGACTATGGCTTACAGCTCATGAAAACCCCAAATCCACAATCTCAGAAAATTTGAATATTGTGAAAAGGTGCAATATTCTAGGCTCAAACTGTCCCACTCTAATCAGCTAATTAAGTCAACACCTGCAAAGTGTTCCTGAGCCTTTAAATGGTCTCTCGGTCTGGTTCAGTAGGAATCACAATCATGGGAAAGACTGCTGACCTGACAGTTGTGCAGAAAACCATCATTGACACCCTCCATAAGGAGGGAAAGCCTCTAAAGGTAATTGCAAAAAAAGTTGGATGTTCCCAAAGTGCTGTATCAATGCACATTAATAGAAAGTTATGTGGAAGGGAAAAGTGTGGAAGAAAAAGGTGCACAAGCAGCAGGGATGACCGCAGCCTGGAGAGGATTGTCAGGAAAAGGCCAAAAGTGTTGGGGACTTTCACAAGGAGTGGATTGAGGCTGGAGTCAGTGCATCAAGAGCCACCACGCACAGACGGATCCTGGACATGGGCTTCAAATGTCGTATTCCTCTTGTCAAGCCACTCCTGAACAACAAACAACGCCAGAAGCGTCTTACCTGGGCTAAAGAAAAACAGACCTGGTCTGTTGCTCAGTGGTCCAAAGTCCTCTTTTCTCATGAGAGCAAATTTTGCATCTCATTTGGAAACCAAGGAGCCAGAGTATGGAGGAAGAATGGAGAGGCACACACTGCAAGATGCTTGAAGTCCAGTGTGAAGTTTCCACAGTCTGTGTTGATTTGGGGAGCCATGTCATCTGCTGGTGTTGGTCCACTGTGCTTCATTAAGTCCAGGGTCAACGCAGCCGTCTACCAGGAGATTTCGGAGCACTTCATGCTTCTTTCTGCAGACGAACTCTATGGGGATGCTGACTTCATTTTCTAGCAGGACTTGGCACCTGCCCACACTGCTAAAAGCACCAAAACCTGGTTCAATGACCGTGGGATTGCTGTGGTTGATTGGCCAGCAAACTCGCCTGACCTGAACCCCATAGAGAATCTATGGGGCATTGCCAAGAGAAAGATCAGAGACATGAGACCGAACAATGCAGAAGAGCTGAAGGCCGCTATTGAAGCATCCCGGTCTTCCATAACACCTCAGCAGTGTCACAGGCTGATAGCTTCCATGCCACGCCACATCGAAGCAGTAATTGCTGCAAAAGGGGCCCAAACCAAGTACTGAGTACATGTGCATACTTATACTTTTCAGAGGTCCGATATTGTTCTATGTACAATCCTTGTTTTATTGATTGCATGTAATATATTCAAATTTTCTGAGATTGTGGATTTGGGATTTTCATGAGCTGTAAGCCATAATCATCACAATTATGACAAATCACAGCTTGAACTATCTTGCTTTGCATGTAATGAGTCTATCTCATATATTCGTTTCACCTTTTAAGTTGTGAATCACATGATTGCTGTGATAGCCTGTGATTGGCGCACCCTTGCTCTCATTCTCTTCTCCAATTGAATAGAGAAAAAGATACACCATCTTTTTGCCCTAGCTAGAGGAGAAGATATAAAAGATCTGTGTAAAATTAATAGCTAGATCAAGGTTTGATTTAGGTCAGTGTCTGGGTCAAAGGTCAGGGACAGGGACAGAGACAAGGGTCATGGCCCAGGTCAGTGTGTTTTCGGTAGGATTAAAAAAAAAGCCTGTTTTATTTAATGCCATTTAGTGAGCTTTTGGCAGGAGAACAAAAACAAAATACACACCAGTGTTTCTGTTTCTGGGTACAAACTGTAAATAATATACACATACCGTATTTTTCGCTCCATAAGACGCACTTTTTATCCCCCAAAAAACGGGGGGAAATGTGTGTGCGTCTTATGGAGCGAATACTAATCAGGAGAGCCGCTGATAGGGGGATCGTTTCGGCGGCAGAACGATGCCCTATGCATCACTCTGCCCCAGCTAGATCCTGTTTCTCTAATGCTTTCAGCTGCTACTGGGAGAGAAACAAAAGGGTATTGTTCTGTATTTAACCCCCACAGGATCGGCATTGATATGTAAATCGCGTGGGCATTGTTATGTTAATGAGGTCGACCGCCGCGATTCATATGCTAATTACGCCCGCACCTCTGCATGCCGCCCACCTAGAAGGTGTGAACAGCATACAGGTGAATATAGGGGGCATGTAGAGGGGATCAAAGAGGGGGGTTTGAGGTGCAGAGGCTGCAGAGTTGAATGGGAAGGAAGGGTTGGAGTGCAGATGTTAGAAGATGAGGGGTTTGGGGGACAGAGGTTAGCAGATGAGTTAGAGGGGCAGAGTTGTACTGAGAGGGAGATAAGAATGCAGAGATTAGTAGAGAGATGGGGGAGGGGGTTACTGTAAATACACCATTTACATTACTGGTCAGTGTAAATGTCTAAATATGCAAATACTCCTGTTGTATTGAGGTCATGTAAATGTCCCAGTTAAATTGGGGATCAGTGTAGGGTGCCCCCTTACATTAGTTGTTAGTGTAGAAATATTATTCTGTTATACTTTATTAAATATTTTAGTACACCATTTGGTTCAAGTTTTTTTTTTTTTTATATTTTCCTCCTCTAAAATCTAGGTGCGTCTTATGGTCAGGTGCGTCTTATGGAGTGAAAAATACGGTATGTAGTATCACGTTGTTCATGAGGAATATAAGAATGTATTTTGGGTTGGAGGGTTATGGTAATTGCAAGAAGTATATAGGTAATTTTCAAAAAATATTTGTTTTACTATTTTGGGTCAGTTTTTCTTTAATAATAAAATAATGAGAGGGGATATCCATTATCATTCACAACCAAATGAAGGCCCAAGTTGTCCTTAAAAACAGGCACAATTCACCTGGCATTTGTTCGGACCTTCATCCTTAAAGCCTTAAAGTGGTCGTAAAGGCCGAAGGTTGTTTACCTTCAAGCATGAAGGTAAAAAAAACTTCTGTAAGCACCCCCCCCAATCCACCCAATCCTTACCTTAGCCTCCCTCTGATACAGCGATGTTCACGATAGCATCGGCTGTATGGGGACCAGTGAGTCATTGAGGATAGAGCGGGGGTGGGGCTGAGGCGCGGCTCTACATGTCTTATGGACGCATAGAGCAGCAGATCGGGAGCTAGCATGCAGCAGTGCCCCCATGGCAAGTGGCTTTCTCTGGGGGCACTTCTGGAGGGGGAGGAGTCAGGAGCACTGGCAGGGAACCCAAAAATAAGAGGATCATGGCTGCTGTGTGCAAAACCACTTCACAGAGCAGGTAAGTATAACACGTTTGTTATTTTAATTCCTTAACGCCCGCGCTAAAGCAGAAAAACGGCTACAGTGTGGGCCTTAATTGCCGGAAGGGGGGCCATGTACGTCCTTTCATGCATGAGCCACCTGCACACCCCCTGGGGGGCACGCACGGTGTGCTCTGTGATCAGGGAGTCTACGAGACTCAGCTGATCATAGATCAGAGTAAGGGGCTGATTCTGACCCCTTACCTCGTGATCAGCTGTCAGCCAATGACAGCTGATCACGTGATGTAAACAGAGCCCGTAATCAGCTTTTATTTTTGTTGACAGCACGTGAAGAAATAAAAACACGATCACCGGCATCTGTCACTGAACAGAGAGCCACTGCTGCCTCATCTGTGCCCACCAGTGCCACCTGCCATTGCCCACCAGTACCACCTACCATTACCATTTTTTTTTTTTGCGCTATAAACAAAAGAGGAGCGACAATTTTGAAAAACACAATATCTTTTACTTTTTGCTATAATAAATATCCCAATTTTTAATTTAAAAAAAACACATTTTTTCCTCAATTTAGGCCGATATGTATTTGTCTACATATTTTTTGTAAAAAAAAATCGCAATAAGTGTATATTGATTGGTTTGTGCAAAAGTTATAGCGTCTACAAAATAGGTGATAGATTTATGGCACTTATTATTATTATTTTTTTTACTAGTAATGGCGGTGATCAGCAATTTTTATCGGAACTGCGATATTGCGGCTGACAGATTGGACACTTTTGACACATTTTTGGGACCAGTGACAATTATACAGCGATCATTAGTATAATAATGCACTGATTACTGTATAAATGTTACTGGCAGGGAAGGGGTTAACATTAGGGGCCGATCAATGGGGTTAAATGTGTTCCCTAGGTGTGTTCTAACTGTGGGGGGGATGGGACTGACTAGGAGGAGAGAGAGATCGGTGTTCATACTTAGTATGAACACACGATCTGTCTCCTCTCTCCTGAGAGAACCGGGATCTGTGTGTTTACACACACAGATCCCAGTTCTCGCTCTGTCACGAGTGATGGCGGGTGCCCGGCGGTCATCGCGCCTGCCGGGCACTCTCATCGGCTCCAGCAGTGAGCCGCGGGCGCGTGCCCCCTAGTGGGCAAAAGGCGAACTGACATATGGTAACGTTGTTTCGCCCAGGGGAGCCAACCTGCGGCAGTATAACTGCAGCGGCTGGTCGGGAAGGGGTTAACCAGAAAAAAAATGGTAAGATTTTCCCATCAGTGAGACACTTTTAACAAGCCCAACATACAGTAAAAAAAAAACAGTATGAAAGCAAAAAAAAAAAAAATTATACACATGAATGTTGTGCCTAAAAGCCATCTAAAATGTAGACATCCTTATTGGGATTTGCAGTGAAAGTCAAGGCTTGATGGCTGAAGCCAAAAATATATTTTTCTATACTGATTAAATTGTCACTGATCTGTGAAATACGAACATGACAAATTAATGTTTTCTATTACATTTTAGTTGGGTCCCCTACCTGCAACTGTGATAGAAAACAGCGTGTAGTATAAGAAAATGTAATTTGCATTAGCAGTACACAAACAAATGAAATAAAATACCAATCCACTTTACTTATAAACATCACAATAAACACAACTTACGTAGTTTGTGTCATTGCATGTTATATAAAGTTGTTTAGTGGCCTCTAGGGCACATGGGTCTTGAGCCTGCAACCAACCCTAAGATAAGCATCTTTGTGATTATAGACCATTACAAGGTTATGCAAAGAACTGCATACTTATTAGCCCTGCCAGCCCAGGCTGCCCTATTATATTCTCTTGATGAGAAGTCATTTAAATGGAAAACAAGCCGATCAAACTCCCATACCCCTAACCTATGAACACATCAACCTTTAGCAGACTAACATCTAGGTATGAGCATATCCAGCAATAAGTAGCTCAGTAAGGTAATACATGCACAGTCAATGATGCAGTATAAAATCAATCTCTGGAATCACAGTTTGACATTCTCTGCAACCACTGCTAAATAATATGTGTGTTTTTCACTTGTTACTTTAGCAAATGCTATTGTGAATACAATTGAGGATGTGGTCAGAGGAGAAAGCTAAGGTTCTTGGCCATACTGGAACATTCCCCTAAAGCAACACAATGCATTGTATATTTCACTGCACATTGCTACTGAGCCCTTTTTGTAACATAGAAACCATTTTCAGTTATATGTCCCCCTTCGTACCCAGCCAACTGTATAAAATTATTATTCATTATAAGAGAAAATACCAGACTTTACTGTACTATACAGACATTAGAGCAAATATATGGCAGTTGTAGATACCATTTTTACCATGGTCACCCAGCTCTGCTTATGCAAATACTACTATATTAATAATGATGATAAATTGTCATAGGAGGTAATTAAATTATGTTGATGAATATGTAACACAGCTAGTTTTTCTCTATTTTAGCACAGCCCCTTAATCCATGCATACACGACCATGTGCCCAATTGCCTCCTTCATTTGACTTCAAGACACAAATATTTGTCGTTAACTGAGAATCAAAACCTTCAGTCAATGCAGCATTCACTCTTTATACCATCTAGAGTACAAGTGCTCAAGTGTTAACAAATAACATGCTATCAGGAGGACAGAGTGACACAAAGATGAGCTCATCGGTCTGCTGATCACAGGAATAAACAGTAAAAAAACTGAAAACCATTTGGCAGGTAAAACATCTCTCATTATAATTTATGTGTATTTTGCAATTTTCCTGGAGTTCATGTTTATCATGTTGAAAATCAAGGAAAATGTGGGTAGAAAATTAAAAGAGAATATACAGTATCTCACAAATGTGAGTACACCCCCACATTTTTGAAAATATTTTATTATATCTTTTCATGTGACAACACTGAAGAAATGAGACTTTGCTACAATTATTATTATTATTATACAAGATTTATATAGTGCCAACAGTTTGCGCAGCGCTTTACAACATGGGAGCAGACAGTACACTTACAATACAAAACGATACAGAGGGATCAGAGAACCCTACTCGTTAGAGCTTACAGTCTAGAAGGGAGGGTTAAGTGGAACAATAGGTAATAATACAATGTAAAGTGGTGAGTGTACAGCTTGTATAACAGTGTAAATTTGCTGTCCCCTCAAAATAACTCAACACATACCATTAATGTCTAAACCGCTGGCAGCAAAAGTGAGTACACTCCTAAGTGAAAATGTCCAAATTGGGCCCAAAGTGTCAATATTTTGTGTGGCCACCATTATTTTCCAGCACTGCCTTAACCCTCTTGGAGATGGTGTTCACCAGAGCTTCAGAGGCTGCCACTGGAGTCCTCTTCCATTTCTCCATGACGACATCAAGGAGCTGGTGCATGTTAGAGACCTTGCGCTCCTCTACGTTCCGTTTAAAAATGCACCACAGATGCTCAATAGGGTTTAGGTCTGGAGACATGCTTGGCCAGTCCATCACCTTTACCCTCAGCTTCTTCACCAAGGCAGTGGTCATCTTGGAGCGGTGTTTGGGGTCGTTATGTTGAAATACTGCCCTGCAGCCCAGTCTCCGAAGGAAGGGGATCATGCTCGGCTTCAGTATGTCACAGTACATGTTGGCATTCATGGTTCCCTCAATGAACTGTAGCTCCCCAGTGTTGGCAGCACTCATGCAGCCCCAGACCATGACACTCCCAATACCATGTTTGATTGTAGGCCAGGCACACTTGTCTTTGTACTCCTTACTTGGTTGCTGCCACACACGCTTGAAACCATCTGAACCAAAGAAGTATATCTTGGTCTCATCAGACCACAGGACATGGTTTCAGTAATCCATGTCCTTAGTCTGCTTGTCTTCAGCAAACTGTTTGTGGGATTTCCTGTGCAACATCTTTCGAATAGGCTTCCTTCTGGGACGACAGCCATGCAGACCAATTTGATGCAGTGTGCGACGTATGGTCTAAGTACTGACAAGCTGACCTCCCACCCCTTCTACCTCTGCAGCAATGATGGCAGTACTCATATGTCTATTTCCCAAAGAAAACCTCTGGATATGATGCTGAGCACATACTGTACACTCAACTTCTTTTGTCGACCATGGCAAGGCATGTTCTAAATGGAACCTGTCCTGTTAAACTGCTGTATGGTCTTGGCCACCGTGCTGCAGCTCAGCTTCAGGGTCTTGACAATCTTCTTATAGCCTAGGCTATCTTTATGTAAAGCAACAATTCTTTTTTTCAGATCCTCAGAGAGTTCTTTGCCATGAGGTGCCATGTTGAATTTCCAGTGACCAGTATGAGAGTGAGAGCGATAACCCCAACTATAACACACCTGCTCCCTATTCAGACCTGAGACCTTATAACACTAACAAGTCACGTAACACCGGCCCAATTTAGACATTTTCACTTAAGAGTGTGCTCACTTTTGTTGGCAGCGGTTTAGACATAAATGGCTGTGTGTTATTTTGAGGGGACAGCAAATTTACACAGTTATACAATCTGTTCACTCACTACTTTACATTGTAGTAAAGTATCATTACTTTAGTGGTGTCACATAAAAAGATATAATAAAATATTTACAAAAATGTGAGGGGTGTATTCACTTTTGTGAGATACTATATGTACACAAACTCAAGATGACAAAAATGCTGGGGGAAAATGGCTGGGGTGCCCTTGGGCCAGCAAATTAAGGCCTAATGAGAGGCAACTAAACCTCATTTTGATGTCAGGGAGCAAAGGTCAGAATTAAACAACATCTTTTCATTGCTATATACACCATAAAGGGCCATATCAGATGACCAGCAAATGTCATATACTGATTAGCCTGTTCTTTGGTATGCAGCACAGTTGAACACCGATGAACAACTGAGAATTGACTTCCGATTGGACTTCTGGTGTCACATGCTTGCCAGTACACTCTATATATAGTGTGGTATGTGGCGTCTGCCCCTAAGCCTCCTTTCCGTGCGGATGCCTCTTACGGAGAAACGCTGCGTCAGGTGGAGCATTAGGACCTAACGTCACCACGAACCAGCTGACAGGCTTGAGCCGCGGCTGAAAAGTATAGTTTTAATTGTTTGCTACTTTTTGCTTCTAAAGATGTCAGTAGCCCAGCAAATGGAATAAAAACATTTGTTTTAATTCTACTGCACTATGAAGGCTTCCTCTTTTAAATATCCTGCATGAGCTAATCCAGTCCTGGAAAAAAGGATTTCACGGAGATCACTACAGCACCTGGAACTAAAAAGTGGAAGAGAGGATCGGGTTGGACGAGTGAGCTGATCAGTCTGTGACCAGATTGATCCCTCCTTTATGTGCCCATTTGATCTCTGTAATAGAGATTCTACAGTTCTGGTAAGCGGCCTGTGTGGCTACTTTTAATATTGCCTATTATTACCTGGCTGTCGTGTGAAAAACAGTATTATCCCCTGCGTTTTTTACCTAAGGATCCATCCATCATCCATCCACAGTGAATGTCATTTGCTATGGACGTTTAATTCAGTCAGTTTGTTTCAGTGTTTGTTTTACATTCATTCTTGGGAAGGATTTATATGATACATTCCCAGTGCTTTAAATTTTATTATGTGAAGGACGCACATTTGATATATGTGAAGAATGTACTTCTCATATATTTGGTTGCACGTTTGTTTGTTTTTTTGGGTTGCGCAATTGTTTCTATTTTTTGCACATGTAGTGACACTTTAAATGAGTAATCCGCACACTATAAATATGGATGATAAGATCAGTGGTTTTTTTTTTCTCCCGTGGGCTTTCTATGACTCTATAGTTTTTGCCTATTAAAGTCCCAACTCCACACCCATTACATTTCAATACACCTCAGTCCTTTTTTTTTAATTACACCACTGCAACATCGATAGCTAGGAACATTAATATATTACTTGCAAGTTGTTGCACTGTCAACTGCTACAAATAAGGAAAATTGTATTTATGTCAATGAAGTGGTTTATTGCCAATAAGTAGCTAATGATCATATCACTTGTACACAAATTGTATTTAATTTTGAAGTGAAGCTATAAAAGCCTGAAGTGCAAACTGATCACAGATGAATTAGCTTTGAGACCGACCACCTAATTTTGCACTTGCTTAGTCGTCTGCCTTAACTAATTAAGTCTTAGGAGTAAAATTAGGAACACTTTAATGGATTTAGATCATTTCTGGCACCATTAAGCCCTGTCCCACTCTTGTTTTTTGGCCCTGTTGTTCCATTTAATTATTTGCATTTTCAATTTAATTGCCAGGAAGAAAAAAGCACTGTGGAAGGAGTTGCCTTAGAGTTCAGTAGAATACCAGCAAGAGCTACAGCCAAAACATCCGGGACTTTCTTCATCTCAGCTTAACACTTCTCTTGTTTAATTCATACTGTACCAAGAATATTGACTAACAAATGCAGGCAGCTACAGTTTTTAATAATTGCCCGATTCTAAAGGGCAAGAGTGGAGTGCTGACAAGTCATTGCAGACACCCAGCCAATAGACTCAGTGCAAGAAAGTGACTAGATTAATGATCTCATTATAATTCATTAAAGAGTAGTGAAAGGATGGATGCCTGCTTTAATTAGTTTTATTACTGCAGGAAAATGTTTCATAAACCAGGCTCATCGTTATGCACACTTGGAAAACAGAAGAGTGGTAATCAAACTTGATGAGGAGGCTTTCATTAGTAAGCATGGCTAAGGGCAATGATCATGGGTAAGAGGATATTCAGAAGATGGACATGGCAGTGCATCACACACAAAGTTGTCATCTCAAGTACTGTAATTTCATTATGAAAAATTGCAGAGATGGTTACAGTGGTTATTTCAACAGAAGAGCTGACAGAGCACAAACTGTGCAATCTCTGCAATAACAGCCTGGGTGAGCTATACATATACTGGAACACAGTAGGCTAATAAGGCAAACTTTAAAATAGATATATTTCACTCTGCAATACGCTAAGCAAATTATGTACTCCTATAGTTAATTTTAAAGAGATTTTCTGCTCCACTAATTATGCTCAAACACATTTCTCTTGTCTCTATAGCTATCACAATGAAAAACTTGGAGACGTCAGGTTTTGTCACTATCACTCATTCTGACAGACCTCAATGTTTATGTGTGGTACTGTGTGGGCAGCCTTAACCTGACATCTAAGATGTTGTGGTCCCTTAAAATTATCCTGTCAGGGGGTCAACAAATTTAGCGGTTTTAGGCATACTTGTCTTGTTTGACTCCTCAGGCTGCTTGAATAGTGTGTCCCCCGTTGACTGCTATGGTTCTTCCTAATGGCCAGTGCAGGACACACTAGTGATATAGGGTTTGGGAAGCAGAACCACAGCAGCTAGCAGGGGACATGCTATACCATACAACTGGAAATGTGGAAGCAGAGTGGTGGGGGGAGCTCTGCTACAGCGGGACATTTTAGCAAATGGGGCCAATGGAAAAACATGGGGCGTTCCATAGGAAGTAGAGAGGAGACATTGCTGGAAGTGGCAGCAGAGGAGAGATCTTTTACCGTATGCACGGTTGGATATCGGTGGGATGATTTAATCCTTTAAGGGTAAAAGTGTTTATGCCGAGCATGAGAATGCAAAACATCTAAATCTGGTGAGTGCATTTCTTAAGGGGAACGGAGGCACTTTCACATGCCGTGTGGTGGAAGATCTGGAATATTACAATTGCTATAGAAAAATACTTTGTTGAAGTCACGGAATCAAAATTTGGAGCATATTATGAACTTTTGTCACTAATGTTCAAAGTGACCTTTACTTGTCACAGGGTGTTATTTCATTTATGCCTATTTATGTTACAGTATTGATTGTTATGCTTTAATATCAGCGCCACTATTTAATTTTACATTTTAGGTAGAGGGTAAAATACAGTTTTTAGTAGTAATAATATATTTTCTATACATTTCATAATGTGAATAAAATGAACTAAGTTCATCAGAAGCCATCTGATTTTCAAAAACTGCTTCCTAGTAATCATGGCAACATTAAATAAATTCAATAGTGGTGGAGGGCAAGGGGAGTGGTATAAACTCCAGAAATGTAATTTCCTGCTCATGTACAGTAATTAGATAATTTTGAGACTGATCAAGCAAACACAGCCCTCAGGAAATAAAAAGACAGTGAAATTCATATAAGTCACATGCAATGAAAAATCCTTGCAATGTATAGAACTTCCATGAAGACAATTGATTATTTGGGGGACACAGAATTCAGAGATATTTGAGTTATACTGACTCTTATGCCATGTACACATGATCGGTTTTACAGATGAAAACAGTCCGATGGACTTTTCTCATCGGACAAACCGATCGTGTATGGGCCCCATCGGTCATTTTTCTATCGGTGAGAAAAAATAGAACATGTTTTAAATTTATCCGATGGGAAAAAAAACTATAGCAAATTCCGATCGTCTGTGTGGAACTGCATCAGACAAAATACCCACGCATGCTCAGAATCAAGTCGAGGCATGCTCAGAAGCATTGAACTTCATTTTTCTCGGCTTGTCGGAGTGTTTTACGTCACGGCGTTTGGGACGGTCGGATTTTTGACTGATGGTGTATAGGCAAGACTGATGGAAGTCAGCTTCATCGGATTTCTGATGGAAAAATCCATCGGATTAGAATCCATAGGAATTCCGATCGTGTGTACAGGGCTTTAGAGTAGTATTGGAACATTGGCAAAAAAAAAAAAACAGTGACCAACCTGGTATAACCCCTCTCACTTTTATCATATGGGTTTCCTAGCAGTGAACATGTTGAAAACTCTATGGCTGAAATGTCAGGGCTTGCATAATGTCTATTCGGAGGATTCTTGGACACAACCATTAGGAGTACTCATCTACCCTGACAAAAGAAGCCTAGGCCTTAAAAATAATCTCATCCCTGAAGTAAAGACGTGTTCCTTTTGTTACTCCCAGCCATTTTCTTGAGAATTAGATAGCTTTTCAAGGTGTGGGATGTTTGTTAACTTTTGTGGATATTTGAACAGGCAGCATCTCAGATGCTTGGGTGCAGGAGGCTACAAGATGGAGTTCAAATCTCAACTTTACCATCCAGCTTTATGGTCATTGGCTTTAATGACATGGCTTTAATGACATGGCCCAGGTTTCGAGAAACAGGGGTCTTTCTGACTTGGTGAACCCAACGATGTTAAATGTGCAGTGGCTTTGCACACAGCAGCCCTAATCCTCTTCTTTTTGGGCCCCCCACCTGCAGTCCTGCCTCCTCCCCTATGCGGAGCACCCCTAATTGCAAGCCTTTTTCCATTCACAAACAGAGCGTGGCTCGGGGCATCCCTCTCTCTCTTCTCATTGGCTCTCTCCCACTGTTGTGTGAGCCATTGAGGAGAGAGAGGGACCCGGGAGAGTCGCTTCTCTCATGCACATAGCTGGACCGAGATGGGGCTCAGGTAAGTATAAGGGGGCTGGGGGATGAACTGCACCCAGAAGGTTTTTTACCTTAATACAAAGAGTGCATTAAAGTAAAAAAAAAACTTCTGCATTTAGAACCACTTTAAAACTGAGGTCTCTGGTCTGCATCGGATAGTTTCTGTTAAAGGTGAACTTAGCTCAGGGTTTTTGAAAGAGCCCTTTTTTTTACAATAGATTTTAAGCTCTTTTGAACAGGCCCTCTTAACCCTTCTTTATGTCATTGTATTCAAACTATACTGTCTCCCTTCATATTGGAAAGTGCTGCACAAACTGTTGGTACCCTATAAATCCTGCATAATACTGGTAATAATGCTAATAGTAACATCCCAATATCAAAAGCGCACAGTCAGTCTACATCATTGGTCCATTACTGATCATTACCAAATCCTAGATACATGTTCTAATTTAATTAAACAGACAGTTTGGCTAACTCAAATCACAAAAATAAAAGGATTTTAAATACAGTAGTTTTTTTTCAGCATGAGACAATTGTGTGTCTGAAAACCACATTTATATACAAAATAACAAAGCCATACATGTCTTATCTCTCCTCTTATCTCTCACACAGTGGGGTTTACAAATTCGGACCGAGGCTCAGTATAGTTATTGAGGAACTGACACATGTTTTAGCAGTAAGCTCCATGCACACTTTACAGTGGTGATAGAAAAAAAGTTATGAAATGTCTACATGTAATTAAATGGCTGTGTATAAAAAGGCTTCCATGGCATAGGCCAATAGTTCAATTAAAATCATTGCGACAACAGCATTCTGAACATCTGTATACCTTAATATGAACCTTTGACCAGGCCATTGACATTAACATATATATGTATTATATTGGCTTACCAATAGGGATGAGCCGAACACCCCCCGGTTCGGTTCGCATCCAGAACATGCGAACGGACCGAAAGTTTGCGCGAACTTTCGAACACCGTTAAAGTCTATGGGACACGAACGTGAGAAATCAAAAGTGCGAATTTTAAAGCCTGATATGCAAGGTATTGTCCTAAAAAGGGTTTGGGGACCCGGATCCTGCCCCAGGGGACATGTATCAATGCAAAAAAAAGTTTTAAAAACGGACTTTTTTTCGGGAGCAGTGATTTTAATGATGCTTAACCACTAGAGGCCCGCGCTACAGCCAAACGACGGTAACAGCGCGGACCTACAATGCCGGGAGGCCGTAAATTGACGTCCTCCCCTTTCGTCGTTCCCTGCGCATGCTCCCGCATCGGGGAACTTCTGTGCCCGCCGTGTCACGTGGGTGCCGATGCGCGTGCCTGGCGGTAGGGGTGATCTGTTAAGGAGAGGAGACCGATGGTGTGTCCCTTGTACATAGGGACAACCATCGGTCACCTCCCCCAGTCAGTGACCTCCCCCCACAGCAAGAATCACTTATTAGGGAACACATTTAACCCCTTCCTCGCCCCCTAGTGTTAACCCCTTCCCTGCCAGTCACATTTATACAGTAATCAATGCATTTTTATAACACTGTTCGCTGTATAAATGTGAATGGTCCCAAAATAGTGCCAAAAGTGTCCGATGTGTCCGCCATAATGTCGCAGTCCTGATAAAAATCGCTGATCGCCGCCATTACTAGTAAAAAAAAAAAATATTAATAAAAATGCCATAAAACTATTTTGTAGACACTATAACTTTTGCGCAAAGCAATCAATAAACGCTTATTGCGATTTTTTTTTACCAAAAATATGTAGAAAACTACGTATCGGCCTAAACTGAGAAAAAAAAAGTTGTTTTGTTTTTTTTTTAAATTGGGATATTTATTATAGCAAAAAGTAAAAAATATTGTGTTTTTTTCAAAATTGTCAGTCTTTTTTTTCTCTATTTGTGGGGAAAAAAAAGACGAAAATTTTGGTTGGGTGCCACGTCGCACGACCGCGCAATTGTCATTCAAAGCGTGAAAGTGCTGAAAATTGGCCTGGGCAGGAAGGGGGTTTAAGTGCCCAGTAAGCAAGTGGTTAAAGTGAAAAAATAAAAGTGAAATATTCCTTTAAATATCGTACCTGGGGGGTGTCTATAGTATGCCTGTGAAGTAGCTAAACTGTATACAGTATACTGATTGAATATACTGCAGCTAACTGAATCAACTGCCTGCCTGTAGTATTATTAGGAAGAGAATATCAGGAATTGTCTGCAGTTAGTTTTAGCTGCACACTGTGCCCAGTATACAGTACACTGACTTAATATACTGCAGCTAGCTGAATTAACATCCTGCCTGTAGTATTATTAGGAAGAGAATATCAGGATTGTCTGCAGTTAGTTTTAGCGTCACACTGTGCCCAGTATACAGTACACTGACCTTCTATACTGCAGCTAGCTGAATCAACTGCCTGCCTGTAGTATTATTAGGAAGAGAATAACAGGAAATGTCTGCAGTTAGTTTTAGCTGCACACTGTGCCCAGTATACAGTACACTGACTTAATATACTGCAGCTAGCTGAATCAACTGCCTGCCTGTAGTATTATTAGAAAGAGAATAACAGGAATTGTCTGCAGCTAGTTTTAGCTGCACACTGTGCCCAGTATACAGTACACTGACTTAATATACTGCAGCTAGCTGAATCAACTGCCTGCCTGTAGTATTATTAGAAAGAGAATAACAGGAATTGTCTGCAGTTAGTTTTAGCTGCACACTGTGCCCAGTATACAGTACACTGACTTAATATACTGCAGCTAGCTGAATCAACTGCCTGACTGTAGTATTATTAGGAAGAGAATATCAGGAATTGTCTGCAGTTAGTTTTAGTTGCACACTGTGCCCAGTATACAGTACACTGACTTAATATACTGCAGCTAGCTGAATCAACTGCCTGACTGTAGTATTATTAGGAAGAGAATATCAGGAATTGTCTGCAGTTAGTTTTAGCTGCACACTGTGCCCAGTATACAATACGCTGACTTAATATACTGCAGCTAGCTGAATCAACTGCCTGCCTGTAGTATTATGAGGAAGAGAATAACAGGAATTGTCTGCAGTTAGTTTTAGCTGCACACTGTGCCCAGTATACAGTACACTGACTTAATATACTGCAGCTAGCTGAATCAACTGCCTTCCTGTAGTATTATTAGGAAGAGAATAACAGGAATTGTCTGCAGTTAGTTTTAGCTGCACACTGTGCCCAGTATACAGTACACTGACTTAATATACTGCAGCTAGCTGAATCAACTACCTGCCTGTAGTATTATTAGGAAGAGAATAACAGGAATTGTCTGCAGTGAGTTTTAGCTGCACACTGTGCCCAGTATACAGTACACTGACTTAATATACTGCAGCTAGCTGAATCAACTGCCTGCTGTAGTATTATTAGGAAGAGAATATCAGGAATTGCCTGCAGTTAGTTTTAGCTGCACACTGTGCCCAGTATACAGTACACTGACCTTATATACTGCAGCTAGCTGAATCAACTGCCTGCCTGTAGTATTATTAGGAAGAGAATAACAGGAACGCTCTGCAGTGTGATCTAGCTAAACTGTATACAGTATATATATATATATATATACATATACAAAGTGTGCAATGCATATGTATACTAAATATTCTGGAATACTGGATCTAACTAGCTGAATCAACTGCCTGCTCAATCTAGCTAACTGAAATAAAACGACAATCTCTCTCTCTCTCTCTCTCTCTGAACGCCGCCGGAACACACTACACAAGGCCGACGCGCAGGCGGCCTTATATAGTGTGGGGCGTGTACCTACTCCCCTGAGCCATGATTGGCCAAAGGCACCCTGCCTTTGGCCAATTATGGCTCTCTGTGCTGACGGCGCTGTGATTGGCCAAAGCATGCGGCTCATTGTACATGCTTTGCCAATCATCAGCCAGCAATGCACTGCGATGATGCAGTGCATTATGGGGCGTGTCGCGCAACTTGAATTTGGCGCGTACGGCCCATAAATCCAGTGCTGTCCCATCTACAGTAGGACTGCTTTCTCTTCCTCTTTTCATGGGAGTCTCTCAGAGCAGTCAATCAAATGTGAGGAGGGAGAATTGGACATGTGTGTCTATTAATGGACCACAGTCCAGCTCAGGAGTGCGCTGTCACAGGTGTTCCTTCAGCACATATAAATAAGTATAGATCTGCGCTTAGAACACAAATTAGGTTGCAGCCTCCCCTGGTAGGTCTCCTGACAAGGGCTCTAAAAAATGTAATTGTAAAGAAAATGGGGCGTGTGGCACTACCCATACCCTGAAGGGTGATACCCACAGATTGCTCTTCATAGGTGTTGCTTCAGCACATGGCTTGCTAAAGCGGCATCTGCAGGAAAGGAGAAAGGAGAAGTGGGCATTGGCGGTGTGGGACTCCAGAAGAGGAGGTAAGTGGAGAACACTCTGGGGGTTATTTCCGAAAAGGCAAATCCACTTTGCACTACAAGTGCACTACAAGTGCACTATAAAGTGCACTTGGAAGTGCAGTCGCTGTAAATCTGAAGGGTAGATCTGAAATGAGGGGAAGCTTTGCAGATTTTATCATCCAATCATGGGCAAGCTAAAATGCTGTTTTTTATTTTCCTTGCATGTCCCCCTCGGATCTACAGCGACTGCACTCCCAAGTGCACTTTCAAGTGCACTTGCAGTGCACTTGTAATGCAAAGTGGATTTGGTTTATTTTATTTGTGCCTCTTATAACCACTTTAAACATTCTCTAGCTCAGCTAGCCCCCTCCTAGCAGTGCCTTTTGCTTCTGCCGTGAACTTTAAGGATTCACTTTAAAGTAACCTGTACTGAAAGAAAAATGGAGCCTACCATTGCTGACATCTTTCCTGGCTCTGTCTCTATGCTGCAATAAGCATTCAGATCAGTAAAGGTCAGAATGGGCGAGAACTGTACTAATTTTCACAGTTAGCAACACAACACAGAAAGTACAAAAGACATTTATTCAACCATGACCACCAAGCAACTCCCATTCTTAAAGGAAGGCCAGCAATGCCAGCCTCCATAATTTCTCATATTACCTTTCTAATTCCAATTCCATTTGTAACATCCAGAATCCTAACATCCTAACATCATTTAAATTATGGCTGCTGCTTCAGTAATTGGGATACTTTGTAAACTACATTTTTGTTCATTCATTTTTTGAGCAGGGTTTGTATTAAATCCCATACATACTGTACATCATTTTACACACATGATAGGCAGGATTGCATGTACACTGAACATTGAACTGTTGTTTTATGAATTGGTACAGGGTCCCAACTGGGTGTATCACAGTAAGTAAGTTACTGTATATTGGATGGATGTCAATTTAACAAGAAGCATTTTTAGAGATATATTCATGGAATCTCCAGATAGGAGTCGAAAGTGACAACAATGAGAGGCAATTTTATTTTTGTGGTCTGTTTACATTTTAAAGGTTGGTGCTTGTGATGTTGATTATTTCCATGATCTGAACATCAGACATTGGACATTGAGCTGTATCCTTGTTCTATGAAATGCCTCCTGAGGTAATAAAAGTAAATGTTTCTCTTTGTAACATCAGAACAGCTCTGGCAAAAGTCAGTTTGAGAGTGGATGATGGATGCTCGCAAGTGTCTGGGATATAAGCTGTTATTCTTGATGTACTATGTATGGGTCAGTTTGTACCTCTTTCTTTTATTGCATATTGTAGTATCTAGAAAATGTATTTCTGTTTGTGGCTTGTTTAACTTACAGTGTATTTCAAGCCACGCACTTTATTTTTAGCTTGTGATTGAGAGTGAGAAGTACTCAGTCCCCTCTTGAGATTTTATGGCTATTCAAAGATCTTTTAGGGTTCATGCGTGCCCACGGCCATACAGGGGCCAAACAACATGCAAAACCTGTGTAATGATGATTCTGGTTCCCGTTGCCATCGCATACAGCTGCCCATTGAGATGCTGTCGGAGAGGTGGCTGTACGTGTGTACGTTGTGTGCCTAGGGTTGTGGAATGCATACTGACATATGCCCTGAATGCAAACCATCAGTGTTTTGAGCATACTTCAGTGTGTGAGTGGGTGACTAAGGCACAACTGTGTACAGCCGCCTCTTCTAATGCATCTCAATGGGCAGCTGTAAATGGTGGTAGTGGATCCCAGGAATGTTAATAAACAGGCTCTGCGCACTCTACAGCCCCTGTATGACCATGTGCATGAAGCCTAATTTAAACTTATGCTCACTTCTTGTCCTTCAAACAACAGTTTTACCAAACAGTGAGGGAACTTCTGAAACAGAGATGAAAAAAAAAAATCTGGCAGGAGTTCGAGACTTCCACCATTCTAAAAAAGAAAAACATTTTTATTTCAATCTGTGTTGCTGCTAGTGATTTCCCCTCACTTTCTGTTTTCTAAAACAGGTTATAATCCTTCCCTATTTTATACAAAACAAAGCAAAAAAGTATTGGCTGGACATACAGTTTAAGCTTAATTGTGGCGTGAAAGCTGTTGTAATTTCTATGAAATGGAAAGATTTCCTCCACAATCAAGATGTCATTGATATAGTGGAAGGACCCCATGGGTTTTGGGGCACATGTCAGCAGGTGTTCCTTTACTAATGCTTTCTTTAATAGCTATGCATAGTGAGACACAATTATCCTCCTATTGTCACTCACATCTGCTTTGAGGGCAGGTTCACACTGGAAAGCATGCATTTCCATGTGGTCCCTCACATTCCAGTTTTGCCAAATGCACATAAACACAGAAAAAGTAGTGTAAGCACTAGCTTTGCAAATTGCACAGCACCAAACTGCACTGTAGTGCGGTACCATGCAGTTTTCCTGGCCACAAATGCAGCACGTTTTTGAGATACGTTTGTAGTGTCATCAACAGTTAATGGTACCATGCTTGTCTTGCAAGGGCAGCAAGCTCATGTGAGGTGTGGGAAAGGTGCACAGAATGCACCTTTCCCACACCGTGTTCTAGTGTGAACTGGCCCCAAGACCGAAGTGGAGAAATTGAGGGTTAGTCCAGTAACTGGTTCTGAAACCAATTTTGATTGCTGCAGGTATCGCACTTTACATTTATGGTGAATGGGATCATTCACTCAGATAGAGGGCCAATTTCAGGGGCTTTGTTAAAGAGATGTTTCGTATTTTTAATAGAACTTAACATCTTCTAGATCAGAAGTTTCAAGGACCTATAATATCCATTTTTCAGACATTGGGCACTATAGACCCATATCTGTGGATCCAAAAATAGGTAGCTTGTACGTTCTATTTTTTTTTTCACTTGCAATGCTATCTAACACTGTTCAATAGTCTGATGTACTGTAATTAGGTAAATTAAAAAGGAAATAAATTGTATTATGCAATCGTTCAACTGTTTTTGCTGGGTCTCTTTTCGATGTGTGAACAGAAATAACCTTCCTATTATCAGCGCATTGGGATTAAAACAATCTAATCTATAAGGTGATCAAATTAATTATAAATAAGGTATTATACTTACCTCTCCAGTGGCCATTGTTTCCTATCTTCCCTTTTTTTACACCAGGCATTCAGACTCTTCACTATTCAACACTTCCAACTGTGTTGGATGCCATCCTTCAATCCCCACATAGGGGTTAGTTAAGGACTGCATCTAATACCTCTTTCATTACAAGGAACTTTTGTTATAAAGATATTTTTCGTCAACCATAGTATCGCTTTAAACATGTTTCTTAGTATACACTGTCTATTTTACAACATTATACATTTTAAATGCAATATAAAATACAATATAATGTCTTTATAAACTATTACTGCTATTTCTGGAGTGTTGTCGTAAGGAACACACTAACCTAAAGAAGAATAGGGATACAACAGAGGCTAAAATAACTCCAGTACTGGTAAAATACAATTTTAAGAATATGGTTTATCAGACCAGAACAGACTACAGCTATGTCACTGAAGTGCTAGCACTTCAACAGTGACCTCTAGAGGAGTACATTTTAGATTCAGCATTGAAACACTGGGAATAAAATATACGTCTGCTTCAGATTTTCAGGTCAGTAAAGCCATAAAATGTGATGCAGAAAACAAAGCAAAGACCACTGCTCAAAGGCATGGCAGATGCTATGTAAATAAATACATATTTCTGCTTTTGCAAACGTATTTCTGTTTTACAAAAATTGCCAGTAATTAACCTTCTGCATATCATGAAACACCTCTCAGAGCACATGCTTTCTAAATCTTGCTTAAAAAAAGGCAATACAAATTGTATTGAATTAAAGTACTATTAATTATTACAGTGTACAAAATGTACAAATGTATGAATACAATGGCTTGTTTATTATAGTAATGAACAGACAGTAAGCAACACCAACCTCTCCGCAATCACATACAATTTTTTTTGACTGGTCTAATCCTATGAATAATGAAATCTGATTGCTTATTATAGCTGACAGCACTTGCCATCATTGCAATTAGCACTGCCTTATTAAAAAGGTACCCTACCTATTTATATAAACAGGAGAAAATGCATATGCAAATGAATATATGATAAAATCTGTTACTGGAATTAAAGTGAAACGAAATAAAAAAATTGAAGATTTGCTATTTTATCAGTAATTAGGGATGAGCTTTATGTTGGGGTCGAACATGAGTTCGACTCCAACATTGGCTGTTCGCCCGTTCGCCGAATAGGGAACAATTTGGGGTGTTCGTGGCAAATTCGAAAGCCATGGAACACCCTTTAAAAGTCTATGGGAGAAATCAAAAGTGCTAATTTTAAAGGTTAATATGCAAGTTATTGTCATAAAAAGTGTTTGGGGACCCGGGTCCTGCCCCAGGGGTCATGTATCAATGCAAAAAAAGTTTTAAAACATCAGTTTTTTCGGGAGCAGTGATTTTAATAATGCTTAAAGTGAAATAATAAAAGTTAAATATTTCTTAAAATTTCGTACCTGGGGGGTGTCTATAGTATGCCTGCAAAGTAGCGCATGTTTCCCTTGCCTGCACAAAATTACATTTCTAATGCCTTGTATACACGAGCAGAATTTCTGACGGAAAAAGTCTGACGGAAGCTTTTCATCGGATTATCCGTCAGTGTGTATGCCCCATCTGACTTTTTTCATCGGAAACTCAGACGGAATTAGATAGAGAACATGAATTTCCGTTCGTCTGGATGCAATTCCGACGGACTAAAAACCACGCATGCTCGGAAACAATTTGACGCATGCTCGGAAGCATAGAAGTTAACCTTCTAGGCTCGTCGTAGTGTTTTACGTCACCACATTCTTGACGGTCGGATATTAGTGTGACCATGTGTATGCAAGACAGCTTGAGCGGAATTCTGTCGGAACACCGTCGGAAAAACCTTCGGAGTTTACTCCGACGGAAAAAACGGTCGTGTGTACAAGGCATAAAGGAAAAAAAGTCATTTAAAACTACTTGCGGCTATAATGAATTGTCGGGTCCCGGCAATTCAAGATAAAAGTCATTGAAGAAAACGGCATGGATCCCCCCCAGTCCATTACCAGGTCCTTTGGGTCTGGTATAAATATTAAGGGGAACCCCAAACCAAAATAAAAAAAATGCTAGGGGGTCCCCCCAATTTCCATTACCAGGTCCTTCAGATCAGGTATGGATATTAAGGGGAACCCTGCACCAAATAAAAAAAATGGCATAGGGGCCCACCTCAAAATCCATACCAGACCCTTCAGGTCTGGTATGGATTTTAAGGGGAACCCTGCGCCAAAATTAAAACAAAATGGCGTGGGGTTCCCCCCAAAAATCCATACCAGACCCTTATTCGAGCACACAACCTGGCAGGGAACAGGAAAAAAGGGGGAATGAGAGAGCCCCCCCTCCTGAACTATACCAGGCCACATGCCCTCAACATGGGGAGGATGTCCCCATGTTGATGGGGAGAAGGGCCTTATCCCCACAACCCTTGCCCGGTGGTTGTGGGGGCATGCAGGCGGGGGGCTTATCGGAATCTGGAAGCCCCCTTTAACAAAGGGGACCTCCAGATCCCGACCCCCCCTATGTGAATTGGTAAGGGGTACATCGTACCCCTAACATTACACCCAAAAAAGTGACAAACAAGGGAAAAAACACACACACACAGATTGGGACAAGTCCTTTAATAAAAAATAAAAATAAAAATACCAGTGCCGTAATTCTTCTACGAGTCCGACCCACCGCTACGAACGATACAGCCTCCTCCATAGGAGGCACCCAGCCGAATGACGCGCGAGCCGTCTGACAGCTCTTAAATAGCCGAGGGCGGGGCCACTTGTGACGTGGACGGGTGACCGCGCCCCCTCTGACGCAACGGGGGTTTCCTTTGCGTACACCCTTGAGTGAAAATTTCCAAACTGGGCCCAAAATGTCAATATTTTGTGTGGCCACCATTATTTTCCAGCACTGCCTTAATCCTTTTGGAGATGGAGTTCACCAGAGCTTCACAGGTTGCTACTGGAGTCCTCTTCCACTCCTCCATGACGACATTACGGAGCTGGTGGATGTTAGAGACCTTGCGCTCCTCCACCTTCCATTTAAAGATGCCCCACAGATGCTCAATAGGGTTTAGGTCTGGAAACATGCTTGGCCAGTCCATCACCTTTACCCTCAGCTGCTTTAGCAAGGCAGTGGTAATCTTGGAGGTGTGTTTGGGGTTGTTATCATGTTGGAATACTGCCATGTGGCCCAGTCTCCGAAGGGAAGGGATCATGCTCTGCTTCAGTATGTCACAGTACATGTTTGCATTCATGGTTCCCATAATGAACAGTAGCTCCCCAGTGCCGGCAGCACTCATGCTAGACCATGACACTCCCACCACCATGCTTGACTGTAGGCAAGACACACTTGTTATTGTACTCCTCACCTGGTTGCCACCACGCACGCTTGACACCATCTGAACCAAATAAGTTTATCTTGTTCTCATCAGACCACAGGATATGGTTCCAGTAATCCATGTCCTTAGTCTGCTTGTCTTCAGCAAACTGTTTGTGGGCTTTCTTGTTTTTAGAAGAGGCTTCCTTCTGGGATGACAGCCACGCAGACCAATTTGATACAGTGTGCGGCATATGGTCTGAGTACTGACAGGCTGACCCCCCACCCCTTCAACCTCTGCAGCAATGCTTGCAGCACTCATACGTCTATTTCCCAAAGACAACCTCTGGATATGACGCTGAGCATGTGCACTCAACTTCTTTGGTCGACAATAAACAAAATACAGGAAGAGAGTACACTAATGGGATCTGGAGAGGGGTCTCTCTAATGGACACAGAAAGGGCCTCTGTTAGAGATTCTGTTAGAAAGAGCCCCCAAACATACTACAGGAGACAGTCAGAGATTGCTGACATGGAACAGGAGATGGTCAGAGACTGCAGACATAGTACAGGAGATGATCAGAGACTGCAGACATAGTACAGGAGATGATCAGAGACTTCAGACATAGTACAGGAGATGGTCAGAGACTGCAGCCATAGTACAGGAGACGGTCAGAGACTGCAGCCATGATACAAGAGATGGTCAGAGACTGAGGAAATGATACAAGAGATCAATGCACCAAATTAAGCTTATCAGTGCCCATCAAATGCAGCCTACCAGTGCAGTGTCCATCAAATGCAGCCTACCAGTGCCCACCAAATGCAGCCTACCAGTGCAATGTCCACCAAATGCAGCCTATCAGTGCCCACCAAATGCAGCCTTGTCAGTGCCCATCAAATGCAGCCTTATCAGTGCAAACCAAATGCAGCCTTATCAGTGCCCATCAAATGCAGTCTTATCAGTGCCCACCAATTGCAGCCTCACCTGTGCCCCTGGATCACACAGAGCAGTGACAATCTCCTGCTTTGAATCTCCCGGATGGCCACTGTAACAAAGTCCCACCTAATAGACCGGCTTGAGGCTCCTATGATACATGTCACACTGATTCAATTTCACTGCATTGGATCAGTGTTCCGTCTATCTCACAGGAGCCCTCCTCCACAATGCAACCCCCCGCTGTCTACAGCCTTGCTGGTACCTCTGTAACATTGCACTCATAATGTGATGGGGCGCAGCATGAAGGAACTTACACAGCTTTGAAAATTTGGAACTGGCATCCCCCAAATCCACCATCCCAGCACACCCCCATTCCAGTACAAATACCCCCCCCAATACTTCTTCTAACACATATCTTCCTCCCAGTTCTGGCAAAATCCATATGCCCCATCCCAGGACAAAACCTTCTTCCCCTCTTCAAATACCCCCAGATCTACTATTCCATCTAAAATCATCCCTCACCCCCCATCCTTCCCAGCACAAATCCCCCACATGCCAAGTCCACTGCTCAGTTCTGTCATAAATCTTCCCACCCAAATCCCCCTTCCCAGTACAAAACCTCCCTCCCAAACACAAATCATCTCCCTTCTTATACAAATTAATCAACAATACTTCCCAACTGTGGGACCTCCCTGAGAGAAGAACAAAATCCTGCAAATCCGGACTAAGGGCCAGTTGACACCAACGTAAGTGCGTAAAACCCGCGTTCTGTGTGTGTTTCTTGCACTGCATTCAAAATGCAACGCAGTTGCGATCTGCAATAGGTGTCAATGTTAACATAACAGAGAACAGATATACCTGTGCTCAAATCCCAATAGCTTGTACATGTGTTTAAACTATCAGGTGCTAAACGTGTGTCTGCATATTAACACTACAAATTCTGTATGGACCCTCTGTACACTGCTATAAACCCTTCCAAGCAAACAATGCAATGTCAAAGGTATATTTAGGTAACATATATAGCAATATATATTTAAGCCAGCCGACTACCTCAAAGTAATCCTTCTATGGCCAGTCCTACTCTGCCTTGCCACTGCAAATGCTACAGTGGACATAGTTGCATACAGTAGGTGCCGGCGATATTGTATTTCCAGCGCAATGGTATCGCACTGGAAATTGGCACTGAAAGGCTGTGCTTCTCGGGCTCGCCGCCCCCATGAGATGCAGCGTATCCGTACGAATCTATTGGGGGCGGCGAGCAGGAGGAGCAACAGAGCTCGGTGCTGGCTCCCGTGATGGGGTCGCAGAGGGCCAATATCGCCACTGCCGATCCGCGGTTACATACAATATCGAGGTCAGGTAATAGTTTTCTGGAATTAATGTACAGCAGTGTGCAGAGGGTCCATCCTGAAATTGTAATGTTAAATCAATGACACCACAAACCCATATTGCAAATGTAATGCGTTTCCCTGCATTGGATCATATGTAAAGTACCATGTGATCCAGTTCCTGTGTGTCTTATAACTATTAGTGCGCTCCAGCACAATTTCAGCCCATTCAAATGGGCTGAAATTGCACCGCACATGAAATGCATGTGAATTGCACAGGAACGCACAGTGTCTTGGAGCTCAGTGCTGGAAAAAGTTCCGCCACCTGGCTCCCTTAACTTGCCTGGCAGGGGGGCACTAGAGTGAGCACCTGGGGCCAGAGACGTAACTAGATCCTTCAGGGCCCCGAAGCAAAATCCAAGCCATGGGCTTCTAGTTCTGGGAAGACGTCCACGGATATCCTCCCAGAACCCTCCCATGTGCCACCTGGGACGTGCGTCTAGCACACTCTGTGACACAGTTGATCACAGATCAAGGTAAAGGGCTAAACACAGCGGCCCTTTACCATGTTGTCAGCGGAAGTGTCTGTTTTGTGAAAAGGAGAGCAGTTATCCAGCAAGACCGTCAGTACATTGTTTACATTGATAATCAGTGCCCTGATTATGAGTGCAGCCCCATCAGTGCCCTATCAGTGCCCATCAGTGCTCTATCAGTGCCCATCAGTGCTGCCTATCAGTGCTCATCAGTGCCGCCTATCAGTGTTGTCTATCAGTGCCCATTAATGCCACCTATCAGTGCCACCCAATTGCACCTATCAGTGCCACATAACAGTGCCCACCAGTGCTCATTAGTGCTGCCTATCAGTGCTGTCTATCAGTGCCCATTAATGCCGCCTATCAGTGCTCACCAATTGCACCTCTCAGTGCCACCTATCAGTGCTCATCAATGCCTCCTATCAATGCCCATCAGTGCTGACTATCAGTGCTCATCAATGCCCCCTATCAGTGCCACTTAGTGCTCATCAATGCCCCTCATCAGTGCCCATCAGTGCCACTTATCAGTGTTCATCAATGCCCCTTATCAGTGCTCATCAATGCTGCCTATCAGTGCCCTCAGCAGGACTCTGAGAGCTGAGAGCATCTCTCTCATACAGCTCAGAGCCTGCACTAACAGTCCCCCCTCGCATGGACGGGACAGAAGAGAGACGATCAGCTCCTTCTCCTCCCGCCCCTCTCCACCTGTGTTAAGGTGTCAAGGTGTGTTCACGCAGAGTAGCTTAGTGTGGAGCTGTAAGAGAGGGGTCCAGGGGCAGCAGAGGGAAGATGGATAGGATGGGGGACAACATATAGAAGCATCGATCCGCACCTCCTGCAGCCACTGAATGCCTGCGGGAGTGTAAGGTAAACTGGACCTCCATCACTAAAAGGCCAGTGCGAGTGCTTGCTCATGCTCGTACACATTGCACTTGTGCTAATATTCATGAGCAAAGGACCAACATAATTCCTGCAATGCCAGTTCATCGCGCACAGAGATGTGTGCGTGCGCACACCTGTGCACGAGCGCGGCGTGTGCGCGCACGTGCACACACCAATTAGCACTTGGCGCCCAGTGGCCTATTTAAACTGCTCTGTCACTGTAAACAGTGCTGCATGATCTTCAGCTTCTTCCTGACCTTCCAAGACCTGATCTACTGTTCCTGTTTGTTCGTGTATGACCCGGCTCGCCTTTGGACTTCGCCTCTGCTTGTTCCTTTACTCTGTTTCCTGGTATCCTGACTTTGGCTTGTTTACTGGACTTGATCTGCCTACTGATTTGATACCTTGCTGCCTGGTTGTTGCTGACTGCTGCTCTTCTCCTGGTTCCGCTCCTGTCTATGCTCTGGTGCTAGCTGCTTCTACTTCCTGCTGCAAGGACTGTGACTGGCAGCTCTACCCACCTACAGAGGGGACATCACCAGCCAGCTACCCGGCACTCGTGCCACTCCTTGCCTTTACACTTTCTGTTCCCACCTTCAGGAGTGTAGGCGGGAGGAGCAAGGAAGGCCTCCGTCACATTCCAGTCTCCACCAGGTACGTGATAGGGAGGGAAAAGAAGAGAACCGGTCATTCAGTGGTTACAGGATGTGGGGATCAATTCCGCTATATGCCGCCCCTTCTATTCAGCTGTACAGGGGGGCCTCACGGGCCCCCTGGAGCATGGGGCCGGGTCGCAAGTGCCACCCCTGTAGCTACGCCCTTGCTTGGGGTGATTGCCCCACATCTGTGTAGCAGCCAGCATCTCTTTGATTTGGGAAGTGGGTGAATAAGAGGATACTGTATGCGCTAGGGGGAACTTTGGGAGGAAAAAGGACTGGTGCTGGGGGAGAGGGGGGGTAGATTTTATATCCAACCTCCCTTCTAGCACAAGTCCTCTCTCCTCCCAAAGTGCCCCCCTGCCTAGCACATACAGTATCCTCTTACGCACCCTCCCCCACCCCCAAATCGCTGCAAGTACTCCTTTCTGTCAGTTTGCCTATCTCCCCCCCAAATCATTGCAAGTATTCCTATATTCAGTTTCAGGGGGGTCACTGCTAGTCAAGTACTCCTTTTATCAGCTTACACCCCCCCTCAGATCAGAGCCACAGATGCACTGCGGTGTCTCATCTCTTCCCGGCTCCTCTCGCTGTCTGTGTGGAGGAAGTTATCGGAGCTGATGAAGAGGCTGTGGCTTTAGCCCCCTCTGCCATGTGTTAGTGTGAAAGGTAGCCGGCGGGGAAGGAGAGAGACCCCACTCAAGCTGCGGGGCAGGTGTGCCCACACACAAGGAGGGAGGGGAGCAGTCTGTCACTTTGACGCCCCCACCTCTGTGGTGCCTGGGTGCGGTTCACCCCACGCACCCGCCCAGGATCGTCCCTGGCCTAGGCCATCTTTATGTAGAGCAACAGTTCTTTTTTTCAGATCTCAGAGAGTTCTTTGCCATGAGGTGCCATGTTGAACTTCCAGTGACCAGTATGAGAGAGTGAGAGCAATAACACCAAATTTAACACACCTTCTCCCCATTAACACCTGAGACACAGGTGTGGCACTAACGAGCCACATGACACCATGGAGGGAAAATGGCTAATTGGGACCCATTTTGGACATTTTTACTTAGGGGCATACTGACTTTTCTTGCCAGCGGTTTAGACATTAATGGCTTTGTGTGTTGAGTTATTTTGAGGGGACAGCAAATTGACACTGTTATACATGCTGTACACTCACTACTTTACATTGTAGAAAAGTGTAATTTCTTCAGTGTTGTTACAATAAAAGATATATTAACATTTTTACAAAAATGTGAGGGGTGTACTCATCTTTGTGAGATACTGTATCTGTGCATCCTCTGCCTTTCCTGTTGCTCCTTAAAGTGGTTCTAAAGAGAGATATTATTTTTACCTTAAAGGAGAAGTATTGCCAAAAAGTATTGCACTCCTGTGACCTAATTTCAGCTGACAACGGGCTTTATCTGTCAGTCGGTCCAGGCTCTGAAAAGATCCTGACTTTACAGTTGGGATCCACCCAGATGCCTAGACCGGCAGCTGGCTCAGCCTTTCAGTAAGCCACTTGGAGACTGAGCAAGCAGCTCCTGTCCCTCTACCGTCTGGGGCTCCAGTGAGTGCTGAAGGGGCAGAGCAGAGAGCCAGTAAATCACAGTCACCAGCTCTCTGCAGACTGAATACCACGAACTGAGCAATTAGCAATGTTTGATCACTACGTTTTTAGTGTAGAGCCGACAGGGGGGACAGCTGCAGCTGGAATCAGTGCTGCAGTCATCTCGGTGAGTATGACTGTTTATTTTTTATTACTGAGAGCAGCATGAGCCATTGGCTGCTTGTTTTCTTAGGTTTTATGTGGCTAGAACAGGTGATTTGTGACATTATGTTTCTTGTTTTCTTATTGATTATTACCCCATTACACTCAACAATCATCAAGGGGAGATCTCAGACCTGAGGTAACAATGCCTGCTTCTTCCAAGATGGCCTCCTCCACACAAAGACACATTATGGAAAAATGCATGGTAACTCTGTAACAGGGATAAAAATCAACTGCAAGGAACCTAAAGACAATATTCCTTTGCCCTCTGCTTGCTCTTTGTGACATAGCATCCACAGTACAGGTCATCTTAAACACAGCAGTTTTTCTTAAACCTGCCAGTAGATTTATTTATTTTTCACTTCCTTTAAACCTTAACACCCTTTAACTGGGTGACAACGCTGTTCATATGGCAATTAAATCACGTAGCTGTGTTACCCTGTGGGCAGTGTAGTGATAGGCAGATAGGTGGTTTTAAAGGCTAATGCCTCGTACACACGACCAGTTTTCCCGGCAGGAAAAAAAACAATGCTTTTTCCGAAGGGAATCCTCTCAAGCCAGCCTTGCATACACACGTTCAGGCCAAATACCGCTGAACTTTTGACTGCCAAGAACGCGGTGACATCAAAGACTACGATGAGCCGACAAAATGACGTTCTATGCTTCCGCGCATGCATCAAATTGTTTACGAGCATGCGTGTGTTTTTTCCCCTCGGGAAAGCATACACACAACGGTTTTCATGATGGGAAAAAGACCGCCGGGGAACAGGTTCTCTTTTTTTTCCCCCGCAGTTTTGTCGTCGGGAAAACTGCGATGAGCATACACACGGCCGGTTTTCCCGGCCAAAAGCTGTCATGGCAGTTTTCCCGACGGGAATTAGGCTGGGTTCACACTAGTGCGAAAGCAAATCACAGTGCTGCACAATCTGGAAATCCTCCTAGTAGCCCTGGCATCACAGGTCATGTAAATCACAAGCTCCTGCCAGAGTAAAGGGATTAAAGTTAAGCCCCTGGAATATAAATTAAGCAGCTACCATGGCTGACTTGTTTTTAAAGGTGCATAACACAGAGAAACCATTCTAATATACTATATGACCAAAAATGTGTTGGCACCTGACCAATACACTGTGTTTTGGACATTTAATTTCAAAACCACCTGGGTTGGCAATGACCCAAGAGAATGTGTACTCATCCAGCCAAAAGGCCATCTATTAGATCAGGTTCTGATGTTGGATAAGAAGACACAACTGGCTTTTCAATTCATGAAGGTGTTCAAAACAGCTGAAACCAGGGCTCTGTCAAATTCCATGTCTTTATGGAGCTGGCTTTCACACAGGGTTAGTCATAATGGAACAGAAAAAGGCTTTCCCCAAACTGTTGCCACGAGGTTGCATAGATTTCTATGGAAATTAGAAATAGTCCTTAGTAAGAACACCCAAATTAGATAATCTGGAGGATTGTATACATACTTTTGGCCATCTGTATATTCTACTAATTAAATCTGAATTCCAGGAAAATTACTGTTGGACTGGACAAATTTCGACCAGTGTATGTCCAGCTTTAGGCCCTTTTTCACACTGGAGCGGTTTGCAGACGCTATTGCACTAAAAATAGCACCTGCAAACCGACCCTAAACAGCGGCTGCTGTTTCTCCAGTGTGAAAGCCCGAGGGCTTTCACACTGGAGCGGGGCGCTAGCAGGACCGCTCCAAAAGTCCTGCTAGCAGCATCTTTGGAGCGGTGAGAGGAGCAGTGTGTTTACCGCTCCTCCACCGCTACTTCCCATTGAAAGCAATGGAAAAACGCAGCTATACCGTCGGCAATGCGCCTCTGCAGAGGCACATTGCCGGTGGTATAAACCCCTTTTCGGCTGCTAGCGGGGGTTATAGCCGCACCGATAGCGGCCGAATACCACCGCAATTTTGACGGTATAGCGCTGCTAAAAATAGCAGCGCTATACCGCCACCGCACCTCCCGTCCCCAGTGTGAAAGGGGCCTTATACTAACTGACTGACTCATCAAGATTGCTGTGACCACTAATTGATGTACAGATGTAGAATGAAGCACGCTAACAATAATGGGGCTCTGTGACTGATAGTTTGCCCCTTCTGTAACTGATACCATTTAGTTAACTTCAATTATTCTGTACTTGTATTTGTGCATTTATGTTATTCACTAGCAGCAACTCAGAGGAATTAAACTGAACTTGCAAAAGTTAAAATCAAGTGTATGATTGTTGTAAATGAATAGCAACCCTTTACTTACAGGTGGCTGACTGGCAAACTTGTATGTACTACATTGTAAGCTATCTTACATTTATATCAAATAAACTAAAGATTTCATTTTCAGAAACTAAACCTTTCTAAATACTTATGTTGACTTTCTAATGCCTACACAAATATTCCCCGCTGTACAAACACCTGAATAGACATGACCCAGCAGAGAGAATTCTGCAGAATGTGTCACATTGTTTTATTCTTGCCTGAAAGTCATAGCAGGATGTGGGACACGAGTAAAGAAAGGACTACTTTTACCTATTGTTTATACGGTATGTTAGGTCATCTTGTTTTCAACAGTGTAGTGCTTATTGCTATATATTTTATTTTATTATTTTACTATAAGATAAACAGAAAAATCTGAGATTTTACAATACATTCAATCTACTGTATTACGATTGCAAACATGTTCTTTTAAAAACACATGTATGAAGAATGCTATACTGTAATATGGTGGAATATCCTATTGTGACCAAGAAGACAAAGTGTAGTCAGATGATATGCCTTATATCACACTGAGTATCCAGCATAATAGTGTCTGAGTAGTTTCTGTTGTCCAAAACAGCCAATTACATTCTTCAATTTCCAATACATGTAAAGGCTGATTTTTTTAAAGCACAAGCAGTTATAATTCAGCCATTACATGCTATAATTGTACAATAGAGAAAGAAAATAAAGCAACATATTGGTGATGATAGACTACAGTTCCAAGAACAGAATGCTGGAAAATGTCTGTTTACTGAGAATTTAGGTCACTGAAATTGTGTAAAGGGCCACCATCTAAATACCTTAAATAGCCTTGTCCCTGAGTAGGCATGTAATAGTGAACAACTGATGGGTGAAGATGAAGCTATACATAGATGATCCCATGTCTATGGGTGGCCTCCAACCCAATAACCAGCTGCTATCTGGAGGGAAAAGCTCTCCAACAGCATCTACCAGTACTGCTCATATTTTCACCGGCCCTCTAACATAAGCACAAATATGTGGTCAAACTGAAAGTTTCTCTTGTAGCTCCCCTCCAAAGTCTATGGGCAATAAAGCCTAAAATGTGTATAAAACCATGGATCAAAAGTCTATGATGTTGGAAAAAAGGCATCACCTCTTTGTGGTATTTGATAGTGGTCTGGGCAATGGGCAAGTATCAGTTCCCATCGTATGAGGTATAAGTTATCTTATGTGAATTACTACTACCATATTGAATGCACTTGGTCCTGCCCAAGATAATGCAAATAGAGTAAGGCTGATGGAATACTATTAGGAATTATTTGAGTAAGTCAAAACTTGCTGCTATTCCAGACAGTTTACTTCAAGCTGGGGCTAGCTGGAAAGTAGCAATTTTCTTAGAGTCCTGTTTGGGAGGCAACACACACTGCACAGGACATGAATTGGAGTGGTATTTGGACTGCTTTTATTTGCCATTTCAAAATGATAATATACAGCTAGGTTGTGCATTGCCAATGGTAGGTTTCCTTTTATTCTGTTTTCTCTATTACACATTGGGGTTAATTTACTAAAACTGGAGAGTGAAAAATCTGGTGTAGCTCAGCATATGAACTAATCAGCTTTCAGTTTTTATTAATTGAAGCTTAAATTGAAGCCACATGGGGGTGGCATCAAATCATTCTCTACAGCTATTACCTTTTGTACCACCACCCCCTCCCTTTAGAATATAAGCTCTACAAGCAGGGCCCTCTTGTACCTTCTGTCCTGAACTGTACTGTAATTGTGCTGCCCCCCCTATACATTGTAAAGCACTGCGTAAACTGTTGGCGCTATACAAATCATGTATAATAATAATAAATGAAGAAGCTGAAGTTAGAAGCTGATTGGCTACCATGCACAGCTGCACCAGATTTTGCACTCTCCAGTTTTGGTAAATCAACCCTATTTTTGCTATGCTTTCAGGCATCTGGAAATATAAGCAGAGGTAAATGATCATTTTTTTAATGATATCATCATAACTACCATGATGATATCATCACACTGCAGCTGTAATGATGTCAGATGCTGCATTGATGAACATGTAAGCAATTGCATCCTCCTTGTCTGACTGTCTCCAAGATTCAAAATCCAAAGTTCTGGTGCAGAATCCCTGTGCATTACAGTCCATTAGGTCTGTTGATGTATGTACATATGCCACTGTTTATGGTTGGAACACAAGATTGCCTAGCATTAAAGTGTTGCTGTTTGTGATAATCTGAAATATTGTGAGACATGTCATCTCAGTTAAATGTAATTACGCATTCTACCAAAGGTAATAAACATGATGTTCCCCAGCTGCTGTTGAGCATAGTTACATTTTTTTTTTATGGTGACAGTTAAATGATGGTTAGCTGGGACATATAAGATAATTGCTGCTATATTTACTAATGCTACTGATGACTGATCATTATCGGTAAATGGAAAGTAAGGAATACATAAAATGAAAAGGTGGTAGCACTAAAGTCACAGAAAGATTTGATAACAGTGTAAAAGAAGTACGTATAAGAGCTAAAAAAATAATGGTGCTGAATGGTGGTAGTGCAGATCAAGTGACCCCTTGTGTTAAGTGCACAGCGAGAAAGCAGCTAGAGAAGGACCCAGAAGATTGCGGCTATCATTGTATGTAGCGCAGACTACTACAGTGATTTTCAGCATCCTCAAAGGCCCTCCAGATATAAAGTATGGATAATTGTATCATGCCAAGGTGTACCAAAGCTGATAATGAAGATCATTTCTGGAGTTTAGCTTAAACAAGATGAAAATAGCCTAGTAAAACATGAAATAAAAAAGCATCTTTTTCTGCAATGTTTACCTTTTATCCAGTTGTGGCACATGGACCCACCCCTGCCTGTAACTGGACAGTAAAAGGAAAAGCAAAATATTGATGAGCTCATATCAATCAGCTTGGCTTTCTCCTTCTATCAGCATGCTTTTTGTCAGCACATGAACTGATTGGCTCCTTTTGCTGCATCTTCCTCTCACATTCCAGCCCTGCTGTACAGGGAATGCAAGAGGCTGATACTAGGTCAAATTCAGTTACTTACCGTATTTTTCGCTCCATAAGACGCACCTGACCATAAGACGCACCCAGGTTTTAGAGGAGAAAAACAAGAAAAAAAATATTCTGAACCAAATGATGTACTAAAATATTTAATATTATATTACTACTATAGGTGGGTGGTGGACACACAGCAATACCAGCCCCCTATCAAATCAGCTTAGCTACACTATACCTGGTTGGTGGTGGATACACAGCAACCTCCCCCACCCCCTTCCCAGATCAGCTCAGGGTGGCAGGGCAGACACAAACACCCCTTTAGCCTCTCATATAACAACAGCTCAGGTGATGAACAGTGGATACCATCCCACACCTCCCACCCCCTTATCACTCACCTCAGGCAGTGGAGGACACTGCCATTACAATCCACAACCCCCTCTGGCTAGCTCTCAGCATCAGATACACCAGGCAGCAGCTAGGATGGATGACTGAGGACATGGTTTGCAGCAACAGCAGCGGCAAGGGGAGAGAGGCAGGAAGTGAGACTGGACCAGACCACGGCGCCGGGGGTGTTCCAGCTGAATAAAAAAGCCATCCAGGGCTCTTGTCGCTTGCAGGATGGGGTCACATCTGGCGGATGTCAACTTACCTGGGTGCGGAGTGCACCATTATAGCAACACCACTGACAACCCCCATGTTTTGGCACCTGGGGCAGACCGTCTCCCCCCGCTCCCCCTTGGTATGCCCCAGCAAGGATCTGCCTCACATCCTGTCATCTCTCCTCCACAGAGAAGCCGAGTGTCTGTATTCTGACACGGCGGCGGCGATGGGGGGGGGGGTGGAGCCTGCTCAGTATTCGCTCCATAAGACGCAGGGACACTTTTCCCTATTTTTTTGGGGGGTAAAAGTGCGTCTTATGGTGCGAAAAATACGGTACATTGCTTGCATTAAAAAAAAAAATACATTTAATGGTGTATTAATGTTTACAGAGCTGCATACATTAGTGTTATTTGGACACAATTTTAAGAAAAAACAGAGCACAAGGATCACCTTATCAGCAAGCTGCTTCTAATTCACCATACCATTAACAGGCTGCATCCTTAATCAATCTATTCTGTTTAACTACAGTACAGAAATGTGATATCATAGTTCAAGCCATGTTTGGCAGTGGTGTCTTGATCAAAAGACTGGCTGAAGAGAATTACACATTTTTGGATGGTAGAAAGGTTCACATATACAGTGCCTTGAAAAAGTATTCATACTCCTTAAAATTTTCCACATTTTGTCATGTTACAACCAAAAACGTAAATGTGTTTTATTGGGATTTTATGTGATAGACCATCACAAAGTGGCACATAATTGTGAAGTAGAAGGAAAATTATAAATGTTATTTTTTTTTTATATACAAATAAGTATGTGAAAGGTGTGGTGTGCTTTTGTATTCAACCCCCTGAGTCAATACTTTGTAGAACCACCTTTCGATGCAATTACAGCTGCAAGTTTTTTGGGGATGTCTCTACCAGCTTTGCACATCTAGATAGTGACATTTTTGCCCATTCTTCTTTGCAAAATAGCTCAAGCTCTGTCAGATTGGATAGAGAGCATCTATAAACAGCAACTTTCAAGTCTTACCACAGATTCTCAATTGGATTTAGGTCTAGACTTTGACTGAGACATTCTAACACATGAGTATGCTTTGATCTAAACCATTATTTTGTAGCTCTGGCTGTATGTTTAGGGTTGTTGTCCTGCTAGAAAGTGAACCTTTGCCCCAGTCTCAAATCTTTTGCAGACTCTAACAGGATTTCTTCTAAGATTGCCCTGTATTTGGCTATATCCATCTTCCCATCAACTCTGACCAGCTTCCCTGTCCCTGCTGAAGAAAAGCATCCCCACAAAATGATGCTGCCACCACCATGTATCACGGTGGGGATGGTGGGTTCAGGGTGATGTGCAGTGTTAGTTTTCCACCACACACATAGCGTTTTGCTTTTAGGCAAAAAGTACAAACTTGGTCTTATGTGACCAGAGCACCTTCTTCCACATGTTTGCTGTGTCCCCCACATGGCTTTTCGCAAACAGCAAACTGGACTTATTATGGCTTTCTTTCAACAATGGCTTTCTTCTTACCTCTGTTTCATAAAGGTCAGATTTGTGGAGTGCACAACTAATAGTTGTCCTGTGGACAGATTCTCTCACCTGAGCTGTGGATCTCTGCAGCTCCTCCAGAGTTACCATGGGCCTCTTGGCTGCTTCTCTAAATAATAGTCTCATTGGCCGGCCTGTCAGTTTAGGTGGACGGCCATATGTTGGTAGGTTTGAAGTTGTGCCATACTCTTTCCATTTCCAGACGATGGGTTGAACAGTGCTCTGTGAGATGTTCAAAGCTTGAGATATTTTTTTTATAACGTAACCTTGCTTTAAACTTTTTCACAACTTTATCCCTGACCTGTCCGGTGTGTTACTTGGCCTTCATGATGCTGTTTGTTAACTAAGGTTCTCTAACAAACATCTGAGGGCTTCACAGAACAGATGTATTTATACTGAGATTACATTACACACAGGAGGACTCTATTTACTAATTAGGTGACTTTTGAAGGCAATTGGTTCCACTCGATTTTAGTTAGGGGTATCGGAGTAAAGGGGACTGAATACAAATGCACGCCACACTTTTCACATATTTACTGAAAACCAATTATTACCTTCCTTCTAATTCACATGTGCCACTTTGTGTTGGTTTATCACAAAAAAATAAAAAATAAAAATAAAACACATTGACGTTTTTTGGTTGTAACATGACAAAATATGGAAAATGACAAGGGGTGTGAATACTTTTTCAAGGCACTGTACAGTACATATTGTGAGTTAAAATGCAACTATTTGCCTGAAGTTCAGCTTTAAAATGCTCATTTGATGTTTCTTATTATATGGGCATTCTGCATACATTCTAAAATGTATTGCCTCTGAAGTTAATCATTTAATGACAGAAACAAAACTAATTGAAATGACTAATTGGAAAAGCTATATGAAAAAAACAACTGCTTTATCATCTGATTATGCACAAATTGTTAAATAACCTCATTTTCTTTCCCCATGACAGTAAACATGCAAGCTGCAGGATGTAATAAATTGTCTAGGGTCAGTTAAGGTAACTAAAAACACCTGTAGCCTCACTTTTAGGTAGGAAAAATATATACTGCTTATAAATGTTCAGCACTAAGAAAAGAAAATAATAGATTCCTCCATCCACACAAACAAGGTGGATGAAGGAATTCTCCACACCAGGAAAATGTATTCTGACAGCGGCACCCACCTCTATCAGAACAGACTAATGAGAGGCTGCAGCCATCGAGTAAGGAAAAATTCTCAACAAGTCCCTTCAACAGAAGTCAACAAAATGACTTCTGTTGTGCGGGAACAGCCATGCATTGATGGAAATCGATCCAGTCCCTGCTGAACCAATCAAATTTCGATCATTGTATAGCCAGCTTTACTTTTTGTGTAACAGTCAAGTGCAGTCTAGATTAGCTTGATGCAAAAGGGCATCCTGTGGTGCTGACACAATGCAGATTGATTAGCTTTCTCTGGTTTTACTTATTCAAGAGAAGAGTCTTGTAACAGGGTATTAGTCAGCTAGGTCCTGGGTAAACAGCCAAGACTCCATTAAAAAGGTCCCCTAAGGCAACTAAATGACAGTTTGAAATCACAGATATAGAATATCAATGTACACAGAACAGACAATAAATTAATGAATCTCTAAGAAAGGCTACTGGTTGCTGTCTATAATACCCTGGCTAAAGGGGAACTCCAGGCCAGCCTATTATACCTTTAATCCTGATGAGAGATGTGGTAATATAGGTATTAATGGCATGTCCCTTTAAATAGCAATAGAATATCTTTGTCCAGGATGCCAGTTGGAGCTCAAAGAACAAGAATTCTGAGTGTGGCACAGAGATATGTAGTCAAGGCAAAGCAGCTGAGCCTGGTCAGCAATAATCCTTAAAGCAATTCCAGGTGTAAAGTGTCTGTATACAGTGTCCTGTGAAATATGATAAGGCAATTCCAGGTGTAAGTTGTCTATATACAGTGTCCTGTGCAATATGATGGTGCCTGGGATTTAACTGGTGGGCAGATGCCCTTTCCCCAAACTGGAGAACAGTGTAAGAACCTCCTGAAGAGCGATCCAAGTAAATTCTTCCTTTTGCAGAATGGGCGGAGATGACAGTCTGATTGCAGGGACCGTAAGTCATCTGATCCTGCTATGAACAGCAACGCTGCAGTGGTTCCGCCTGTGTAGCAAGCGGTGTTGGACCCACCTGGGTTGGCGCTGGGATCACTGTGTTACTGCGTGGTAGGCCGCAGTGCTCTCGCACAGCAGTGTATGGGTGTCTACTTGATGGGATCCGGAAAGCAAGAGAGCTTGGGCCTGGTCTGCTGACCCTTTTATAGCCTCTGCCAGAGTTCTTTCCCTGGAGCAGATGGCCTGCTGGGAGATGTAGTCCAAGGATAGTTCTGCTAATCAAGGATGTCTGTTCAGGAGACTACCGTTCCCACAATGCTCTCTGCTTGGCTCGGGAAGATGATGAATGTATTTCCGAGCCCAGCACCAGAGGAACACAGAGACAGTCCAAGAGGACTGCAGTGATAGATAACTCTAGTTTGCTGTCGGCTACATAAATTTTGACCATAAATATGCTTTAAATGGGCTCCATATGTGCACCCTAAATTACTGTCAAGTAACATATGGCATCTCTCTTAGGGCCAATGACCAAAATTATCAACTCCAACATCATAAATGCTTGGATGTCTGTATGTCAGGACCTGGGCTTGAACCTGGGACCTCGTCAGTGTCTGGCATTTACTCTTTCCATTGAGCTATCTGGGATGCTGGACAGCTCCCTGCCTTATCTGCTGGACTAACCTGTCTGATCCAATGGACAACCCTGCTCTGAGTCTTGATTACCGATGAACCTTGAACTCCTTGCTCCTCCCATGAACTTCCTATATAAGCCTTGTCTCAGCACTTCCTCTTTGCCAGGTTATTGTGCCTTCCCTGCCAGTGCCTTGCTGTTGGTTTTCCTGTTGCCATCTGTACCTACAACCACTCGTGATTGACCTTTGGCTTGTTCCTGGACTTCTCTACTGCCTGATCCCAATCTGCTACTACCCGTGTTTGACCCTCGGCCTGTTCTTTGACCACGTTGCTGTTTCATCCTTGTCTGTTTATCCGCTATTGGACCCCGGCTTGCTCACACCCTGGTTGGGCAAACTTGAGGACTGCGACCTGGTACTAGCTTGCAGCCAAATCCATCTCCACCACCCGGAGCTCTGGGGAAAACCAGCTAGTACTTAGACTCCGCACCTCAGGTGAGCCTGTGTCATCTACCAGAAGTGACTGCCTGTATGCCTGTCCTGCCACTGCTATTGCAATTGGTCTTCAAGCCCGACACCTGATCGTGACAGAATAACCTGGCCATAAACATGAAGGCCCCTATAGCAGATGCTCTGGCTCCTGTCAGTCAGCAAATCTCAGACCTGCAGCAAGAAGTTCTGTTACTGAAAGGTACAGTATGCTCAGGCCCGGAACCAGCCTGTCCTGAGCCATTTGTTGTGATGCCCGGGAGGTTTGACGGTAGCCGTGCATCTCTTTCATCCTTTAAGATGGATTGTGAGCTGTTGTTTGCTCTTAAGCCTAGGACCTATGCCACAGATTATATAAAGGTTCTCGCTACTATCAACCTGCTCACTGGACCAATCAAAACATGGGCTCATCAGGTATTACAGGAAAGGAGTCCAGTCTTGGACAGCTGGGAAGCTTTTATGTTAGCCCTGGACTCTCACTGTACAGTTTCCAAGAAAACCAGGGTTCCCAAGTCTGCTCCTAGCTCATCTGGCCTTCGGGGACCCAGGGACAGGAGTACCCTGTACAGGTATGACTTCAAGCCACCCCAGCACGTGCCAAGCCATGAAGCCCTAACACCACAAAGCCTTGACGTTCCTGTGGATATACACACACCTACCCTGGAAGATGTGGAACCTATGGAGATCGGGGTCATCCAGACCACGCTGTCTAAAGCTGAAAGAGAGCAGAGGAGAGGCTGTGGCCTTTGTTTCTATTGTGGAGAAAGAGGGCACTTAATCTCTCTCTGCCCAACTCGTCCACCTCTGCCAAAGGTTCTTCAAGTGGGTACTACTGGGATTCATTCTGCTATCGCTGCTGTTCGGCCTGTGAACTGCCAAGGTTGCTGTAAGGCCTGTCCATGTTCAATGACACAAGTAGGTTCCCAGACTACGGTGGTCAACGATACCAGTGCCCCTCTTGAACCTGCAACCAATACCCTTGTGAAACTCCTACCATCTGGCCTAGAGGCAACTATGCAACCTCCCGACAACAGACCAGTTCCAGTAGTCATCCCATGTTCCACAGTGGTAAATGCAGTAACATCACCCTGTCCTGCCAAAGAACCACTTCCTGCTCCAGAGACGCCTTCGCTACATCCTAAGAAAACACCTGTTCTTGATACCGTTACCACTTCCGTAAAGTCTGGCTCCATCACTAATTCCTGTCCTGCCAAAGAAGTTCTACCACCTGACTGTATGTATGCCTCGAATGGCACCCTTATCCGTAAGCAGGATCTGGAGATGTTTGAAAAAGCCTTGCAAGTGAGGAGAATCTCCCCAGCAGAAACTTCTAAAGAAAAAAATGCCCAAAGATGGATAAGGTTCACTCCCCTAGATTGACAAGAAAATTCCACCAGAGGTGGAAACCCAGCCCTAAGACGTCCAGAGGACGTCCTGAGAGGAGGGGAGTACTGTCAGGACCTGGGCTTGAACCTGGGACCTCGTCTGTGTCTGGCATTTACTCTTCCCATTGAGCTATCTGGGATGCTGGACAGCTCCCTGCCTTATCTGCTGGACTAACCTGTCTGATCCAATGGACAACCCTGCCCTGAGTCTTGATTACCGATGAACCTTGAACTCCTTGCTCCTCCCATGAACTTCCTATATAAGCCTTGTCTCAGCACTTCCTCTTTGCCAGGTTATTGTGCCTTCCCTGCCAGTGCCTTGCTGTTGGTTTTCCTGTTGCCATCTGTACCTACAACCACTCGTGATTGACCTTTGGCTTTTTCCTGGACTTCTCTACTGCCTGATCCCAATCTGCTACTACCCGTGTTTGACCCTCGGCCTGTTCTTTGACCACGTTGCTGTTTCATCCTTGTCTGTTTATCCGCTATTGGACCCCGGCTTGCTCACACCCTGGTGGGGCAAACTTGAGGACTGCGACCTGGTACTAGCTTGCAGCCAAATCCATCTCCACCACCCGGAGCTCTGGGGAAAACCAGCTAGTACTTAGACTCCGCACCTCAGGTGAGCCTGTGTCATCTACCAGAAGTGACTGCCTGTATGCCTGTCCTGCCACTGCTATTGCAATTGGTCTTCAAGCCCGACGCCTGATCGTGACACTGTAGATTCTAACTGACACACCCTAGCTGAAGTTGTTCAAGAGAATGTTGATGGAGCATAATACGTTTCCCTTCCCTCCTTTAAAGGAACAAACATGCAATTTTGGTAAATGTACATGTAGCGCCCTCACTCCATCCTTTTTGTCTAGGGCAGGGATATGCAATTAGCGGACCTCCAGCTGTTGCCAAACTACAAATCCCATGAGGCATAGCAAGACTCTGACAGCATCAAGCATGACACCCAGAGGCAGAGGCATGATGGGACTTGTAGTTTGGCAACAGCTGGAGGTCCGCTAATTGCATATCCCTGGTCTAGGGGTATGTTGTATGTGAGAGTAAGATGCGCTACGGCCCATGTCCTCCCTATGGCAGTGAGTGAGGTGAAGGCCAGTACCAGTTATTTTCCTCGGGCCTGTGCGTTTCAGTTAATGACCAAGTCTTGCTGTGCTGACACTTCCCTTTGCTCCCATTAACCAGAGTACCACACACCGATTAGGGTCCAACACTTGTTTTATTGTCACACTCACAATCAAACAGTTCTTTACCAGCCAACTGGTTGAGACCCAATAACAGTTCAATACGGTGGGGTGAGCAGATCGAGGCACTATCCTGATTGTACGCTAAACCACTGTGGTTTCACCAGCGGTTACTATAGCCTTGGCTAGAGAGAACTTAGGACTTGTAAGACTCTACCAGCGACTCAATAGAATGCAGATAGGAGTACCTTCGCTGCGTTGTGGCCCCTGTCAGGGGGAAAATGTCCCTCCAAGGGAGTTACCAGAGGCCCATCCATCACCGGGTTGATGCTGCTCCGGACTCTTCGGACGGGTGACCTCCCCAGCCTCCTCACCTCAGACATGGGCCCCATCCACCTCAGGGACCCTCGGACTCCTCCGCCCTTGCGGGACCCAGTCGAAGTCACTGGGCCCCAGGCCTCCGGTTTAGTACCTCACCCCAGGCTGAAGGTGCCTGGGATGGACGCCAACTCCACTCCAACCAGGCCTAGGACACCTGGGCCCGGAACTCCGAACCGCCCGCACCCAGGCTGAAGGTGCCTGGGCGCGCAATGCAGGAAAAAGACCTCTCTCCCCTTTATCTCCTCCCGCGATGCCACGGCGGGTTCCCCGCCCTCGCCGTACCATCGCCAGCAGGGGACAAAAAGGTCAGCACTGTGGCAGTGAATCTACCTTAGACCTGTGGGAACGCCACCACCCACAGGCCAAGGAGAACAACACACCACCAAGTCCTCCACAAATTTACAATGGTCTAAATCCTTTCATGATTTATACACACCTGAGTCATACTACCACCCAGGTGTATCCCTCTAAATTTAAACCCCCGCTACACTCTCCCCCTAGTGATTTGACGCTGGTCCCCAGCGTCTGGGGCAAGCCCATGTCTCCCAGAGAGTGGTAACATAAGCCTGACCCCAGAAGCCATCCCTCAAATTTGAATCCTAACTGTGCCAAGGCCTGCTCAAGGGAAGGGGAAACATGAAATAATAAACTTTTTTGCAATAAAACCATCTGACCATGTATACACATACAATCCCTCCCATCACTGTCTAAGAACCACCCCACACTCAGCAGTCTTGACAGACGGATCTCCTGCAGAAAGGGAAACAAAAACACAACATCCTAACACATTTGTGTTAATTTGGAATGAATGAGTCTAACAGCCGAGAGACTCACTCGCTCCAAAGAGCAAGGTGATGCAAGTGTAAAGAAACAAACGTTGCGCAACACTGCCACCTGGTGACAGTGCCGCGGTAATGACACTTAGTGGAGTCTTCCTTCTTCTGGTGTCCCTACTCTGATTCTACCCCAAAGTCTTTATCTCTGACATGTGAAGAAAGAGAGAACAACAACAGCTCTCATTTCTCCAAGGAGTAGAAAAGCCCAAACAAAAAAAAAAACTAGGGCACAGTTCTGATGTTCCGGCAAGGATACTTCCAGAAAGTTTAACAGCAAAAAAAAAATTATACAGGAGAGTTCTTTCTTTTTTCTCTGTATCTCCTCACAAATAAAACTTTGGATCCGGCAAAAACAAAAGCTTTAGGTGCTGATCGAAAATTTCCACCGAATAATCAATGTCCTCTCCATCCTTCCTGCAGATGCGCACCTTGTCTGCCTGGATATGGCGGCCCCACATCCATTCTGCTCTGCAGTCTCTGAATTGATTGGACACTGAGGGTGAACAAGCCAAATACCGACGGGCATGAGGCACTTTAAGCTTCTCCCAAACAAACTCATCATACCACCGCTGCCGTAGAACTTCAACCTCAAAAAGTAAGTCCCGAGGCAAGTAAGGATATTCCCATCCGTACTCACGGGCGACCCTCTGGCAGAAGAGCCGCTGCATTCGGGCCAAAGGAGGCATTGTGGCCCGCTCCCCTTCTCCTGGCGGAACAATGGCTTCTGGATGCCGAGGTACTTTCACTACCTCTGATAGCTTTGCTCTTGGTGCCCGTAGTGATGCGCGTTGTGTCCCCGCCACCAGAACAGGTGATGCTGCGGATGGTGGAAGGACAAGCGAAGGACCAGGCTTCCTCGTAGGCCCCGGGGTCTCCGCCCGGGGCGTGCTGTCTCCTATGGACATAGGCGAATCTCGTGGTGCACGTGACACAGGTAATGGGCGTTTGTCCCAGCCCTTGCGGTGAAAAAGTTTGTCTATTTCACCGTCGTCCCCACAGTCCGACAGCGACTCTAGGTCGGAGGTGTCGTACATCTCTGTGGGAAGGTAGTCTCTAGTAGACGTGGAACTACCCTCCCTAGCGGGCTCCACCGGCTGTGGACTCCCGACACCTCCAACCACCACCACAGTCCCAGCCCCTGGCTCACCTTGACCTTTCGTAGAACTGGGATGTCCAGGACTCTTCCAACCGGATCCATCCAGGCCCGGCAAGCGACGGGGTGAAGCTCGACCATGACCACAGGATGTCTGTACCAGGCCGACTTTCCTCTTCAGGGGTGGGAGCAGGGAATCTGTGGCGACCGAAGCAGCATCCTCAGATTTTTCTTTCTCAGTCTCTGGTTGGGCAGTCACATCGCCCTGGTCAGTGCGTACGGGGACCTCCGCAAAGACCTGGATCTCCCCTTCCGGAGTAGCGGTACCTGTGAGGCAGTTGAGGCGAAGGGCCCGAGGCCGTACTGTGGATGGCTCCACCTCGAATAGAAATTCTCTGCATGCTTCACAACGCCCGAATGGCTTCAGGTGGACCACCAGTCCCGAGCATCCGGGACAGATCACGCCGAGGGCCTCCGTGTCTCTGCAGGAATACAGAGCCAACTGCCCTCGGGGCCTGAGTCTTATCCCCGTGTCTGTAAGGGGAGCAGCAAAGGCAGTCATCTTCGTGGGGTAGGGAGCCGGAATCCACGGGGAGCTTGAGGCCATCCCGACTGTCTGCTGCTCCATCACGCACTGACCCCACGCCAGAGTCTCCACGTGTATCCCTCCACATGGCCAGACTCCTCCCACAACTTGCACGTTTTCTCGGGCTTCCATCGAACTCCGCCCACGAACTGTGTAGTCATGGGGTGCCTCATGGCGCAGTGCAATAAAAGCCCCCACATGTAGCACGTCACACGGCTGGACTTCTCCCTCTTCTCGCTCTTCCGCATGGGCCTTTCCCGTCTTAGGGTCATTTCAATGACTTTGAGCAGGGATGCACTTTGGCCGATCACATGGCCGACCCACTCGGAACTCCTCCGGGCAGCAAAGTTCAAACACAGCCGTTCTTAGTTCCATAGTTAAAACACACATCATCCTGGACTCACGAGCCCCCACGTGTAGCGCCCTCACTCCATCCTTTTTGTCTAGGGGTATGTTGTATGTGAGAGTAAGATGCGCTACGGCCCATGTCCTCCCCATGGCAGTGAGTGAGGTGAAGGCCAGTACCAGTTATTTTCCTCGGGCCTGTGCGTTTCAGTTAATGACCAAGTCTTGCTGTGCTGACACTTCCCTTTGCTCCCATTAACCAGAGTACCACACACCGATTAGGGTCCAACACTTGTTTTATTGTCACACTCACAATCAAACAGTTCTTTACCAGCCAACTGGTTGAGATCCAATAACAGTTCAATACGGTGGGGTGAGCAGGTCGAGGCACTATCCTGATTGTACGCTAAACCACTGTGGTTTCACCAGCGGTTACTATAGCCTTGGCTAGAGAGAACTTAGGACTTGTGAGTCTCTACCAGCGACTCAATAGAATGCAGATAGGAGTACTTTTGCTGCGTTGTGGCCCCTGTCAGGGGGAAGATGTCCCTCCAAGGGAGTTACCAGAGGCCCATCCGTCACCGGGTTGATGCTGCTCCGGACTCTTCAGACGGGTGACCTCCCCAGCCTCCTCACCTCAGACATGGGCCCCATCCACCTCAGGGACCCTCGGACTCCTCCGCCCTTGCGGGACCCTGTCGAAGTCACTGGGACCCAGGCCTCCGGTTTAGTACCTCACCCCAGGCTGAAGGTGCCTGGGATGGACGCCAACTCCGCTCCGACCAGGCCTAGGGCGCCTGGGCCGGAACTCCGAACCGCCCGCACCCAGGCTGAAGGTGCCTGGGCGCACGATGCAGGAAAAATACCTCATGGTGAGGGTGTCTCTCCCCTTTATCTCCTCCCGCGACACCACGGCGGGTTCCCCGCCCTCGCCGTACCATCACCAGCAGGGGACAAAAAGGTCAGCACTGCGGCAGTGAATCTACCTTAGACCTGTGGGAACCCCGCCACCCACAGGCCAAGGAGAACAACACACCACCAAGTCCTCCACGAATTTATAATGGTCTAAATCCTTTCATGATTTATACACACCTGAGTCATACTACCACCCAGGTGTATCCCTCTAAATTTAAACCCCAGCTACATACATATTTGTAGAAGGATCTTCAGCATTCGGGTTATACATGTGCAGATAGACACATTTTATTGTCTGTAAGCAGCTATTGCCCTCACAAGTAAAAATAATAAACTTCATCTAGATCATAAAGTGGTGGCCTACAGGGTGGGTATTCAGAGAACACAGTGTAATAAATGACTCCATAGGAATAAACGGTGCACTGTAACAGAGAAAGCACAAGTTTATTACATCACAAGGGAGCAGGCCAAGTATGTCTTCTATCTCAGTATGATTGTTTATCAGGCAGTAAGTTCAGTCTAAACCACCCTACCCCTTGAGCCACCAGGTAATGATTTATCTAATCTACCAGTCCAATGTCTGATGACTTCAAAACTTAAGAAAGTAATAAAAGCATACCACAAAGTCTTCATAAAAGTTATCCTCATATTATTTTAAATATTTACAGATGTGGTTATAATTGAAATGACTAAAGTTGAAAAATACTTTCACAGCCAATAAGTTGTATTTCTATGAATACTGTACATAATTTATTGTAATGGCAGTTTGCCAAAGCACACCTACTATTTCCAAGTTCTGCATAACTCTTTAAAATACAATTTTGTTCATCAGATGAATATTTTAGTTAGTGAAGATTTCACTTGTAGTTTATCTGGTCCGAGGAATAACATCAACTCACTAATGTGCTACTGTAGTAAATCAATAACACATATTTCAAAGCCATATAGTTTATTTTTAGAAAGCTCTAAAATGACCAGTTTAGTTTTGGATGTAAAAATTCTAACGTTTTTTCCCCCGGTTTTTAACACCGCCAAAGTGTGATATTTCAGTTATAAGACAGATACTGATAGACTAAATTACCTTTCCTATATATCTTGGTTACTCTAGTGTTGAGATCCATGCTATAGTTCCCAGCTCTACTCTCACTTTGGTGTACTATTTCTTCTACAATATGGTTGTTTAAAAGTGGCAGTAAATCGCAATACTTTTTTTTCTTGTAAACCTGTAAGGTAAAGTGCATTGCTTTTCATCGCCATTCACAGCACAGGGCTCTGAAGGAATGGCACAGGCATGTTGTTCCTTCAGAATGCATGCGCCAGTGACGTCACCAGCCCATTCACAAGAAAATATATCCTAAACTATGCACATTTAGGAGATATTTACTGTACCTATAGGTAAGCCTTATTATAGGCTTACCTATAGGCAGTAGGGATGAGCCGAACACCCCCCTGTTCGGTTGGCACCAGAACCTGTGAACAGACCTAAAGTTCACGTGAACTTTAGAACCCTATTAAATACAATGGACTCGAACGTTCGAAATCTAAAGTGCTAATTATAAAGGCTAATATGCAAGTTATTGTCCTAAAAAGGGTTTGGGGACCCGGGTCCTGCCCCAAGGGACATGTATCAATGCAAAAAAAGTTTTAAAAACTAATGTTTTTTTCGGGAGCAGTGATTTTAATAATGCATAAAGTCAAACAATAAAAAGTTTCCCTTGCTTAGAACTGTCCCTGCACAAAATGTAATTTCTGAAGGAAAAAAAGCCATTTAAAACCACTCGCGGCTATAATGAATTGTCGGCTCCCGGCAATACAGAGAAAAGTCATTGATAAAAAAAAATGCTTGGGGGTCCCCCCAAATTCAATTACCAGGCACTTCAGGTCTGGTATGGATATTAAGGGGAACCCTGCATCAATTTTTTTTTAAAAGTGACGTGGGGTTCCCCCCAAATATCCATACTAGACCCTTCAGGTCTGGTATGGATTTTAAGGGGAACTCCACCCCAAATAAAAAAAAAATGGCGTGCAGTTCCTCCAAAAATCCATACCAGACCCTTTATCTGAGCACGCAACCTGGCAGGCCGCATGAAAAGAGGGGGGACGAGAGAGCGCCCCTTCCTGAACCGTACCAGGCCACATGCCCTCAACATGGGGAGGATGTTCCCCCACAACCCTTGCCCGGTGGTTGTGGGGGTCTGCGGGCAGGAGGTTTATCAGAATCTGGAAGACCCCTTTAACAAAGGGGACCCCCAGATCCCACCCCCCTATGTGAATTGGTAAGGGGTACATTGTACTCCTACCATTTCACAAAGAAAGTGGAAAAAAAATGTAAAAAAAACATACAGACACCTTGGAAAAGTCCTTTATTAAAAATAAAAAACACATTCCAGCGATGTAATCCAATGTCCCGCGGCGATCCGATGTCCAACGAATGACGTAGGCAGGGTCTGAGGTAGGAGGGATGTACCCCCCATAGCATGAAACATCATAACACATCCACCATGTATCCCCTACACCAAGTCAGGCGTGCAGACCTTGGAATAAAAGAGCAGAAATCTCACCACTGGTATCCAAGAAAAACATAAACTGGGATTTAGGGCATCATTATTCACCAAAGACAGCAATAATAGTTTTGAGTAAACTTACCCTATGAAGTCTATTTGGTCTCACTAAAGTGAATACTTGATGGAGCTTTAGCACTGCCAATAACAGTGGTGAAATGATCAGGAAGTCCATCCTACCACCATTTAAGAATGAGTTAAAGCGGAGGTCCGCACAAAAATGGAACCTCCGCTTTTCGGAACCCTCCCCCCCTCCAGTGTCACATTTGGCACCTTTCAGGAGGGAGGGGGTGCAGATACCTGTATAATACAGGTATTTGCACCCACTTCCGAGCATAGACTCCCGCGGGGGTCACGCCCCTTCCCGATGTCTTCTGGGAAACACACAGGTCCCAGAAAACAGCGGGGACCAGTTAGGACGCGCAGCGCGACTCGCGCAGTAGGGAACCGTAAAGTGAAGCCGCAGCGCTTCATTTCCTGATTCCCTCACCAAGGATGGCGGCGGGGGCAGGCGAGAGCCAAGCGATTGATCGGTTTCGGCTGCTGACATCGCGGGCACCCTGGACAGGTAAGTGTCCATTTATTAAAAGTCAGCAGCTGCAGTATTTGTAGCTGCTGGCTTTTAATATTTATTTTTTAGGCGGACCTCCGCTTTAAAGGTCCTGACAGGCAGGAAGGGTTTAATGCCCCTTTTATTGATTATCATCAGAATAGCAATTAGGGGGATACCCACAGAAGTATAAATCTCACCACTGTCCAGAAAAAGATTTTTGGTCATGTTGCAAATGAAAACTGCATGCCCTGTTACAGTATCTCACTAAGCAGGAAAACAAGGAAATAGATAACAATCCTAGAGCTTGTGCCTTAATGCCGCGTACACACGACCGTTTTTAATGTCATTGAAAAAAACTATGTTTTTCTCGACATGATTCTTCTCAAGCCTGCCTTACCTACACACGATCATGAAAAAAAAAATGCTAGAGCAAAGGTGACGTACGAAATGTACGACGGCACTATAAAGGGGAAGTTCCATTCGGATGGCGCCACCCTTTGGGTTGCTTTTGCTGATCCTCGTGTTAGTAAAGTTTGGTGTGAGACGATTCACGCTTTTCAGCCTTGTGCTCTTCAGTCCGTTACAGCGTGAAGAATGTGCTATCTCCATTACGGAAGCTAGCTTTACCAGAACGAGCGCTCTCGTCTCATCACTTGCTTCTTAGCATGTGCGTTTTTTTCAAAGCCTACACACGGCCGTTTTTCATGACGAGAAAAACGACAACGTGAAAAACGATGAGAAAAATTAGAGCATGTTCCAAATGCTCTGAAGCCCACACACGATCGTTTTTAATGACCATTTTAAAAAATGGCATTTTTATAAAATGGCATTTTTCTCGTCATGAAAAACGGTCGTGTATACGCCGCATTAGAAACAGTTTGCCATTGATATCTGCCTGCTGCTTTCTTTTTAAAATTCATAGTACTTATGTGCAATGAATTTTTACCCAAATATATTTCTTTTTCCACATGTAAGTATCTTATAATCCAGTTCAGTCATTTAAGATGAAATGTCACTTATAGCAGAGCCTCTAATCTTCACTGAAACTGTCATCCAATCATACAACATCATATCCATTAGATAAGGCTAAACATAGCTAAAACAAATTAGTTGCAGCATGTTCCCAGTAATGCAACATGTCACTCGCTAAAGGACAAACATCTTTATAAGTCTTATAGCCTAATTAACACCCATCTGTACATAACTAGACAGACATCATTCTTATACCAGCCAAATGAATCAAGCTATTTATATGTAACAAAGGCTGACTAAAACTGCTGCCATGGCCTGTGGAAGTATGGCTGTCACACATCCAGTGTTCATCAGTGTTGTGTAGAAACAGTTTTCAAAATTTGCTTTGCTATGTCAACTGACTTATTTAATAGCTCTTCTATACCAATGATTCAATATGTAATAGAATCACATGAATAGAAAAGGTAGGACATATACAGTATAAGCAATAGGAGTGAGTAACATAGAGGTCAGCCAATAGAGTGAAGAATGCTCTTGTCTCAAGCTATGTGCTTTCCTGTTCAGATTTCTTATCCTTCAAATGAGTATAATAACATATAGAAAGAAAAAATAAAAATGTGTCCTTTTCAAAGTTTAAAGCTCTCTCTCTCTCTCTTCTACAGATATCCTACTAAGGCTACATTCACATGTGAATAGTTTGCTGCATTATGAGGTGGATAAACCCAACCACCTGGATGCACCAACACTCTGTGCTATGGCTAGTCATGTCTGACTAGCTGCGGCCAGTTTGTTTGTGGGCAGAATTTGTACAAACACCAACCCTGGATGCACAGTGGCTGCACACAGAGTTGTTCAGAAGCTATATTCGCATGTACACTATATTACCAAAAGTATTGGGTTGCTTGCCTTTACACGCACATGAACTTTAATGGCATCCCAATCTTAGTCAGTAGTGTTCAATAATGATTTGGTCCACCCTTTGCAGCTATAACAGCTTCAACTCTTCTGGGAAGGCTATCCATAATGCCGCGTTCACACGATCGGATTTTGCGTCCGAAAAAACTTGGATGGTTTTTCGGACGGAATTCCGCTCAAACTTGCATACACACGGTCACCCAAAAGTTCTCTGAGCTTTCGACCGTCAAAAACGCGGTGACTTACAACACTACGACGAGCCGAGAAAATGAAGTTCAATGCTTCCGAGCATCCGTCGAATTGTTCCCGAGCGTGCGTCGGAATTTTGCGCGTCGGAATTGCTACAAACTATCGGAAGTTTTTCAGTCGGAAAAATAGAGAACCTCAATCTTTTTCTGGCGGAAATTCCGACAGCAAAAGTCCGATGGAGCATACACACGGTCGGAATTTCCGACCAAAAGCTCACATCGGACTTTTGCTGGCGAAATTTCCGACCGTGTGTACGCGTCATTAGGTGTGTCTATGGGAATGTTTGACCATTCTTCCAGAAGTGCATTTGTGAGGTCAAGCACTGATGAAGGTCTGGCTCGCAGTATCCACTGTAATTCATCCCAAAGGTGTTCATCAGTGCCTGGCAACACCTTTCCATTGGCATTGCAATACCTTTCCATTGCCGGTCACTATATAATGGTTGGGTGCTTGATGTCGCCTCATTGTCACTCTATTTGAGGACGTCCGTTGTGTGATGAAACGCATTAGGCGGGGCAAGCGTAGATGACGTGATCACGCAAGCAAGGACCCGGAAGTGGGAAAGTGTACAACGCGGGGAGGAAGTTCTAATGCTCATTTTTAGAATTACCTGATTATGCTTGTTTTAACTTATGGCTCTGTGTGTTTTTAAACCTTTTCATTAAACTGGTTTATTTATTTACTACACTTTGAGAGTCTTTTTTCATTATCTTTGACTTTTTCGTGGATACTTTTTGAGTGATACATGGAAGGTCCCTTGGAAATCCAGTGATCCCCCTGCTGCAGTGATTATACACAGAGTGTGCCTTGACCATCCGTTATAGGTGGCCTCACCATCAGGTAAGCTGGATCTATATACACAAGCTGTGTTTGGGTGCAGGCCTTTTTGCCACTTTTCATTTTAAAGGAGAAACCATTTTCTTCAGAGGATTTATCACTTATAATATTTTGGGTCTTTTTTTATATATTTATACACATCTGTTGAGGTGGATTGCGGTATACACTTTCTCTTTATGATTTTACACAGTATTCAGACTTTTTCATTTGATGGTCACCCTTTGGTTTTTTTCACTATATGTTTGTTCACATGTAACACTGATTGTTTCTAAGCGCTGCACTTGTGTATACATTTTTTAAAGTTAGGTCATATAGAACAGTATGTAAACCTTAATAATGAACTTCTCTTATTTGGCCCCTTTTTGGTGTGTTAAGTATACTACTGAAAATGTTTTCATATATTTTTTTTAAGCTGCAAAAACAAAAAAAACAAAACAGTTGATCCTGGCAAAACTCAGTACTATTCTGTGCTATTTGTCATGATATCTTAAGCAATGCTATCAGCCACCCCAATTCATTCCTGTGAACTCCAGAATACCCCCACCATATTTAGAAAGATAATGAAAAGGGGAGGTGTTCTGTAGTCCTAGCACCCTTCTTGTCCTAGTGTGACAATGTTGCTCCTCCATAGGTACAGGGCAGTGAGGGAGCATTGTCACCTTAGGACAGATAGTATGTTACTGTTAGAATTACTAGGTAAAAATAATGGGGAAAAAAAACAGACACAGCCACCAAATCTAAGGACTGGTAAGCTGCAATATATTACATTTTTGATTTTGGGTAGAGTTTAATATATCATGGTACACTCTGTAGTGGGGATCCCAGGCCACATAGCTAGTGTTCCAATAAACAATGGAAACACCTTGTATGCGGTATGTTGCAGAAGACACTGTACATGCACTTCAGTTTAAAATTAAATTTGGCAGTATGTCAACCATTCTCTACTTACATAGATACACATGGCTACCATGGCTTTTAGTATCTCAAGGCCAAACTTTCAAGATGATAATAATTCATGCATCACTTATAAATGCAGATTTAGGGTTTTTTGCTCATTTCAAACCCCAATGTAATCCTGTTTTTTTCTGACAAATACACCTTTTATTAAATGTATAAAGAATTTTATGAAATTATACAAACTGTCCAACAACTGCACAACAAACAAGTCACCTAGTGGTAAATGAATCAACGAGCAAGCAACCCTGGGGTTCTACATGGTATATGAATTAAAGCCTCTGTAGGAAATAGTTAGGAAAGAATTAGTTGATAACGCTCAGATTTGATAACAACAAGTAATAGATTTCACTGGGAAACCAGTGAACCTAACTATCTCTACCCCAAAAGTTCAGTTCTCTTGTGGAGCTGCAGGCAGAGAGAAACAGCAGCTCTCCTGACTCTTGGTAGAGCAGATTACCCCAAACAGTGAAGGGCAAAGTTCTTGAGTTCCCAACGGAACAACTTCCAGAGGACAAAAAAAAAACAAATTCTTGTTTTTAAAGGTAGAAGCGAGGAACTGGTAAAACAAGGAGCTTCCACTTTGTATCAAAGGTCTCTACAGAGTACACGGAATCCTCTCGCTCCTTGTTACAAACGACCACCCGATCCGCATGGATGTGTCGCCCATAACTCCACTCTTGTTTGCATCCCTTGAACTGTTCAGTCAAAGTAGCGGAGCATACAAAGTATCTGCGGGCATTAGGCACTTTAAGGTGGTTCCACATACCATCTCTCTCTATATGCCTCGACCTCAAACAACAAGTCCCTGGGAACAATGGCATCCGGGGACCTGGGCACTTTCACTGCCTCAAGTTTTGGTAAAGGGGCCCGCAGTGGCGCATGTTCAGCCACAGCAGCAGGCGCTGGCAATACAGGTGCGGACAATACAGGTGTGGGAACATCTCCTTCCTCACGTGCAGGGGCTTCCACCCGGGGTGCAGTCTCCCCAGAATCCATGGGCGATCCCTCTTTTATGCTTCAGGGTGCGGACAACAGGGTTTTGTCCCATCCCTTCCTGGCAAACAGTTCATCTACCTCAAAATCGTCTCCCACATCAGAAGACGACTCCAAATCGGAGGTATCATACTCCTCGGCCGGCAGGTAGTTTTTGGTCGACATTGACTCATTGGGGTTGATTTACTAAAGGCAAATCCACTTTGCACTACAAGTGCACTGCAAGTGCACTTGGAAGTGCAGTCACTTTAGATCTGAGGGGAAGATCTGAAATGAGGGGAAGCTCTGCTGATTTTATCATCCAATCATGTACAAGCAAAAATGCTGTTTTTTATTTTCCTTGCATGTTCCCCCCCAAATCTACAGTGACTGCACTTCCAAGTGTGCTTGCAGTGCACTTGTAGTGCAAAGTGTATTTGCCTTTAGTAAATAAACCCCATTGTCTCTCAAAAGTTCCCACGGGTCAGGCACCCAGCAGATAGCAAAAGGGTGGATGAGAGACAGGACAGCAAGGTTTTGGGAGGTTAGTCCAGGCACAAATGGATTTTACACACACTACTCTATCCCAGAGTAGGTTTAGCTTACCCAGATAATCTCCTGCAAAGTGGATCCTAGCAGCCGAAGTGATGCTCGAACGATCAATCAGGTTCTTTTCCTAGATGCGATCGGGAGACTCTCTGCCACAGAATCTATCAGGCCCCAAAGCTCTCAGCTTTTGGTACATAAGGACAGGTGCCAGCATCAGCACATTACTAGGCCCTTGGTGGATAGAAGAATCTCTCCAGAAAGTTACCGGGCCCCTTCCTTCACCGTGAACTCTCACCGGTCCGTCAGAAAAGTCCTCCCCCGGCCTCCTCTTCTTAGAAGCGAGCTCCCTCGCGAGGGACACCCTGGGATTCCTCTTCCCAGAAGTAGGCTTCAGCTAAAGGTGCTGGGCCCAGTGTTGAAGATGCAGCCCCAGAACTAAAGGTGCCTGGGACTGGTGCACACATGGCCCCATGGCCTGGAGGGCCATGCTACGCACTTGGACTCCGACTCCTCTCCTCCTTCGAAGACCCCTCCCAGGCGGCGTCTGCCCCTTATGTATCCTCTCCCAGCATGCAAAGCAGGCCAAACACGCCCACTGTACCGCTGATGAGAGAGGACACCTCAAGGCACAGCACTAATACCGATGGTTCAACCCTGACCCATTATGGCAGTGTCACCTACAGGCCACAGGGAACTGCACACCAGTATACCACCTTGAAATAAAATAGCACAACCTATAAATTGAGAACGGTCTGAGCCCAACTACTATCTCAGACCAGCACCTAAATTTGGGTATATAGCACCCCTAAATGGGGTGGGCGCTACACTGTATTGAAAAGCTTTTTTCTAAATAATTAAAGATGGGATTTAGGTGTCACTCCTTACTATATACAGTATGTACCCTGTATCTCATTAAAAAAGCTGATATGATATACCTACGTTGTTTATTTTGGGCGTGAATCTGGGCCTTACCTTCTTTGGCTAGCACAATCAGATTCCCTCCTGGGATATGAAATGAAAATACTTACCTCCTGTAGCTCAATTTGGAGACACACCCTTAAAGGTTGCCTACTATATATTGCTGTCCATAATGACACAGTGCAGCTAATCTTTACCTTGTGAGTTTGTCCCCCCTGCCCCCTTTGTAATGAGCTCTAAAATCACATGAATGAATTATACATCATAGACAAAGTGGATCCTACTAGCCCTTATACTTACCTGTACACATGATCGGTTTTACAGATGAAAACAGTCCGATGGACTTTTTTCATTGGAAAAACTGATCGTGGATGGGCCCCATCTGTCTTTTTTCCATCGGTGAGAAAAATAGAACATGTTTTAAATTTATCCGATGGAAAAAAAAAACGATAGCAAATTCCGATCGTCTGTGTGGAACTCCACCGGAGAAAAAACACACGCATGCTCAGACTCAAGTTGGACTTAATTTTTCTCGGCTCGTCGGAGTGTTTAACGTCACGACATTTGGGTCGGATTTTTAAATGATGGTGTGTAGGCAAGACTGATGGAAGTCAGATTCATCGGAATTCCAATGGAAAAATCCATCGGATTTGAACCCATAGGAAATCTGATCATGTGTACAGGGCTTTAGAGATAACCTTATCCTCTGCCTGGAGGAATATAAACTGCCAGTATCTTTGTCACCTGTATCCCCCCCCCCCCCAGGACTCATCCTGTCTTCCTCTGGTACCACATCTGCATATTTTATGAATAAAGTATTACATTTAAATACAGTTAGGTCCATATATATTTGGACACAGGCAACATTTTCATACTTTTGACTCTGTATGCCACCAGAATAAAATTAAAATGAATAAAAAAATGATATCAAAGTGCAGACTTTCAGGTTTCATTCAAGGGGTTGAACATAAATATCAAGTACAAATTTTAGGAACTGCAAACAGTCCCCCTATTTTCAGGGGCTCAAATGTAATTGGACAAATTAATATAATCATAAATAAAATGTTCATTTTTAATATTTTGCTGAGAATTCTTTACTGTCAATGACTGCCTGAAGTCTGGAACCCATAGACATTACCAAAGACTGGGTTTCCTTCTTTCTGATGCTTAGATGGTCTCTAACTGCAGCTGTCTTCAGTTGTTCTTTGTTTGTGGGTCTTTCTGCCTTTTAGTTTTGCCTTCAGCAAGTGAAAGGCATGCTCAATTGGGTTGAGATCAGGTGACTGTCTCGGCAATTGCAGAATATTCCACTTCTTTTCCTCCAAAAGCTCCTGGATTGTACTGTGAAGTAGTGATGAGCCGAACACCCCCGGGTTCGGTTCGCACCAGAACCCGCGAACGGACCGAAAGTTCGCACGAACGTTAGAACCCTATTAAATACAATGGATGAGAACGTTCGAAATCTAAAGTGCTAATTATAACAACTATTATGCATGTTATTGTCCTAAAAATGGTTTGGGAACCCGGGTTCTGCACCAGGGGACATGTATCAATGCAAAAAGAAGTTTTAAAAACGGCCGTTTTTCGGGAGCAGTCATTTTAATGATGCATAAAGTGAAAAAAAAGTGAAATATTCCTTTAAATATCGTACCTGGGGGGTGTCTAAAGTATGCCTGTGAAGTGCCACGTGTTTCCCGTGTTTAGAACTGTCCTTGCACAAAATTACATTTCTAAAGGAAATAAAATCATTTAAAACTGCTTGCGGCTTTAATGTAATGTCTGGTCCCGGTAATATGGATGAAAATCTTTAAGAAAAATGGCATAGCTACCCCATCACCCCCCCCCCCACCCCAGCCCATTACCAGCCCCTTTGGGTCTTGTATGGATATTAAGGGGAACCCCGCACACAAAAGAAAAAAGGCCCTATATACTCTGAACAGCCGTATACAGGCGGTGCATACAAGACAGGGACTGTAGGTTTGTTCTTATGTAGAATCTGTTTGTAATTTTGAACAGGTACATTGTTTAAGTGTAGCTTCAGCCAAAAAATCTATTTTTAAGCTTTTTGGAAAACATAGGTAAGGGTTATCACCCCTGTAACATTTGTTTTGCTGTCTGTGCAGTGTGCACCTGTTCAGAACAGTTCACCTCACTTTCCGTCCTAATGACAAATGTTTTTTGAAAATGTGGGGTTTTTATTGAAACAAGAATTGGTGATAAAGCATCAGTGGAGAGGAGACACTTTTTTTCCCATATTAACTCTTACAGGAGAGAATTTGCCTTCCTAGGGGTAGATTTCCTCTCACTTCCTGTTGTATCCTTCCGTTTGCAAGGAGCAGTCGTTTGTAAGTTGGATGTTTGAAAGTAGGGGCCTGCCGTATATACTCTGCAGAAATTTGCCCCTTAGGTGTTGGTGTTGCCACAACACTGTAAGCCCTCACAGTTACTCTTGGTGGGCACATGAATGGGCCCTGCTGTTAATTATTAGATCAAGAATTCTAATTGCATGCCCCTGTTGAACAGGGGCTGAAAAATTGGGCCTTTGGTGGTGGTGGTGGTGGTGTTGACACAACACTGTAAGGCCTCACAGTTACTCTTGGTGGGCGCAGGAATGGGCCCTGCTGTGAATTATTAGATCAAGAATTGTAATTACATGCCCCTGTTAAACAGGGGCAGAAAAATTGGGCCTTAGGCACTGGTGCCACAACACTGCAACCCCTCACAGATACTGTACTTGGAGCACAGCAATGAGCCCTGTTGCAAAGTATTGCATCAAAATTTTAATTACACGCCCCTGTTAAACAGGGGCTGAAAAATTGGGCCTTAGGCACTGGTGCTGGTGCCACGACACTGCAACCTCTCCCAGATACTCTAGTTGAAGTGCAGGAATGAGCCCTGCTGCAAAGCATTGCATAAAAAATTGTAATTACATGCCCCTGTTAAACAGGGCTGAAAAATTGGGCCTTAGCCACTGGTGGCGGCACCCAGAAACAAAAATGTTCTTCCAAGCTATCATCATCAATCGGATAATTGAGGAGGAGGAGGATAGTCAGTCAACATAACAGGACAGTCACTCAGCATCAGCATCAGTCTTGAAGGGATGTGACATTTGAAAATAAATTAGTCTGTTATTACAGCTTCAGGTGTTTGGTAGCTGGTGGTGATCCAAGACTGGTTCATCTTTATGAAGGTCAGTCAATCAACCGAGTCGGTGGACAGGCGCACCCTGTGATCCATGACAAATCCTCCAGCAGCACTGAATGTGCGTTCTGAAAGAATGCTGGATGCAGGACAGGCCAGTAGCTCAATTGCATACTGTGCAAGCTCTGGCCAGTGATCCATCCTCAAGACCCAGTAAGCCAGAGGATTTTCGGTGGGGAAGGTGTCCAAGTCTGACCTTGCCCCTAGGTATTCCTGCACCATGTATATCAGACGCTGGCGATGGTTGCTGGAACCGATCATACCTTGGGGCTGCGGACTAAAGAATTGTCTGAACGCATCAGTCAGACGGCCACCTTCCCCACCGCTCCTTCTTTGACTGACCGAAGCCTCAGCAACTCGTTGTCCAGGACCAGGAGTTTGTAACCTCCCAGTCTCTGGGAACGCGTTGCACAGACCTTTCTGCAAGGCCTCCCGGAGTTGTCTCATCCTCTGCTCCCTCTGCGACGGTAAGATAAGGTCCGCAACCTTACCCTTGTACCGTGGATCAAGGAGAGTGGCCAGCCAGTAATGGTCCCTCTCCTTGGTCCGAAGAATACGAGGATCCTTCCGCAGACTTTGCAGGATCAGGGAGGCCATGCAGCATAGGTTAGCTGAGGCATTCGGTCCGGAGTCCTCTGGGTCACTAAGGACGACATGATCCGCAGCCACCTTCTCCCAGCCACGTACAAGTCCACGGGTTTCTTGGGACTGTAAATCATCCCTAAAAGACTGCTGCTGATGATGCTAAGTGCCAGGCTCCACCTCCATGCTGACACAATCCTCCTCCTCCTCCTCCTCTTCCTGTGCGATGGGTGGGACAGAAGGAACACTGTCTGGGTAAAGGGGGCCTTGAGAGGCAAGGAAGTCCTCCTCTTCCTGCCTCTGTTCTGCCTCAAGTGCCCTGTCCATTATTCCACGCAGCGTATGTTCCAACAGGTGGACAAGAGGTACAGTGTCACTGATGCATGCACTGTCACTGCTCACCATCCTCGTGGCCTCCTCAAATGGTGCCAGGACAGTGCATGCATCCCTGATCATGCCCCACTGGCGTGGTGAAAAAACCCCGAGCTCCCCTGACCCTGTCCTGGTGCCCTAGTCGCACAGGTACTCATTGATGGCCCTCTGCTGCGTGTGCAGCCGCTGCAGCATGGCCAACGTTGAGTTCCACCTGGTGGGCATGTCACATATAAGGCGGTTCTTGGGCAGGTTCAACTCCTTTTGCAGCTCAGCCAGGCGAGCACTGGCATTATAAGATCTGCGAAAATGCACACAGACTTTCCTGGCCTGCCTCAGGACATCCTGTAAGCCCGGGTACCTGCCCAAGAACCGCTGCACCACCAGGTTACGGACGTGAGCCACACAGGGCACATGGGTCAGTTGTCCCTGTCGGAGGGCGGAGAGGAGGTTGGTGCCATTGTCGCAAACCACCATTCCTGGCTTAAGCTGGCGTGGCATCAACCAACTCTCGGCCTGCCCCTGCAGAGCAGACAGAACCTCTGCCCCAGTGTGGCTCCTGTCCCCCAAACACACCAGCGCAAGCACGGCATGGCATCTTTTTGCCTGCGTACTTGCGTAGCCCCTTGAACGCCTACGGAGCACCGCTGGTTCCGAGGACAAAGCACAGGAAGAGGCCATGGAGGAAGAAGAGGAGGGGGTGGAGGAGAGAGGTGTGTCACAACCAGTAGTAGCATTTTGGAGGCGTGGCGGCGGAACAACCTCCAACACTACTGCACCTTGTCCTGCATCCTTCCCAGCTGCCAAAAGAGTGACCCAATGGGCCGTGAAAGAAAGGTAACGTCCCTGTCCATGCCTGCTGGACCATGAGTCAGCGGTAATATGCACCTTACCGCTGACCGCCCTGTCCAGCGAGGCCAAGACATTGCCTTCCACATGCTGGTAGAGAGCCGGAATCGCCTTCCGTGAGAAAAAGTGGCGTTTGGGAACCTGCCACTGAGGAACTGCACATTGCACAAACTCACGGAAGGGGGCCGAATCTACCAACTGAAAAGGCAGCATTTGAAGCGCTAGCAATTTAACCAAGCTAGCATTCAACCGCTGGGCATGTGGATGGCTGGGAGTGAACTTCTTTCGACGGTCCAGCAGCTGGGGCAGGGAAATTTGCCTGCTAGGATCGGACGTCGGTGAACTGCTAGCAGAGTGCCCGCAAGTACTTGGCTGTGACACACCTAATTCTACACCTTCATTCCTCTCAGTGCAGGTTTCAGAGAGGACTGAAGGTATAGTGGGGTTGGAGATCCCAGCTGATACGGTGCAAGGAGAGGTCCGCTTTGTTCTTTGGTGTGGGTCTTTAAGGTAGGCTTGCCAACGAGCTGCATGGCAGGTCAACATATGTCTGGTCAAGCATGTGGTGCCCAAGCGGCTGATGTTTTGGCCACGCAATATACGCTTGAGACATATGTTGCAAACAGCAGCTGTGCGATCTGATGCACTCGACTCAAAAAAGGTCCACACCAAAGAACTTTTTGAATAACGGACAGAGGCAGCGCCCTGCACAGGCGGAGCTCTGCGGTGTGATTCCGTTGGTGTGCTGCCCTTACGCTGGCCCCCCGAGGGCATCCTGCCTCGTTGGAGATGTGCCTCCTCCTCATCCTCCTCCTCCTCCTCCTCTCTCCTATTAGGCACCCACGTGGAGTCAGTGATCTCATCATCCACTCCCTCCTCATCACTGGAGCCAATCTGGCAGTATGCTGCAGCTGCTGGAACATGACTGCCAGATTGGTGTCCTTCTTGAGCATCCCCTCTCTCTGCTCTCACGCTACTACCTTCCTCTAGCTGGGTATCATCATCAGACCTTTCGAAACGCTGGGCATCCTCCTGGAGCATGTACCCAACACTGTGCTCAAACAGTTCGGGGGACTCCTCAGGAGGACATGGTGGGTCTAGGTAAGGAGTGACTGATGATGACATTGATACCAGGGAAGAGGACGGTTTGGCAGCTGCTTTGCCAGTACCCTGAGCCTGGGTGAGAGAGGATGAGGAGGATGAGGAGGGCTTGGTCATCCACTCTACCAAGTCTTCGGCATGATGCGGCTCAACACGTCCAGCTGCCAAAAAGAAGGACAAGCGTGTCCAATGGCCACGTGCTGATGGCGATGCACCGCGTCCACGACCAGTACTGTTTCTAGACACAGAGCCTGCTTGCCCTCTTTTATTGGCTCCTGACTGTCTGCCTCTCCTTGTTTGCCTTCCAGACATTCTAATAGCCTGCAGGGAGATGGGAAAACCAGCAATAAGGCCTAGCTTCAGGAGTATATTTTGCAGGAATCACACTACGCCTGCTGTAAGTGCTGCAAATGCCTGTTGGTGTAACACACCAGTAAAACACAGCAATACGGGCTAGCTTCAGGAGTATAATGTGCAGGAGGCACACTCCGCCCACTGTAAGTGCTGCAAATGCCTGTTAGTGTAACACACCAGGAAAACACAGCAATAGGGGCTAGCTTCAGAAGTATATTTTGCAGGAATCACACTACGCCTGCTGTAAGTGCTGCAGATGCCTGTTGGTGTAACACACTAGGAAAACACAGCAATACGGGCTAGCTTCAGGAGTATATTTTGCAGGAATCACACTACGCCTGCTGTAAGTGCTGCAAATGCCTGTTGGTGTAACACACCAGGAAAACACAGCAATACGGGCTAGCTTCAGGAGTATATTTTGCAGGAATCACACTACGCCTGCTGTAAGTGCTGCAAAATGCCTGTTGGTGTAACACACTAGGAAAACACAGCAATAAGGCCTAGCTTCAGGAGTATATTTTGCAGGAATCACACTACGCCTGCTGTAAGTGCTGCAAATGCCTGTTGGTGTAACACCAGGAAGACACAGCAATACGGGCTAGCTTCAGGAGTATATTTTGCAGGAATCACACTACGCCTGCTGTAAGTGCTGCAAATGCCTGTTGGTGTAACACACTAGGAAAACACAGCAATACGGGCTAGCTTCAGGAGTATATTTTGCAGGAATCACACTACGCCTGCTGTAAGTGCTGCAAATGCCTGTTGGTGTAACACACTAGGAAAACACAGCAATACGGGCTAGCTTCAGGAGTATATTTTGCAGGAATCACACTACGCCTGCTGTAAGTGCTGCAAATGCCTGTTGGTGTAACACACTAGGAAAACACAGCAATAAGGCCTAGCTTCAGGAGTATATTTTGCAGGAATCACACTACGCCTGCTGTAAGTGCTGCAAATGCCTGTTGGTGTAACACACCAGGAAGACACAGCAATACGGGCTAGCTTCAGGAGTATATTTTGCAGGAATCACACTACGCCTGCTGTAAGTGCTGCAAATGCCTGTTGGTGTAACACACTAGGAAAACACAGCAATACGGGCTAGCTTCAGGAGTATATTTTGCAGGAATCACACTACGCCTGCTGTAAGTGCTGCAAATGCCTGTTGGTGTAACACACTAGGAAAACACAGCAATAAGGCCTAGCTTCAGGAGTATATTTTGCAGGAATCACACTACGCCTGCTGTAAGTGCTGCAAGTGCCTGTTGGTGTAACACACCAGGAAAACACGGCAATACGGGCTAGCTTCAGAAGTATATTTTGCAGGAATCACACTACGCCTGCTGTAAGTGCTGCAAATGCCTGTTGGTGTAACACACTAGGAAAGCACAGAAATAAGGCCTAGCTTCAGGAGTATATTTTGCAGGAATCACACTATGCCTGCTGTAAGTGCTGCAAATGCCTGTTGGTGTAACACACCAGGAAAACACAGCAATACGGGCTAGCTTCAGGTGTATAATGTGCAGGAGGCACACTCCGCCCGCTGTAAGTGTTGCAAATGCCTGTTAGTGTAACACACCAGGAAAACACAGCAATAAGGGCTAGCTTCAGGTGTATACTGTGCAGGAGGCTTAGCAACAATGACACTGACACTGTCCCCTGCCTATCCTTCTCTCTCCCTGCACACAAGGTTTATCAAAGAATATGACACTGACACTCTCCCTGCCTATCCTTCTCTCTCCCTGCACACAAGGTTTAGTAAAGAATATGACACTGACACTGTCCCGTGCCTATCCTTCTCTCTCCCTGCACACAAGGTTTATCAAAGAATATGACACTGACACTCTCCCTGCCTATCCTTCTCTCTCCCTGCACACAAGGTTTAGCAAAGAATATGACACTGACACTGTCCCCTGCCTATCTTTCTCTCTCCCTGCACACAAGGTTTAGCAAAGAATATGACACTGACACTCTCCCTGCCTATCCTTCTCTCTCCCTGCACACAAGAATAGCACAAAGAATATCAACACTGTCCCTGCCTATCCTTCTCTTTCCCTGCACCGGAACACACTACACAAGGCCGCCGCGCTGGCGGCCTTTTATAGTATGGGGCGTGTGCTAAACCCCCTGAGCTATAATTGGCCACAGGCAACCTGCCTGTGGCCAATTATGGCTCTCCTAGCTGCCGGCGCTGTGATTGGCCAAGCATGCGGGGTCACAGTGCATGCTTGGCCAATCACAGCGCCGGGATTGCACTGCGATGGCGCAGTGTATTGTGGGCCGTTCGCGTCACTCGAATTTGGCGCGAAAGGCCCAAATCATTCGATGTTCGCCGAACGATCGAACAGCCGATGTTCGAGTCGAACATATGTTCGACTCGAACACCGAGCTCATCCCTACTGTGAAGTGCCGTCCAATCAACTTTGCTGCATTTGTCTGAATCTGGGCTGACAGTATACTGTATCTCTAAACACTGCAGAATTAATCCGGCTGCTTCTGTCTCCTGTCACATCATCAATAAATACCAATGACCCAGTGCCACTGGAAACCATGCATGCCCATGCCATCACACTGTCTCCACCATGTTTTGCAGATGACATTGTGTGCTTTGGGTCATGAGCTGTTCCAAGCCTTCTCCACACTTTTTTCTTCCCGTCATTCTGGTAAAGAATATTCTTAGTTTACGCCGTCCAAAGAATGCTTTTCCAGAACTGGTCTGGCTTTTTTTAGATGTTTTTGTCAATGTCTAATTTGGCTTTTTCTTTCTTCAGGCTTATGAATGGTTTGCACCTTGTGGTGAACCCTCTGTATTTGCTCTCATGAAGTCTTCTCTTGAATGTAGACTTTGACAATGATACGCCCACCTCCTGGAGAGTGTTCTTCACTTGTCTGGATGTTGTGAATGGGTTATTCTTTACCATAGAGAGGATCCTGCGAGCATCCGCCATTGTTGTCTTCCGTGGACGTCCAGGCCTTTTTATGTTGTTGAGCTCACCAGTGTGTTCTTCTATCCTCAGAATGTACCAAACTGTTGATTTGGCCACTTCTAATGTTGCTGCCATCTCTCTAATGGATTTGTTTATTTTTTGAAGCCTTACAATGTTTAACTTGCATGGTCAGCTCCTTTGAACGCATGATGTAGGTTCACAGCAATAAATTCTAAATTTAACTACCACACTTAGAATCACCTCCAGACCTTTTACCTGCCTAATTGATGAAGAAATAATGAAGGAGTAGCCCACACCTGACCATGAAACAGATTTTGATTCAATTTTCCAATTATATTTAGTCCTTTGAAAAAGGGGGATGGCTATTCTTAAGAGCTGTAATTCCTAAACCCTTCCTCCGATTTGTATGTACATACCCTCAAATAAACCTGCAAGTGTGCAATTTCAGCCCATATCCATTATATAACTATAGCTTGAATATGTTTTAAATACCTGAAAAAATCTAACATTGTGCCTGTGTCCAAACATACAGTATATGGACCTTACTGTATAGTCACTTTGTCACTAGAACTTTGATACATCCTGCGGAACAAAAACTACCCGACCTCAGGACAAATTGTTAGCATTATGCTGAATTGGAAAATAGAAATAATGTTAGGTTATCTATTGGATAATGGTATCAGTGACAAACTTGTATTATGTATTTTATAAAGTGTTGTTTTTTATATAATAGTAAATCAAGGTTTTTACAAAGATAAACATGTTGGGGTTGGGGAAAGGGGGTGCGCAAGTTCCGCTAGTAAGTGGGTGAGTGCGAATATCACCCACCACGGATCATTTACCTAATAGGGTATTGTTGCTGTAACCATATGAACATACAAAATTCAATAAAGAGAAGGGGGAAAAGGGATCAGTCTGTTTAGAACAGGCAAAAAAGGGGTTACTATAGGCAACAAATTATAGATCCAAAGACGGAAATGATTTAAATTTAATCATTTATTCCTATTATCATATTTAGTATATATAAAAGGAAGGTATTAGAGGTGCAATATTGGTACCAAAAAGGTGAATGATCAAACAGTACATAAGTTAATTGAAAAACATCAAATGGACAGACAGGACTAACAAATAACTGTACATTTAACAACACACAAGTCCGAACGGGTGGTTCAGCCTTATGCGTAGAGGCAACCCAAAAAAAAATTGGTATAATTTTATTTGGTAATTACCCTCCACTAGGGGAAATTAGGGTAATATGAACCAATGTGGAAACATTTATTGGGTTCAAATGGGTGCCATTTGGCTAGAGGCTGAACCTAATGGGGTGGAGGAAGGGAACCGGGGCGAGGGGGTATAGTAGCGCTAGGAAGCGAAAGGACTGATTAAATCAAGGCAGATGACCTAGGTGTTGTGTTACATTAGGTACATCATGCATGGGGATCCCCTGGTATTAATGTTCCTTAAAGATTGAAGAGGTTGATAATTGCTCATATAGGAACTGGTTTGTTGAGGAAATAGTAAAGGTGAATTTCCTCTAAGAGCTACTGGCGTAAAGAGTCCATCCATATAGTTGTACTACAGATGTCACCGATGTCACTAATTTATTTACAACGTAACTCGTTGGACATCTTCATGTTAGAGCTAGATTTGACCAGTTCTTACTTCAGTGGGTCCCAATTTGCCTTGTCTCTTGTGGCTGATTTTTAAAATATTTTGGCCATACCTGTTCGTTGTGTTGGCCGTTCAGCTGAAATAAGTGTCCAAGGAAGTCTGAGGCTGCCAAGCACTACCTGCGCCGATATCAGGAGATTCCGATGTTGCGGCTTTAATAATGCCGAGTACCGAATGCCGCGGTCGTTACCGCTAATGTAGGCGCTGGTTGCTGCATACGTCTCCTGACCATGTCAGTCCACCCACTCCATTCAAACCAACGTCATGTGACTGTGTAGGATATTGCGTCAACGCGTTTCGCCGTGCTCTGTGGCGTAGCTTCGTCTGGACGTATGAGACGAAGCTACGCCACAGAGCACGGCGAAACGCCGTCCGGACTTGTGTGTTGTTAAATGTACAGTTATTTGTTAGTCCTGTCTGTCCATTTGATGTTTTCAATTAACTTATGTACTGTTTGATCATTCACCTTTTTGGTACCAATATTGCACCTCTAATACCTTCCTTTTATATATACTAAATATGATAATAGGAATAAATGATTAAATTTAAATCATTTCCGTCTTTGGATCTATAATTTGTTGCCTATAGTAACCCCTTTTTTGCCTGTTCTAAACAGACTGATCCCTTTTCCCCCTTCCCTTTATTGAATTTTGTTTTTACAAAGATATACTGTGTATAAGTATAGTAAATGGGATGATACCTTGAAAATCCCATCTTTATTTATTTTTCAATTGCTGTTTTACCTGCTAAAGGATTTGCAATCTTGACCAGCCATTCTTGTGATAAACATACCCCTGCTACTCAGTAACATCATACTTCATCATTTCTGCTTTCTGTGTCAGCTCCTTGTTCACTGTACATGATATTGATTCCCTGTCCAATAAGAAGGCTGGAGGCAGCATGGTAATATTGTAAGGTGAATTTCTAAACAAGGAAGTTTACTTTTTAATTAGCACTAATCCTTTGGCAGTAGGACATATCTGTTTGGGTTCGGTTTTGGGAATATTGCGAAAGCTAACAAACTTTGCAGTGAACATCATTGAAGTTATGGGGGCAAATGTTGCCATTCAACCATTTGTAGGGCTATTAAGCAAACTATTGTCAAACAAAAGGCAAGGGAATCTGGACACTGCCATTTGAGAGATGCACCAATTAGAAAAATAAATATTATTATTATCTCGGCATACGTAGAATTGTCAGCTCTCCCTGAGGCTACACAAACCATTTGGCTGCTTCCTTTTACAGGAAGGGGGCTGGGTTTATCATGGCTTCAATGTATTTGCTCTTGTAACTTAGAAGTCCAGGTACAATTTCTATGCACTGCATAATAGGTTGTTACTTATTTTCCGCTGGCAAACTTAGGGACCTAAGGAGATTCACCTTCAGTATTGATTCTGGTGGCCATTGTTTTTAGTACAGAAAGTGATGGGAAATCAATTTTTTTTGAGTTGTCAAACAAACAGGACATGAGAGAAACCTTCAAATCTGTTATATTCACAGCTGTCTAAGAGGGATTTACCCTAGCTTTGGACACTTTTCTGTGAGTGTACATTTGAACTAAAATATAATTAGGTTGATAAATACATTTCTTATATTCATTCAAATATGCCTAGCTTTAACAAATGTATGTTCACTCTAGAAAATGACTTCTATATGTAAACAGGCACATTTTCTGCCTGCCTTGAACATCTAGTCATTGTGGAAGTTGTATTTATTATAAGATTTAAGTTGACAAAATTCATATAAATGCATGGTAGTTGTTTTATTTGGCTACTGAATGGAATGAAAATACTTTTTGTTTTTCCGAGTATAAGTTAAATAAAATATGCCCTTAATTGAACTCCAGGGATTATATAGTTTTCACACCTTTATTGGTATATATAAGCATTTAGTGAAGTTTTTTTAAAGTGTAAATGTGACCAAACATACCTATATTAGGCCAGCTTGGCTGTAAATCCCTGAATTAGACCTAGCTACTACATTGATGACCGTGGTCCTGTAGCTGCTGTTCCATGCGGCTATGCTTCTGCAAGGTTATCTATCACAGAGGGTTGCTCGCACAGTAAAGCCATCATTCAAAGAACAAGGTGGAGAAGAGGGGTGGTGACGATCTCCACCATGTCCAATCAGAGAATACTTTGCATTCACTGAGAAAAGTTTAAGGAATTTTCTGAATGGTGGCCGTGCCAAGCATGCCCCTTGTGGTTAAAATACAAAAGGACGGCACCTGGAATATTTTGGTCATCACTATATCATCACTATATTAGCTCAGGCTACTTTTGTGATTTACATCTTTCACAATATATATAATCTCTGGAGTTTAACTTTAAGGTGCCTGCAGGAAAAAAATGGCTTTGATATGCTTGGGACTTGTTTCCTGTTGCTTTTGAATTGTTTATAAGGGGGAAAAAACTATTTAGACTGAGCCGAAAAGCACAAGCTCAGTTTACCAAAATCCAAAGCAAACCAAAGAGAATGCAGTAATAAATGCAAGTGAGCACTGCTCCATAATATCAAAACCACAGTTCAAATGAGAACATTATTGGGTGAGGCAGGGAGAAGTGAAGAAATATATCACTATCTCCACCCCATCTAATGAGAGAGAATGCATGGTCTTCATTAAAAAAAAAATACCCAGAGGAGACCAGTAATGACCGTATGTAGCACAAACTAGTGTAGTGAATTTCTGCATCTCCAACCACCATCCAGATGTCAGATCTGAAGGATTAGATGTAACAAAAAAAAAATCATTACTGGAATTCAGCTTTTAAGAGGAACTAAACTGTGGAAAATATGGCCAAAAAAGGCAGGCAGTGGTAGTCACAAAGATCTCTGTAATCTTTTAGCAGCTGATTTTTTTCCCAGATCTCTAAAATCTGAGAATTTGAGTCAGAGACAGCAGTGACTTAGAGTTTGCGCTACATGTTTATAGCTTTGAGGCTGTAGGCACAGGTTAGGGCACCCACACAAACCAGAAATGTTCCCTATACCAAAAGCAAATTTTCTCTTTTTGAGTTCAGTGCAACTTTAAGTACAAAAAGCACTTTAAGTTAGGCAAAGACCCTCTTTTTAGGCTTGTAGGCATAATTTACTCTTTATTAATGTGTAAGGCTTTACAAGTTATGCTAAACCTGTTTACTTTTAATTTAAAATGATGAATGCTCAAATTACTGCAGGACAAAATGTAATCAGCCTGAAGAAAATCTAAATAAATGTAGAAGTTTCTGGTTTTCAGCATATATTTGTTCTTTCCTTATTAAAAAAAAAAAAAACATTTAAATATATTCATCTGTTTTTTTACTTAAGTCAATATGAAATACTGCAAATAAATATAATGAATTATTCTTTCCATCTGACAGGTGGAGCCTTTTCATGTATTTTCCTCTCTCTCCTTACCACCTGCTGCAAAAATCACACATTTTCAAATAGCTCAATAGCTCTAGATGAAGTTTACACACATAAGTGACTACGGTAATTAAAAGGTGTGTCTCATCTCTTACGGGATGTTCTCATCTGAGATTTCTGCAGGACCAACCAAAGGTAACCCATTATACAATCTATCCACATATGGGACTTTTGAGGCACATTTACCAAATAGAATTAAATTGGTGTATATAAAATCAAAAACATTGATCATAAAATAGTTTTGACATAAAAATATTGGCAGATACAATTTTTTGTACAATCACCAAGTCCACATATCATATCCATATTCTTACGTTTTAGAGTTAAATCTGTTGCATTGCTTCCATCTGTGGAAATAAAAGGCTGACACATTTCAGAAGCTTCTACATCAGAGGCTTGGGTGAGCTCATGTCTACAAAAGATATGTATACTGTATTATAAATACTAAAGAACCATGTAATGATAATATCTCAAACTTGTAGGACAATCATACACTTACATATATGTCGTGAGTAAATACTTATCAGCCAAGTAATAAAAACAGTCCCAGCTGTAGACCCAAAGTTGATTGGATAATGGCGGGGAAGGGAGCAGAGCACTCACAAGGACCTAGGAGGCTCAAGCCAATAATGAGATAAGCTGTAACAATAATGAGTAAGGTTTAATATAGACCAAACACTATTAGAATCTCCAGTGGTGCCCCAGGATATATAGTGGAAAAAAGATATATATGAAAACTGTATAACTATGTCCAACTAAAAAGGCAAGTATAGAGTTCAACATTGTAAAATACTAACTCTGTATAATGGTAGCCATAAATAAACTTGTAAAGCTATCATGCATAGTATTAATATAGTGTGGCAAGGCAAACACTAGAACGAACACAACACATGCCTGTTTTACTGGCCAGCCCCCATTCACACCGAATTGGCCCTGGCTGCATCCATCAGGTGTACTGTACACCTGAGACATTAGGCTTACCTGCCACTGCTGATGCCGGCACGATGATTCCACCATTGTGCAATTTTTCTTGGTAGTGCCAGCTTGTACTGACGCAATGGGGGATCCTCAAACAAGATGCCTCCTCTTTCCCACTGCAATAAGATGCAGGCCTGCCTTGTGTGTGATATGATGATGTCACAGCTGCACAATTTTATTGTCACCCAGGCTGCCCTAAGCCATGAGGAGAGGTATATTTAATCAATGGTGACATTGCCTCCAGACACCTTACCGCTCACAGTAGGTCCAACAGGCAGAATTCCTGGGTTTATACCTTTCTGGTTTACATCTTGGTAAGCAGTTTTATTTGTAACCATCTATATGGTTATTATTAGACAGCAAATATAGTAGTGTAAAGGATGCGCTAAAAATAATGGACAAACCAAAATGACATATGACAATAAACTGAAACCATCATGCAACCATAATTGAAATGATCAGAGGATTCTTTAGAAATTAATCCAGAAGTCCATGCATGTAAAAAACTGTGAAGAGAGCCATTAATATTCAATAAAGAATGGTGTGAAAGTCCATATATGAAGTACAAGGATGCCGTGGATCACACACTGAAGGTGCTGTAAAGTATTGAAAAGATGAACCCCAAAGTAGACACCACAAACACTCGTGCTCCACCGCCACCTGAATTGGCTGCTTACCAGAGGCAAGCTTGTAAAAAGCCTGTCAGATAACCAATTCCACGTTTCTGCAAACTCCGATGGACAGGAATGAATACAGGACCATACTGGATGTGCTCGATAAGCCAGGTACCCAAAGGAATCACCAGACGTAAACCCAAAATGTAAAAACACTCATAGTGTGATACAGTAAAAACACAGGGGTTTATTGAAGGTAAATATTGCACTTACAGGTAGAAGAATTAAAACACGTCCATAGAAATATAAGTGTCGGCCGACATGCGGACGCCCGTCCACTAGTGATAACGTAAGTGCGTCAACCTCCCGACATACGTTTTGTCTCAGATAGACATCTATCTGAGACGAAACGTACGTTTGAAGGTTGACGCACTTACGTTATCGCTAGTGGACGGGCGTCCGCATGCTGGCAGGCACTTATATTTTTTTACACGCCTGGACTTCTGGATTAATTTCTAAGGAATCCTCTGATCATTTCAATTATGGTTGCATGATGGTTTCAGTTTATTGTCATATGTCATTTTGGTTTGTCCATTATTTTTAGCGCAGCCTTTACACTACTATATTTGCCTTTTCCTGTGTTATCTCACAGCAGAACTGCTGCTGTTTTCTTTCTTTTTTAAGGGATAAGTGTCATTTTAGTTAGCGCGGTATATTCCCTATTCTATTATTAGACAGCATCATATCTGAACATATCCTTTTATAAATACACAGTTTTGACTCCCTAATGAGTTTTGAGCATTTTTTTGTTTATACATTGGTTGTAGTGTTTGACTTGACACACTATAGCAGGGATATGCAATTAGCGGACCTCCAGCTGTTGCCAAACTACAAGTCCCATGAGGCATAGCGAGACTCTGACAGCAGCAAGCATGACACCCAGAGGCAGAGGCATGATGGGACTTGTAGTTTTGCAACAGCTGGAGGTCCGCTAATTGCATATCCATGCACTATAGTAATACTATACATGATAGCTTTATGAGGCAAGTTTGTGACACAGTATTATCAACATTACATGCTTCTCTGTTATTTACATTATACAAATCTTTTGTAGACATGATCTCATCCAAGCTTCTGATGAAGAGATTTTTTAAATACAATGAGCTTCTGTTTCCATAGATGCAAGCAATGCAACAGGTTTAACTCAAAAAATCTGGGAATATGGATATAACCAAAAATTGTACAAGCCAATATTTTAATGTCAAAACTATTAATGTTTAAAATATATATTGGCTTTATATATTTTGTTTGGTAAATGTGCCTCAAAAGTCTCAAATGTGGATATATTGTATTGAAGAGATCTTTAAGGGATATTGGCTCGTATTAGAAGTTATTATTCACTTCTTGTTTAGTAATAATTAAAGATAACCCATCCTGCTTTGGGAATACTTTAACCTAAATCTGTATTGCAAAAAATAGAATAGATATTCATACATGCATACATACATAGTAAAATTAGATATAAAACATCAGCTTAAAAATGCAAACATAAAAATAAAAATAAACTTTCTTTTAAAGTCTGCCTAGGGAAAAGCAGCCCTAGAATTGTTCTTGTTATTAAAGTAAGTAAGAGGTTTAGTGTATTTGGTTGGTTGTGTTTATACATAAGGTTTACAGCGTGTGGAAGCGAGAAAAAAAATCAATAACAATCCAATAGAGAAAGGAATGAGATGGCACCATTATCAAGTTGTGGAGTGCTGAAGGCCAATCTGATCAAAATTATCACTTTTATATTTCTATCCTTCAAAATTTACAATACAATAACTGATTTACAACACTATAAATTCCTATAAACAAGTAAGCAGCATAAGAGCAGTAACATCACTAGAAAATCAAGGTCTTATTCTTTTTTTGCATATATATTCCATTCTTTGGCCTTGATTCACCAAAGATCAGTAACCTGAGCAATAGTACAACTGTAATTATTGCTCAATTTTGCACGCTAATTGATTCATTAAAAACGGATAAAAATTTCATGCAACACTGAACAATACATTTAGGAGGTACAAGCAATCCAACCATGTTTTCTGTTCTTTTTAAGTGTGAACCATACAGCAGATGAACAAGGAGCTGCATTTCACGTTTGTCTGCTAAAAATCATGGTTTGTGACAAAAGCCGGAGACTTCTTTTTCATTTTTATAATGTATTTTGCTAAAGAAAAAGAAAATATATAACATACACTTAAAACACATTTTGATTGTCTTCTCTGGAGATGTTTGGTCAGGACACTCGCAAATGGACTATTATTCCCACAGGTATTCCCTTTTCAAGCTAGTGTGCATTGCTGATACAAGCCAGTGAACTCTTTATCATGCCATGCTTTTTTAAATAAGTAAAAGTCAGAAAAAACATCCTGGACCTATGACATTTAAAGCCTAAATCCAGCCAAACCTATTTTATTTTGTTTTGGATAAAGCAGTAAAAGGTTCAATCTTCTGTCTTCTATGGGGAGATAGGTGTTCTCTTCCTGTCAGGGAAGTAAGTAAAGTCCACGATACTTACCGTACATCTTTTGGTCTGATAACCCTGTCCGGTGCCAGCATCTTCTATCTGGCTTCTTCTAGGTGCTGTGGCCGTCTTCATGCATGCACAGGAGTTCAGTCATCCTGGTACACAGGATTCGTGCCCGAATGTAAAATGAACTGGGCTTGCGCGGCTTTGTGTACGTTTCAAAAGCTGCAAGCAGGGTGGTTGGTTTATTTTACTTCAGAAGAGACTTTGCATGTCTCTTCTGCAAAAAAGAGCCTGCCTGTTAATAGTTCTTCAAAATGAAACTTTAATTCACTTTAAGGGAACCTCTCCAATGGAAATGCAGAGAAAATCAAAACATATTTTTAGTAGAGTGGGGATAGGTTAAAACTTCTGACAATTGTATTGTTTCTGTACCTTCCTATCACAATGACAACAGCTCCCTCATTTATTTATTTTTGGTTCCATAGGGACAGAAAATTAGTGAAAAGGTGCTCAATGAAAACCTCAAAAGAATTGTAAATTTTTTGCACTCTAAACTTGGGCTGTGGAAATTAACTATTAATTCCTCGATTAATGTTTTTGATCGATCAAAATTATTTTGATCGGTACTCACCTCTCCATCGGTTTCCGGGTCTTCAAGGAGTTCTGTCGGAGATCCGGTGACGTCACGGACACCGGCGTGGCTTGCCATGTCCATCTGAAGGGCTCCTTTGCTGTGCCTTCATATCTGCATGCCGGCGGGACCTTACTATCTGCCACACGCAAGGGCTGTTACAATTCCCTCTATCAACCTGGGATTCTACAGCCATCCACTGGGAGTTGAGATAGTTCCCTTCACGGGACATCTACATGCCGACGGACTGATGTTAACCCCTCTTCATCTGGATTCAGCAGTGGTATCATTGTACAAATTTGTATACCAGTATCATACTTAGCTACATGTTCTTATGACTTCTTTTGCTACCGTTTGGTATTACTCGCACCATTTTTACAGTTTATGTAGCTACATTGATTTTATCTCCAGTGCAATATTTATTTTGTTACCTATTTGAAGACTATAAAAGTTTTAATGCTATTCCCATCGAGCGCTGCCTTTGTGTGTTTTTTATATCCTGCTATTCATTTTTCCAGTGGTTGGGAGCTGCACTGGGAATCGACCTGCAAGGAGATCAGCTAAAAGTAGTTGGATCTGTATGTGCGTTGTAATTAATCGAAATGAGTCGATTAATCGATTAAAAAAATTGATTAATCGAACACAAAAATTGTAATCAGTAACAGCCCTACTCTAAACAGAACTAAACCAGGTTACAACAGCTATTTTTTCAGGCAAAACTCTTCTTCCAGTCAAACTCCAGGCAAACTCTTCTTCCAGTCCAAACAGTGCACACATTTGTGGAGAAAGCTTTGGTAAAATTGAGAAGAAAGGTTTGAAGAATATTTCCAGTTTGTGAAAGCCAATACTGATAAGGTGAACAAAGGAGGGAGGCATTGCAAACACTTAGCCAAGCTACTCCCTGTGCTCATTTTACATTTCAGAAATCCACTTTAGGTATAACAAAAGTTTACCTGAATATACATACTATTGTTTCCACTAAGTACAGAGGGGGATGTTAATTTTATTTAAAAAGCGTGACTAGGCATATTCAAGAAAACCTTATAATAATTGGACCAGCTCTTGATGAATATAGTTCCATTTTAATGGTACAGTACTTTGTAATGCTGAAGTTAATTTTATCAAAGCAACTACTGTGACATAAATTTTGCATTACAAATAAAGCATGTATTTTTTTGTACAGAGAACTTTTGTTTTTCTGATCCCTAGTGGGAACATTCCTATTGATTGCTCTACGATCCATATAATGCAATAGAACAGTCCAACCCACTGGCCAAATTATGATGAAAAAATGGTTTCTTGTCATCGACCGAAAAAGCTTTTCAATTAAGCATCTCTTAAACAAGGGCTTTATTTGTTTAATTCCTTTTGAACAGCAACACATACATGATATACATAAGTATGACTTCTTTAAATTACTGCACTTTTTGGCCCTGCAAAATGAGAGGAAATAAAGAAAAGAAAAACAGATGTTTGATCATCAACACTTAAATTGTTACTAAACCCAGGTCTTGCATTCACTATATCTGGTCTCCCACAGTACACAGAACATGGAAATGCAATAGTAACTATAAACTGATAAATTCCTTTTTTCATCAGCTGTATATAGCAGTTAGAGCTATCTTGTGACTTGTATCAGTGTGTGCTGATAGCTTGTAGGAGGAGTTTTCATTTCTCCCATGATTGTCCTATCAGGCTTTAACCTCCCTGGCGGTATTCCTGAGTCTGGCTCGGGGTAAGATTTCAGTACCTAAAGCGGTAACCCCGAGCCAGACTCAGAATCGCATTGCAGGATACAGGGGAGGATACAGGGGAAGTTACTTACCTTGTCCCCTGGATCCTGCAATGTGTCCCCGCTATGTGAGCGAGCCGTCATCTCGCTCGATCCACACTGCCGAGTGCCGCCAAGCTCCTTTCCCTGCGACGTTACGGCATTCAAAAAGTGAAACACACAATACACATACAGTACTGTAATCTGTAAGATTACAGTATACTGTATCAAATAATAACACATCCCCTTTGTCCCTAGTGGTCTGCCCAGTATCCTGCATGCACTTTTATATAATAAAAACTGTTCTTTCTGCCTGGAAACTGGAGATTGTCCATAGCAACCAAAATATGTCCTTTTACATCAAAAGTGGTTTTAGACCAGCTAGAAAACAGTGATAATAAATTAGAATCACTTGCAGAACTGAGCGATAGTGATTTGTGGGGAAATTTGTCATCAAACACTGAAAAACACTTTTATTATTATTATATTATTGGTTATAATTATTTTATAGTTATTTATTATATTATAATTTATGATTTTGCTTTAACTTTATCATACCCGGGATGTCTACTAGACTCTGGTTTGGACAGATTTAAGTTATTCCTAAGAATTACAGGCCTACAATAAAAAACACCAAATTTCCTTGCAGAATAATGGTACCGCTTTCAGCACCTAAAATCTGACAGAATCATACCGCCAGGGAGGTTAAGATCCCCAACCCTCTGTCTTGACATGTCTGGGTAGTGCTGATTGGCCCTGTGCTGATCACATGCACCCTCCCAAGAACAAAAAAATCTATGGCAATATGCACGAAACTGTGCAGCCTGACTCTATAGACTGTAAATATCAGTTTATTTGGGGTATGTGGAAGAAGGAAATGATCAGAGCAGACAGGATTGAACAGCCTTTTTACACAATGCAGAGGATTAACCCCTTAGGTTCCACGCTAAGCGGTATATTAAGCATGCGTTACTGCATATACAGACTACCCAGTTCACACAGACCACGTTACCCACCACCACACATTTGTGAGGAAGAGACCCTTGTCCTCTCAACATTGTAATAAGATGCTTTGTCAATGCAGGTATTTGGGAAGCTGGCAGTGGGTTATAGGGTGATAAGGATGACAGGGGGTAGGGTGTTAGCAAGGTGGCAGTGTGGTGGCAGGTGTGATGAAGATGACAGGGGCTAGGGTGTTAGCAAGGTTGCAGTGGGGTGCCAGGTGTGATGACATAAAGATGAGGATGACAGGGGGAAGGTGTTAGCAAGGTTGCAGTGGGGTGCCAGGTGTAATGAGGATTAGGATGGCAGGGGGTAGTATGTTAGGAAGGTTGCAGTGGGGTGCCAGGTAGTAGGAGTATGAGGATTACAGGAGGTAGGGTGCTAGCAAGGTTGCAGTGGGGTGCCAGGTGTGATAAAGATGAGGATGACAGGATATGGGGTGTAAGCAAGGTATCAGTGGGATACCAGGTGTGATGAACATGAGGATGAGGATGACAGGGGGTGGGGTGTTAGCAAGGTATCAGTTAGGTGCCAGGTGTGATGAGGATGACAGGGGTGGGGTGTTAGCAAGGTTTCAGTGGGTTGCCAGGTGTGATGAAGATGAGGATGACAGGGGTGGGGTGTTAGCAAGGTATCAGTTGGGTGCCAGGTGTGATGAACATGAGGATGAAAAGGGGGTGGGGTGTTAGCAAGGTAGCAGTGGGGTGCCAGGTGAGAGGAGGATAAGCATGACAGGGGGCAGTGTGTTAGCAAGGTGGCAGTGGTGTGCCAAGTGGAATGAGGATCACAGGGGAGAGAGAGAGATAGAGAGAGAGAAAAAGATGAAAGGCACAGAAAGAGAGAACATGAAAAAAATAAAACATAACAAATTTTTGGCATGATCTGTATTATTTATGAATTTAGAAAGTGGGAAATAAATTTATTTTTAAAAGTTTAGAAATATCTGTTACCTCAATATGCAATTCTGCAGGCTGTAACTGATGGTATTGAGAGGTCAAAAAAAAAATGCATAAACATGTAGTGCTGTTATCTCGTTTATGGGAATCACTGCCTCTTGAAATCCACCACAGCCTCTGTCCTGATGCTTTTATGGGAGGCGGATCATCCATCAATCAAAATGTGACATCCCACCCACTGTGTTCTTTTTTAGTTACTGGGCATGGAGGAGAAGGGAGGCACTGGGCTGTCATTTAGGATCTGTATACACGCCCAAAATGTGTGATGTCATACCATGTGACCTAAAAAGTACAACTGAAATAGGAAATGTTGTCTCCAACAATAGAGACCAAACTGAGGATGTGCAGCAGGACTACTCTGACTGTGTCTTATCTGGACTTGTTCAGCATGACCCTGCAGGAGAGGGAGGATCTGTGCATACAGGATCAAACAGCCTTTTTACACAATGCAGAGGATTAATCACTTAAGTTCCACAGTGAGTATAACAAGCTTGCTACTCTGCATATACAGACAGATTTTACTATTGTGGGTTTAGTAACACTTTACCATAATGTGGCAATAATGTTAATCTAATGACTAAGGTGGTTGGATGCTGACAATGGCAATTCTACCAGGCTAAAATCTCAAACATAAACAGACAGAAATATATATATTTTTAATAGAGTATGGGTGACTAAAACCCCTGAATCTTTTTTTTTTTTTTGTTAGATGTAGATTTTCCATCACTTCCTGTCTGGTCGTTTGCTATGTTGCTGTTGGAGAGTTCCCTTCACTTCCTGTGCAATAAAAAAGACTGTCCTTGTGACCAGAGGTGGGAGGAAAACTCTTCAGCAGAGCCACGGACAGCAATAGCTTAAAACTTTCTCCACTCTATACAAAAATAGGGAAAAAAAATTGTGGCTACAGATACACTAAAGTGAAGAAAAATTACTTGCTCTAACGTATATAATGAATTAGAGCCATTAAAAAATACTGTATAATAAAGAGAGGGTCCTGGCAGAGTTGGCAAATAATAAAAATCATAAGAAGACTAAACACAGCTTTATTTGTGTTAGGGCTTCTTTTCATTTCTACCTAGTAGGGCTATGAATAATTATGTGAACAGTCTGTGAAATTACTATAGAGGTTAATGATGCCTTGTATGAGAGGATGAATTGTGGTTGGTCTCACTGAAGCACCCAAGGTGCATTATAGAAAACATTTTCCATTCTAGTTATTTTATTTCTGCTATTTCACTAATATTTTAAGAAGACGAGTAAAAAATACAATAATTTTAAAAACGACTCAAAGGTAAAATTACCAACAACCGTGTTGTGCAAAGGTCTTCATGACTGGATATAAAGTGCATTAATTGTTTGAATAAGCTTATCAAATCTGTAGCTGATTAAATGATCTTTGTAAGAAATTTAGGCTCTACTCTTCACACTCCTTTTTAAACTAGAGAAGGCTGTACAAATAGACTGTAACTTTTTGTTGAGGAGAAAGAGATGTGGGCTGGGGGGAAGCTAAGTTGGGTTCATGATGAACTAGGTTGAAAAACTTAAAACCCATCTTATTTGGGCCCATCTACTGTCAGGCTATGGTGTAATCTATAATACTCTATTAGAGTGAATGGTTTGAACTAGAATTGTACCTATCTTATGTCAGGCTTGGGAAGTGGTATATAATAATGAATTAGGATGGATGTTTGGAACTCCAATTAGGACAATGGTCTATAATAATGAGCAAAGATGAACATTTTATACTACAGTTGGGTCCATTTGCAAGCAGGTCATGGATAGGATCAAGAGATCAACTGTCTTAGAGTAATAATACAGTAATACATTTGGAAGACCCAGTCTGCTGTTTTTCTGTGATAACAGAACTGACTGGGAAATAAATGTTTTTTTTTTTTTTTTTTTTTTATATAATTCTGTTTATAAATGTTTTTAGGACACATTTTGGAACAGTGAAGAGTGACATTTCTCCTAAAAGGATAATTTACATTTTAGTTTTAGGGCCATCATTTTCCAGTCCACAAGATAACATTTTGTGATCATTTATGTAGATCTTATCTGACTTTTCTGAATCACAGAGAAGAAAATTGTTTTTAATACATTGTTTAGTTAGAGGTTAGATGCACTCCAAAATATTTAAATATGTCTTTTTAATGTTTTCAAACTAGTTTCTCCAAGAAACACCACCGTGTGAGAAGCGGTTTCAATGCTTTTCTCAGGCTTCTGATTAATCCCAGAGCTCAGAATAAATGAGAAGTGTATTAATATCTTCTAGTAGAAACTCTTTTTAAGTTCAGGACAATTACTGCAATGTCATCTAAGTAAATCACAGTTTTTAGAAATGTGCTTCTTCAAAGTGACAGCACATCCTCAGGAGCATTTTGTCAAAGTCCTTTGGGGAACTGCAAAACTTTCTAATCATAACTTTGTTGATAAAAACTTTCCCCTGGTGTTACATTATTTTGTACAGTGACTTATTGTCAATTGTTTAAATATAAATAGCTTATTATTTATTTATTTTAGAAGTATAGTTAAATAAAAGGTCAACAATGTTTTCTGTTAGTCTAATAATGTGATTTTATGTGGTGGACCGGGTTGATAAATTACTGGGAGGGGCTGGGCACGACCCAGCTGTCTTGGTCCATGTTGGAACCAAAGATAGAATACATGGAAGGTGGAGGTTCCTTAAGAATCAATTTAAAGAACTAGGTTGCAAGTTGAAGGGAAGGACTCCAAGGTGATATTCTCTGAAATATTGCCTGTGCCATGCACAACACAGGAAAAACAGGCGAGATTAGAGAATTGAATGCATGGCTAAAGATCTTGTGTAAGAAGGAAGGGTTTGGGTTTCTAGAGCACTGGGCTGACTTTTCATTGGGGTTCAACCTATATGCTAAAGATGGTTTGCACCTGAATGTAAGGTGGGTCTGCTGTGCTGGGAGAGACGTTTATGGGAAGGTTGGAGGAGTATTTAAACTAGGATTGAGAGAGGAGAGTGAATTAGTATTCAATCGGGCAGACAGGTCAGTTAGGGGTCAGACATTAATGGAGGGTGGAGACTGCTGGGCTCTGAGGAAGAAGCTTAATGCTTAGAAACGCGTAAGTCGGCAGTGGCCCTCATCATATCCACGGTGCCTCTGTGGAGCATGGTTTCGATCTCTACTTTCAGCTGCCATCAATCTGAAACGTCACTATACTGCGACCCTTTCTGCTACTTTTGTGAGTAGTTTTGATGCTTTTTTAAATAAAATCTATCCTAAACGATAATACACTAGGCTGGTGCACCCTTGTTTCTTTTCTTCTATTTTGTATTAGGACACCCCTGTCCATGAAGGGCTGCAAAGCCGGTGTTAGCATCGTGCAAGATTGACTGCTGGATGATCCGCTTGTGCGCAGGAGTGTTTGTGTGCTGTCTTCTAAAAATTAATGGAGGGTGGAATGGGGATAGATGGGGGGAGGGTTATGACAGGTGACAAGAAGGTTACCATGTTTCAAATAACCATTGGAAAGTGTTTCTCTTCAAGACTTAGACTGGGAGGGAATATTGGCATCGATGAACACAGAACAGAAATGAAAATTCTTCAAAGCGACTGTATGTGAAGTCACTGCAAAGTATATTCCCATATACATATAAAAGGTTAAAAATAAAACACATTTTTAGGGACTCATTAACCACTTCAACCCCGGGCTTTTTTTACCACCTCAATACCGGGGCTATTCTGGCACCTCTCTCCTACATGTTACAAATCATCATTCTTTTGCTAGAAAATTACTCATAACCCCCAAACATTATATATGTTTTTTTAGCAGACACCCTAGGGAATAAAATGACGGTCATTGCAACTTTTTTTCTTGCACGGTATTTGCATAAAAAATTTTCAAACGCCTTTTTTTGGGAAAAAAATGGTTTCATGAATTAAAAAATAACAAAACAGTAAAGTTAGCCCAATTTTGGGGGAAAATATGAAAGATGATGTTACGCCGAGTAAATAGATACCTAACATGTCACGCTTTAAAATTGCGCACACTCATGGAATGGCGCCAAACTTCGGTACTTAAAAATCTCCATAGGCGACGCTTTAATTTTTTTTACAGGTTACCAGGTTAGAGTTACAGAGGAAGTCTAGTGCTAGATTTGTTGCACGCGCTCTAACGCACGCGGCGATACCTCATATATGTGGTTTGAATGGCATTTACATATGTGGGCGGGACTTACATGTGCGTTCGCTTCTGATCGCGAGCTACCGGGGACAGGGGCGTTTAAATTTTTTTTTTATTATTTTTTTTTTATTTTACTTATTTATTTATTTTTTTACACTTATTTTTTTTTGATCACTTTTATTCCTATTACAAGGAATTTAAACATCCCTTGTAACAGGAATGTGTGTGACAGGTCCTCTTTATTGAGAGATGCGGGGTCAATAAGACCCCACATCTCTCCTCCAGGCTGGAAAGCATGAGATCGTGAATTTTTTTCACTGATCTCATACTTACTAGCCGCAATGGCGGCTTTGTTTACATTTGAGGACCCGGGCGTGACGTCCTCACATCGCGCCCGGGCCTCCGACAATCATAGAGATGACTGGTGACCATCTGGTCACCAGTCATCTCTATGCTCATCACGTGACCCACCACCGACGCCGGACGATTCTCTCCGGGTCCCCGATGGCACGGGAGAGCCCGGAGAAGCACCGGATGGCGGCGGGAGGGGGTGTCCACTCCCGCCGCCTATAAGAACAATCAAGCAGCTATGATCATTTTTATGGTGCACAGAATTGCCGGCACAACAAAAGGATATCTGAATGATGCCTCTAGCTGCAGGCATCATTCAGATATCCCCCCACAAAGCCGAGGACGTCATATGACGTCCACCCAGGATGGGAGATCCCATCTGTGGACGTCATATGACTATGGCTGGGTAGGGAAGTGGTTAATGACTGGAATAGTACCACTGGATTGGCGTAGGGCCAATGTGGTGCCTATATTTAAAAAGGGATCAAAGTCTTTACCAAGAAACTATAGACCTGTTGGTTCAACTTCTATAGTCAGGAAGATACTGGAGAGTTTAATGAAAAACCACATAGATGAATTCTTGCTGGAAAAAAATATTTTAACCACTTAAGGACTGCCGCACGCCGATGTACGTCTGCAGAATGGCACGACTGGGCACAAGGGCATACAGGTACGTCCCCTTTAAGAGCCCAGCCATGGGTCGCGAGCGCGCCGCTGGCGGCGCGCTCGCGACCCAGTCCTCTTCTTCGTGACCGTCCCCGCGGGAACATCGGACCCAATCGCCGCTGGTGAATGGAGAGAGGTAAGTGTAAACAAACCTCTACCTGTGCTTCCTAGTGAGCCTGTCACTGATCGTCTGTTCTCTGTCATAGGGAATGATGATCAGTGACGTGACACGCTAAGCCACGCCCCCACAGTAAGAAACACACATCAGGGCACACTTAACCCCTACAGCGCCCCCTCCTGGTTAACCCTTTCACTGCCAGTGTCATTTTTACAGTAACCGCTGTAAAAAATTACAATGTTCCCAAAATAGTGTCAAAAGTGTCTGACGTATCCGCCATAATGTCGCAGTCACGATAAAAATCGCTGATCGCCGCTATTACTAGAAAAAAAATAATTAATAAAAATGCAATAAAACTATCCCCTATTTGGTAGACGCTATAAATTTTGCGCAAACCAATCAATAAACGCTTATTGCAATTTTTTTTACCAAAAATATGTAGAAGAATACGTATTGGCCTAAACTGAGGAAAAACATTTTTTTATATGTTTTTTGGGGATATTTATTATAGCAAAAAGTTAAAAATATTGAGTTTTTTTTTAAATTGTCGCTCTATTTTTGTTTATAGTGCAAAAAATAATAATCTCATAGGTGATCAAATACCACGAAAATAAAGCTCTATTTGTGGTAAAAAAAGAACGCCAATTTTGTTTGGGAGCCACGTTGCACGACTGCGCAATTGTCAGTTAAAGCGACGCAGTGCCGAATCGCAAAAAGTGGCCAGGTCTTTAAGCTGCATAATGGTCCGGGTCTTAAGTGATTAAGCAACAGACAGCATGGATTCATGAAAGACGAAGTTGTCAAAGAAACCTGATTTCTGTTTATGAGGAGGTAAGTAAAACCTTGGACAGTGGGGTGGCTGTGGATGTGGTCAACTTGGATTTTGCAAAAGCGTGTGACACAGTTCCCCATAAGGTAAAGTCTACAGGTTTGGAACGATCAGTTTGTAAATGGAGAGAAAACTGTCTAAAAGACAGAATTCAGAGAGTAGTGGTTAATACTCTGAATGGTCCAAGGTTATCAGTGGTGTACCTCAAGGTTCAGTGTTGGGACCCTTATGCCCCGTACACACGATCGTTTTTAATGTCATTTTTTAAACCGATGTTTTTCTCCTCGTTTTTTTTCATGTTTCCGCTCAAGCCTGCCTTGCGTACACACCATCATTAAAAAAAACGATCAAGCAAAGCGCAGTGACGTTCAACACGTACGACGGCACTATAAAGGGGAAGTTCCGTTCGAATGACGCCACCCTTTGGGACGCTTTTGCTAATTCCGTGTTACCGCGTGTTAGTAAAAGTTTGGTGAGAGACGATTCGCGCTTTTCAGTCTTCGTGCTTTGAAGATCGTTTTCGGGAGTTCAGATTGCGCCTGTGGGTTCGTATCTGTTTAGCACTGCTTGTAGTCAGTTCGTATCTGTTTATTCAGTGCGGCCTGCTCTGCACGTTCGTGTTTTTCAGCTTGTTCTTCATAGGCCTTGCTGTTCTTCCATGCGTTCTTCTAGTTCGTTCTGTTCAGCCGACCGTTATCTAGCCATGTTGCGGCTACGTACTCGTCGTAGAGTTCGTGCTGTAGTTGGTGCAGGGGTTCATGCTGTATCCCGACTCCATGCCATGAGCAGGGTCAGGAGGAGTTCATGGACCAAGAATTGGTTGCTCCAGCGGCACCAATTCTGTCACATGCCTTTGTTGCGGGAGATCAGGGAGAATAATCCTGATGATTTCAGGAATTTTCTCAGGATGTCTGACCCCGTATTTCAGCAGCTGTTGGCTTTGGTGTCCCCCTATATTACCAGGCAGGACACCGTTATGCGGGAAGCCATCAGTGCTGAGCAGAGGCTCATCGCCACGTTGCGATACCTGGCTACTGGGAGAAGCCTGCAGGACCTTAAGTTCTCCACAGGCATATCCCCCCAGGCTCTGGGGATCATTATACCAGAGACTTGTTCTGCCATCCTTCAAGTTTTGCAGGAGGACTATATTAAGGTAAGTGTTCTTCTTCAAAAATTCACATTGTATGGTTTTTATTTTTGGATATTTTTAATTTGCTTTATTTGCAGTCCCTAATTCACATGATTCTTAGCTGCAGGGAATGTCCCCTTTCTCCCCATGTTTTATTATTTAAAGTTTGGGGTTTGAGGCCTACCTGTAAATTTGGCTTACCTAACCTCTCCAGCATGCTATCCTGGGGCCATACCTACCTTGCCTAGTCATTTCCATGTTTTTTATTATATGTTCCATCGTAGTGCTTTACCCAAAACGCACCCTAAATTTTGCCTAGGAATGTTTCATTGTTGTTAACTTCAATACAGAGTGCTACAGCCTTCATGTGTGATATTCCCAACTCATCTTCAACCCTTACCCCCCCCCCCCCCCCATAATTATTATTATTTTTTATTTTTTTTGCTTCCAATTTTTTATGTTTTGAACAGTTTCTACCAATGTTGGCCATGAATGTGTGTATGAAATCAGCTTTCAATGTTTCTGGCTCCAAGTATTAATTTGTTATTTCTTTAATTCCACAGTTCCCTTCTTCGCCACATGAATGGCCGAATGTGGCTTCCGAGTTTGCCCAGCGATGGAACCTCAATGCACTATTTAATTGGGCGACTATGTCGCAGATGGCAGGTTTAATGTAGATAAATGTAAAGTTATGCACTTGGGGGCTAAGAATATGCATGCATCATACATGCTAGGGGGAGTGGAACTGGGGGGATCCATAGTGGAGAAGGATCTGGGGGTTTTGGTAGATCATAAGCTTAATAATAGTATTTCCAAAGCGAGCAAAATCATTTTTGTATTAAGAGAGGTATGGACTCCAGAGAGAGAGAGAGAGAGAGAGAGATATCATTTTGCGCCTGTACAAATCATTAGTAAAGCCTCATCTGGAATATGCAGTTTAGTTTTGGGCACCAATTCACAAAAAGGATATCGGAGAACTGGAGAAAGTACAGAGAAGGGCAACCAAACTGATAAGAGGCATGGAGGAGCTCAGCTATGAGAATAGATTAGAGGAACTGAACTTATTCTCTCTTCCCCTCCTGCTTTCGGGGCTGTAGACAGGTTGGCTCTGCCCTTCATACATGGTGGACTTGTCCTAAGGTCCATCTTTTCTTAATAATGATTCATTCCTTAATTCATTCAGTTACTATGGTTAACATTACTAAAGACCCTCGCATAGCCTTGCTTAAAAAACCTGTGGAGAATATCCCAAGGTACACACAGACTCTAATGTATTATATGTTTTTGGCGGCCAAAATATCCATCGCTACTGCTTGGAAAAGTCCAGTGATCGACTTAGCTTTAATGAAGCAAAAAAACCTGGATTATGCTCCATGAAAAATTGGTCAGAGTCCTGGGTTGGACTCCTTGCCCAGCTCGGTGTACATTCTAAGGAACACCGTGAGCAGGAAGGTAGATTTATTTATTTCAGAAGAGACATCGTCTTTTCTGCACCAAACAGCCTGACTGCTTGCAGTTTATTTTGTTTTTTAAGTTTAATTTTACTTTAAGTCTGTTATTTTTTATTTTTCTTTAACAGACCGAGTTGCCCACCAATAGTGGCAAAAACTGGGTTGATAAAAACTATGCAACACTGCCAGTGGTGCCTGCAGTAGTCAGTTCTTATTCCTGTAGTTAAACCTTTATCCTGAAAGGGAAAAAACAAACAAACACTGTTTCTGTTGCTTAAAAAGTGCTATCTGGAGTTAGGCTTAAGGCTGGGTTCACATACACTATATTGTCAAATGAATTGGGACACCTGCCTTTACACGCACATGAACTTTAATGGTATCCCAGTCTTAGTCCGTAGGGTTCAATATTGAGTTGGCCCACCCTTTGCAGCTATACCAGCTTTAACTCTTCTGGGAAGGCTGTCCACAAGGTTTAGGAGTGTGTCTATGGGAATGTTTGACCATTCTTCCAGAAGTGCATTTTTGAGGTCAGGCACTGATGTTGGACAAGAAGGCCTGGCTTGCAGTTTTTTTTTCCGACAGGAAAACCACTCGTGTGTAGGAGGCATCATGCCTCGTACACACGGACGGTTTTCCCGTTGGAAAAACTCAGATGAGAGCTTTTGGCCAGGAATCCCAACCGTGTGTATGCTCCATTGGAGTTTTTCCCACAGGAAAACTGCCAAAAAAGGCCGGCGAAAAAAAAGAGAACTGGCTCTTTTTTCCCGTCAAAGTTCCCGACTGACTTTTTCCGGTCGGAAATCCCGGCCGTTTGTACGAGGCATGAAAGTTTAAATTGGATTGGTGATAAAAGCAACAGAGAGAAGGGAAGCTTCACAGCTCAGGCCTCATGAAGTACTTGCTTCTGTTCTGTACTGATTCCATATAAACCTGTTTTAGCTTATTTTGCAGGGGGTACCACATAACTAAGCTTAAAATACATTGATTGAATTTCCTTGCTTTAACACTGTTTTTGTTATTACTGGGTAGTAGTTCACAGAATGTTTTCTGGATTGCTTTTAAAGTGAGCCTGTGCTTTTGTCTTACACTGTGCATGCACTTAACTGCACTGCAAAATGTAGAGTGAATAGGGCCTAACATAAACATAAACTGACAAATAGAAAATAACAGCTGACATTTTCAAGGAAAAGTATTTTATGATAGCCACTCTGTCAATAACCAGTTAGGCAATCTAGACCTTCAAGTGCAAAGAAGTCTGCACCATCAGCAAACTGCTTTATAGAACCCTTTGTATCCAGCAAGCTGACATTACAAAGCAACAATCACACATATGTACTCAAATGTACCATTGCACGGAGAAAGCAGAATACGGGGTAAAATAAATACTTCTTATATCATTTTACATTCCTCTTACTCTTTTTATTGTGAACACATTTGCACTTCTTCTTTTTCTACTTGTCAATCATAATATATTGCCAGACAACACATTGAGCAAGCTTTAAAAGTGTTACTAAACCCAGGACACGGCATTCACTAAAAATAAAAAGAAAGAAAGCGCACTGGCCTGGTGTATTATCCAACAAATTTATAAAAAATATCTGATAAAACCAAATAGATGTCTACTCACAAACACAGACTTGTGTGTGCAGATGTGCAGGTGTGTGTTCCGACTGAAGAGTAGCTGATCCCTTTGGGCTTACAGTGTGAGAAAGACTCCCGTTATAGGAGTCCATCCTTTCCGGTAAGAGGCCATCTGGCTGCATTTACTCCTCGCAGGATTGCTGTACCATATGTGATCCATTTGTGCAAAGGCTTCATGACATTGCCAGAGCTTTTTTTGGAGGATCCCTCAAGCCGTTCTTTTGCTTCCTTCATTGGGACTTTTGTGTTTTATTATTGCAGCCGTAGTGATTTTCACATTTATGATTCAGGTGTTTTCACACAATTTTTCAGTGACAAGATGAGCTTGTGATTATTGATTATTTTCACTTGGTAGCACTGACTATATTTGTTTACACTATATGTGTGTTATATGTAAATTTTCACAGCTATTGTTGTTTTTATATCACATGTAAATTTTTGCATTTATTTTCACATTTATTGTTTTTGGATACACAGTACACATTTTTGTGTCACTCAATTTATGACACTTTTTTATCACTACATTTATAATACTAATTGCACAATTTTTTTTGTTTTACGAATATTGTTTTGGATTAAGTTTTTCATTCTTTTTAGTTTGCTGCATTTCAGTTAGCACATACACCATTTTATTTTGGATAAGCGCAGAATTTTTCACTTTTACTTTACAATTGTACTTTGGAAAGATAACATACAGAGTTGAGAATTACTTGTACCTACTACCTTCTAAAGCTTACCCTTTAGAAAAGCATTTTTTTTTGAGCAGTTCATACAATTTAGTTGCATAAACAACTGGTATGTAGAAGCACTTTATTATTACCTTACTAATGCGTGTAATAGTTCCATGCTCATTTATCTTAATATATGTCCCACAAGGTGACACTAAATGTGTGAAATAAAACAATTAACTGCTTGAAGGATGAAAAATATAATGCCTATTCCTGTCACGGTCACTCTCTAAAAACTGCGGACCAAAGCATGAAAGATGATAATGAAAATCCAAAGTGCATTTAATCTCTCTTATTTAAAATGCTGTCATGGCTATGTTCACTCCTCTTTATTTGTTCTGCTCCCACTCACTGGAGCACAACATGATAATCAGTCATGTGCTCCAATGTTAATCCTGACAGGCAAAATAGAGGAAGATACGGGGCCCAACGCAAAAGACACACTAAATTCATTCACAGGCCATCAATGCCTGATTATTTACTAGAGTAACCATAATTTTCAAGTGTACAGCTAGGAATGCAAACTTTTTGTTATATGTCACACGTTCATGTCTGCATTACAAGCAAAACAATATTATTTTTAGGGATGAGCTTGATGTTCGAATCGAACATAAATTCGACTTGAACATCGGGTGTTCACCCATTTGCTGAACAGTGAATATTATGGGGCGTTCACGGGAAATTTGAGCACCGCAAAACACCCCATAATGCACTGCGAGATCGCAGTGCATTGCTGTATGATGATTGGCCAAAGCATGCACCTGACTTGCATGCTTTGGCCAATCAATTCACGCTCTGCTGAGCGAGCCATAATTGGCCAAAGGCAGGGTGCCTTTGGCCAATCATGGCTCAGGGGGACTCAGTCTACGCCCCACACTATAAGGCTGCTTACATAGCGGCCGTGTACAGTCTGTGGACGGAGATAGATTGAGCTAGATCAGGCAGGCAGGTTAGTTAGTGGTGTTTAATATACATTGACTGTCTAGTGTGTGTGTATATATATATATATATATATATATATATATATATATATACTCTGTATTTAGTGTAGACTATATATTCAGCGTAGACTCTATATTCAGTCAACAGTGTATTTAGGGGGTTAAGGGGAACCCTGCACCAAAATAAAAAAAAATGACGTGGGGGTCCCCCCAAAAATCCATACCAGGCCCTTCAGGTCACAGATTCCAAAACATTCTTCTCAGTCCAGTGAGAGGACACTGCAGACTCTCTTAACCCTATTAAATAACATCAAAACAAAGCATGGCAACTAGATAACTTTTTGATTTGGCCCATCTACATACCATTAACAGGACCATCCCTGTCCCAGTTTCCTTTTACTAGCAATCATAAACCCATCATGTCCAGGCCTAAGTAATTGGTAATCTTAAGCAGATAACTTTACTGGCTAACCACCCATCACAAATAGTTTAACTGGAGTAATTAGCAAATATACATTTCTGTCTATCTTCTGTCTACCTGGAAAATCTACACTTCAGTGTATTTCATAACTCTTGAGATAATAACGGTACCACCTGTATTGATCAATTAGCACCATTGTAAGCCCAAACACCACTATCCTAGGAGGTACTAGACATGGGAGCCGTCGAAAAATGTGTTCCGTTCCGTTCCGTTTCGTATTAAAAAAAAACGTAATTCGTAATCCGTGTACGGAATTCAATTCAAATTCGTACGAAATACGAATTCCGTACGACACGTATAACGAACGATTAGACCGGAACGAACGAATGATTCAACCGGAAATGTACTTCCCCCACCCAATTCCAGCAGCAATCTTTTCTCTCTATAATGTCGAATCTTTTCTCTCTATAATGTAGAATCGGAACGAACGAATGATTCGACCGCAAATGTACTTCCCCCACCCAATTCCAGCAGCAATCTTTTCTCTCTATAATGTCAAATCTTTTCTCTCTATGTCGAATCTTTTCTCTCTATGTAGAATAATCTTGGACTAATAGAGTTAAGGTTAGTCACATTCGACCAAAAAATATTTACCTATCGCTTTGTCAAATTTTCATGTCTTATTTGGTAGTTTGGATTCGGATAATTTGGATACGAAATTTCGTATTTCGTACAGAATTCGTATTCGAAAAAATTCGTAATTCGGATTCGTACAAATGTACGAATTTCGAAAAATTCGTACGAATTTTCGATTCGTACGAAACTAACCGCACATGTCTAGGAGGTACTAGAGGTGGGTTAGATCCATTACTTCTCCTAGGTGAAATAGGCATCTGATACCCATCATATTTGTATTCATTAAAACAGCAAATGAATGCTTGACAAAAATATACAAGTTACCAGAATGCAACCTGTAGGTATTCTAAGATATTATTGTATGTACAAAACTATATTTAAAAGCAGGATAGCTGAATGCACATAAAAGATTATGACATCCCATGCATCACTCCTCAGACCTTTTGAGTGATCAGATAATTTCTGTCAACATCTTTCTCGGGGGTCAAGAAAGAGGAACTGCATCAGCAGTCTAAAGCTCTCTTTTAAACATAAAAGAAGGAACATCAGCCAAGATCTATGAGAGCCACTGATCCATCTTATTCTCATTGACTGAATGTTGCTGAATGCACAGAACCAAGACATTGGTAAATATTTTCATGTTTAAAAACCTGTAGGTTTTCTGTTGCAATATTGTCTCTCTTTTTTTCTTTGTAATACCCCTTTTCCGTAAATATTTTGTTTGCAGAGTTTTACCTGATTACGTTTTAAATAATATTTTTCAAATCGTAAACTTATCTCTTATGCACTAACGCAGAACTTAAAGAATCCTTGTCTTTTTGAAGAGTGCTACTATATGGTAAATCTCTGAATATTACTGTCTGTGCTGACAGTGGGTATTACAGACATTTATGATACATCATAATTGTTAGTGTGAACGTTTGATATTTTACTATAGAAATATCTGGGGGCAGCGATTGATTTGTGGTATAATATGGGTAGCTGCATAGTTAACCATACTCGGTGAGAATTTCTCTCAGTCGGCTGGTACTTATATTGTCGCACTGTATGCTGGAAAATATTTGTGCAGGGTGAGGCTGAGAGTCAGTGACAGTGCAGTGCGAGTTTGAACAGCCATTTGTCACAAGTTGTTGATGGTGGCTGGGATATGACATTGTGTCCATCATACAAATGCCTTTGCAAACCTTTAAACATAGCCCTAACATCATCACTGTGCTGAACATGTGCACAGAGCAGAGCTGTGGGTTAAACTTGGTAGGTCCCCCCACTACCTGGTAGACCTGGTAGCAATGACTGGTCTTTATTACATTTAACTCCATCACAGAGACAAATTGCACAAATTTTTTCACACTGGATTACTGCACATATTTGAAGGACACCAAATTTCAAGTAATTTTATATACACATCATTTTGTATTCAGTCAATATTTGTTTAGCAAAGATTTTAGCTTCAAATTTCTCCTCACCCCATATCAAAAGATTTGTGGTGGGATGCCACATGATTGAGATACAAAAGCTATCTTGAGCATTTCATTTGCTGACTGGACTATACATGCTACATGATGATAATATGATATATTTTTTTCTTAAGAATTCATAGGTAGTTTATAAGAAGACATGAACAAACAGATCTGCTGGGTTGTCTGATTCAAAGCCAGCAGATATGCATCAATAATTTCCTTTAATTTGAGGATCCAGGCTGCAAAGCTTTTTTTTTTTATGTTTTTTTTTTTTTTTTTTCTGCATTTATGTTCCATAAAGATGGTCTATAAAGTAAAAGAGCACCTCAACTACCACTTTAAATGGACATTCTCGTTTCAATTGATTTCATTTAATATGAAAGCTAATGGTTACATTCAATTTAATAACATTTCAAAGAACACAACCATCATATGTAAGAAAACTGAAGTGGTCCTTCATGTCAAGCGATAAACGTTCTTTAGAAGGCCACAGCTTTTCATGGTTTTCTTTTTCTCATGCGCTTATGGAATTCAGTGAATAAGATATGTGAAAAAAATCTACTTACCCAATGAGATAAAATCCAGACAGACAAATAATTATTCTGAGCCTAGAAACACACTTATTTTCATAAAAATACAATAGAGTTTCTTGACAGCATTGGGATGGATTGAATCAACTCTGTATTGTTTGTTTACATTAATATTAAAAGGAAATTGTTGGGTTGACAAGAAAACACATTTTAAGCTACAATTCTCAGCAGTCAAGAAAACTGACGAGAATAGTCATGATTCTTTTTCCCACAACACTTTAGAAAAAGCTGTGACTAGCCTTTGACCTCAATCAATAATCAATAAATATACAAAAAAATGCGCTATATGCTATAAGTGTATATAATAGACATGTGCACACTGAAATATTTCGTTTCGGAATTTCGTTTTCGTCCGAAAAATAAATTTATTTAGTTACTCCCGAAATTCGTTTTTATTTATTTTGTTTTTCGTTAGAAATTGCATGCGTCCGAAAATCTGAATTAATTAAGGTCGAATCTGTCATTGAAGGCTTATGGTGTTCGTTGAATGTTCAAAGAAGATTTGACGGAGCAGCGAAACTGTACGACGCTGCAATCATACATTTCCGGTCGAATGTTCCGCCTACAAGCTATAGTAGAATTATAATGTTGTATGACTAGTAATAATTATATTTATTAATTACTATTACTAGTCAACCAACATTAGAATTCTTCTATAGCCTATGGGCGGATGCATTTGACCGGAAATGTACGATTGCAGCGTCGTACAGTTTAGCTGCACCGTCGAATTTTCTAACTTTCGACAGACACCATAAGCCTTCAATGACAGATTCGACATTTGTATGTTTTTCGATGCTTTGTCAAATCTTCGTCGTTCATGTTGAATTGTCAAGTTAGTTCTAGTTATTTTACTGCTCCTCCTTTTTGGTTACAATCAGCCAATAACATTCATCATCATCATTATTTTTATTTTACTTCCCCACCCAATTCCAGCAGTGATCTTTTCTCTCTATAATGTCAAATCTTTTCTCTCTATAATGTCGAATCTTTTCTCTCTATAATGTCAAATCTTTTCTCTCTATGTCAAATCTTTTCTCTCTATGTAGAATAATCTTGGACTAATAGAGTTAAGGTTAGGCACATTCGACCACAGGTTTGATAGACACAGATTGTTATTGTCAGTGTCATGTCGAATCTCCTATCTATATCGAACTGTTGTCGCAACAAAAACAAAAATAAAGCATTTGTTTATGTCGGATCTTTCGGTTTTTGGATTCTGTGCTTTCGTTTTCGTTTGTTAAAACAATAACGAAAATACCTAAAATTCGGATGAAAATGCATTCGGACGAAAACGAATGCACAAATATAGTATATAAACCATAAACCAATATTGTGTTATGGCGACCTGAAAAGGATGCTGCAATTGCAAAGTCACAAGTGTAGTATTGGTATTCAAAATATATAGCATAGAAACGGTCACAAAAACTTTAAAATCCCAAATAAAGTGCTCGTGCTCAAAACTTGATAAAGAGTTCTGTGTTTCTTAAGTGCTCAGACAAGGTGCCCCCACAAAGATGTAACCTCACCCCTCAGAATGGACCAACTATCACTAGTATGTTCAAATACACGTGTGGGGTGGCCCCTGTGGAGCTCTTTACGACTGGCGTTTACTGGGGGTAAATGTTCCTCATATGGATAGATATGACAAGAATAACTTCATTGCGCAATACCGTTTAAAAATGTATTCCAAGAATAAAAACATATTAGATCAACTCACTAAAAGCCTGGCACCCGGTGTGAATAGAAGTTAAGTTATCCAGGAAATCTGCCCATAAGCAATGGTGAACCGCTGCCGCGATCTGTGCTTTATTTCCAGAAACTAATGTTGGTCAGGAGTATGTCGCGATGATGCGGATCAACCTTAACGCGTTTCAGCCTATCAAATGGGCCGTCATCAGGATGTTGCAACTTATTAAGTATTAAACAGGATTTCCAATCATAAGCCCCAATTGGTGCCCACTAGCATAATATTAAACAATCTGAAGCTCACCCAAGCATTTTTCGGGCACAGGATTGGAGGTAGGATTGACACTCTTAGCTGTATATCTTGGATCAAAGTGTCAATATTTCTAAAAGACTTCTGGTCTTTGGAACAACAAAATCTGATTCTGTGCCAGCTTACACTACTAATTTTAAAGCTCCTAGTCAATAAGCGCAGAAACATTTATTTTTGTTGGGGCCTTGCTAGTTTTGGGCCCTATGGCAACTGCTTAATTGCCTTACCAGTGAGTCCTAATCTTTGAAAACATGATAGGAGGGGACACAAATATATTGGTCAGTAAGTCTCTACTGACACGAGGACCAAAAACAACCTACTAATCTTCTGTGCTAGTAATTAGCCTCCTCCTTCCTTCCATAAAAAAATTCCAATATGTATTATTAGGTATAATTTTATACAACTGAGCTAGTTCATATACATAAATTAACTAAAAATTCAACTAAACCTATAACCACCGAGAGGGCTACGAATTCAGAAGAATACAGTGGCCTTCTTAATTACTGTATCTCAGACTGATTTAATACACTAAGCATACTGTATGTAGCATGAAGTGGCTATCTGAAACACAGGTAGACTATCAACTAACTTAACACAAGAGGGGGAAGCAGGTGTTTGTTCCTACAGTATATTAAATTCTGCTCAGCCTTAAACAGAAAAAATGTACTAAGCCATATGGCTGTATAAACTGGGAGCTTAGGGAAATGCTGGCTTTTACTGCGCTAAAATAAGTCCAGACTGCAGTGTCAGTTCACATTAACTCTCTTGTCCCATTCACTCCAGTAGATTTCCTGGGCATCCACATAGTAGGTCTGCTGACATCTAGAGCAACTCTTCTTATTTTATAAAAGCATGAGAGGCAACTTAGATCTAGTGCCATAGATTATGCATTGCTCTGTATCATTGTGGAACATGTGTGATGCCCTAGTAAGCAGAACTATAGTATATTGGGTATAGAAAATAATAAGATCTGGGACCTGTGTTGCGTTTGTTAAAAATATTTTTTATTATATTAATCAGACATAGGATACATGGGACAAATTTACAATAGTGAGATTACCTGTCCGTCTTTTGGTTTGAGTAGATTTCTCAAACAAATGCTTTTTTCATACAATGGGGTTAGATACCATTGTTTTATTTAGTAAACAAGTAAGACATTACTTGTTTGTGATTTCTTTCAGCTCTCAAACTGAAAGAATTACAGTTTAGATTACAGGTTTGTTTTGAGTAGACAATAGGTAGATAGCATTGTTGTATTCAATGCTATTGTACAGCTACAGTAAACAGGTATGTTTTCTGTTGCTCAGCCTGACACATGAAAGCAGGCATAAGCTAGGACAGACACACATCATGTTGCTGTAACATCAGAAGAAGCCACTCATGAAGAAGAACAGAACCTGGTCTCCAAGAAGAATCATTGCCAATGGAGATCACGAGTAACAGAAATTAAGTAACATTTAAATGTATTTGTACTGTTATAGACCATAGGCTGTTCTATTTTCTAGGCATTTTGCTTGTTATAGATATCTGTCAGTCTTGTAGTGTATTCCTATTATTGTAATAGTTTTGTATGTACAGCATCTTGTATAGTAAAAGCACATTTACACACTGCAGAAGTCTCAACTTCCTTGTTATACCACAGAGTAACCTTGCTAGTTAGACGCAAACCAAAACATTTGGGGGCTCGTAGCCGGAATTTGTGCTATAATTCAATTGAAGCAGACTTGTTTTTCTGTAGTGTGTTGTGTAGCTTGTGCTAGGTAAAATGCTGCGTAAGCTGTTTAGGAAAAGCAAGGCTGCAGAGGGTTCTGGTGACCAGAAGAAAGTGTGCAGCTTACCTATCTGGGCCAGAAATAATGAGTGGGAGCCTCTTGCTAATGCATTTGTGAAGTATGCTTCTCCCTTGAAGCTGACTTGGGGTGATAAAGTCTCAGATCATTTTGTAGATTTTAGCCTTAAGGGGTTGGATTTAAGTAAGAAAGAGAAGAGGACAGTGTCCACAGTGGGTTGGTACTTCCTCCATGCTCTCTATACTGAATCACATAGAAGGGAGAAGGCAGAGGCAGAAGTTAAGGTATTAAAAGACCAGCTAGCAGTTGCTTCAGAGTGTGTACGTTCAACCGCTAGTCGGGTTGATGATTTGCAAGAGCGGTGTGCAGCCCTCATGACCAAATCAATTAATGCCTTAAGGAAAAGGAAGGGGCGTAAACCTGTTAGTAAAGCCAGGGTAAGTGCCATTGTCACATCCCAAAACTGGGATTGTGAGGATGTGCTCTCCTCAAATGATAGTGAGGATGAGGAGATAGAGTTTAATATTTCAGATGATGATCACCCAATGGGAAAGAAAAAGTATGCCAGACCTCTCATTACTAAGCATAGGAAACGGCAACATGATAGAGAGGATATGGCAGATGGGGAGGTGCATTATCGCAACCCCAGAGATGTTGAATTTGAAAAAGTACGGGAGTTTACACAAACTGAACTCCATGAGCTGGCAAAACAATACAAACAAAGGTCTGGGGAGCCCCTATTGAGTTGGCTCCTACGCTTATCGGATGAAGGGGCGGACAGTGTTGTTTTGTCAGGTAAGGAAGCAGTGGCTATGGGAGTGTTAACCCATGATCCACAATTGCGTCAGGCAATGCGAAAAGCCAGAGAGTTTAGCGTGAATTTTTCATTGTTAGACCTTGTGAGAGATGGAATAGTCCGAGTATACGCTAGTCCTACTGACCTGGAAAATACCTACTCCTGGAGATCAATAGGAGAGGGTGTTTCCAGGTTACGTGAGATGGGTTGTATAACCGGAATAAATAAATTTCCAGAATGGATAGGTCCAGATATGGAACCCTTTACGTCTGCTCTGCGCTCTAAGCTGATGAAGTCTGCACCATTTAATCTCAGGGCTCCATTATTGTCCTTGTTGGGAGGCCTGGGATTAAACAGCAAGATTCATGAAGCCACAACCCTTTTTAGCCAGTTGGGGGAGATAGAGGAGGCTAAAACTAAACCTGTCAGGGCAGTAGATAAGGTCAAGGCCAGACAGGAAGAATACAAGCAGAAAAGAACAGAGAAGAAACAGAATGGGGTAGAGAAGACAGAAGGTGAAGAGAAAACCAGGCTAGTTATTTCTAGGAAAGAAATGTGGGTGGACCTATTAAAGGCAGGAGTACCTAGAGATGAGATAGATGGTATTCCTACTGCAGAAATGCTGAAGAGGTGGAAACATTTAGTAGGTAAAACTGTCAGGGTTAGAAACACTACTCCAAGTGAAGATAACATCAGCCTAGACTTAGAGGAAACAGAACAGACCCCTCCTGTTAGCCCCAAACCAATTCCCAAAACTGAACATGAACCCAAATCCCTTTATCCTGGGGAGGAGTTAGAGAGAATCAGAAAAGGGGATTGGGAGGTTCCTTATCCTTTATGAAGGGAAGGTGAGTCTCCTGTAATAGCAGCAAGGGCAGTGACAGCAGGAGACCGACGCCCATATGCACCTGTCACTGTATGGTGGGGGAAGTCATCTTCTCCTACACATGTAATGGCTTTAGTCGATAGCGGAGCTGAAGTTACACTTTTGCAAGGAAATCCTTCCCATCACAAAGGAGAAATGATTTTTTTTTTTCATTTAAAAGTTTATTGAAAATTGAAAAGGAGAAGTGCGCACAATTCGCAAAACGCAGATGCAACTGCACATAAACAATCAATACAGCCAGATGAGATACGACTTAACTCAAGTGTACAATTTGGTTAGTTTCACCGGGCGAAGAGTACAAAGAAGGTGATTACAGGCTTATACAGTCACAAAGTATTCGTTAAGCGAATAACTACAAGACAAAATAGAATGTGTCGACTGATTGAACGAAAACAAATTTGACTATAACCCAGGAAAGAGCGGAGAGTATTGATGTTTGAATCCCAAACCGTGTATTCATCATCTGCTAATCTGATTATAATTGCGCTTTAAGAATAGAACAAAGAGAGAGTTAGAAAGAGGGGAGTGGGAAAAAAAAGAAAAAAAGGGGGGGGAGTATAGAAGAGGATAAAAGAGTAAGGTGCCTAACATGAGATAAACTCTTTATGACACCCATCCATGAGTGTCGTAAGAACTCAGAATAGGGCCTCCGATAAGCAGAGCCAGCTGCAGTGATCTCCTAGACTAGGGATATTAAGTACAGTGTTCTCATAAATTGAGACAAGATTTGGCAGTTAAATAATCCTGGGAGCATTTAAATAGCAACCACGGCTGCCAAGTTTCGTGGAATTTTTCCCCTGTACCTCTATCTTGGGCCAATGCATCCTCCATTTCATACAGGTCCTCTACCTTACTTAGCCAATCTGCCATGGAAGGGATCCGAGATGAGTTCCAATGTAGAGGAATCAGAGATTTGGCTGCGTTGAGTAAGTGTTTTGTCAGGGAATTTTTGTACCTCTTAAAGGAAAAGTTGGTCACATGCAACAGGCAGCAAGCTGCGTCTAATTTTATCCTTGTTTCAGTGATTTTTTTAATAAGTGTCCGAATTGTAGACCAAAAGGTTGTGATCCTGGCACAATGCCACCATATGTGAATCAAAGTGCCCCGATCCGACTGGCATCTCCAGCAGGTATCTGGTTTTTGGCCATCCCATTTGTGGAGTCTGTCAGGGGTATTGTACCAACGTGTCAGCAACTTGTAAATCGTTTCCTGCAGTTTTGTGCTAATAGAGCATTTATGTGCTAGAATACAGGCATACCTCCATTTATTGTCAGATATTTCCTCGCCCAAATCCTCCGACCACCTCCTCCTGTGGTCACTCGCCTCCACGGCCCTGGGACGCCGCAACTATGAATACGCTATTGACGTGGCTCTGTCTAATGGTGTTTTGTTGTGACATACCGACTCCAGGTGAGTTAGGGGTCTATGCAAGTCCTGCTGGCTACCAAATTTGCCCAGATAACTTTGTATCTGGAAGTAGGTCCACTGTCTTAGGTGAGGCAGGTCGTTCTCTAATTTTAGGGATGTCCACTCTCTCAGTTTTCCCCCCTCAAAACAACCACCCGCCAATAAAGGGGTATTCCGTGACACGACCTAGGAATTCTGTACGCCCGGGGCAAAGTCAGGGTTATCCTTCAGGGAAGTCAATGGGCTCAGACATGTGGTGATATCCCTGTGTTTGCTTAGAGTGTTTAATATCTCAAGTTTTGTGCCCGTGATGGGATGTTTACAAAGGCCAGACTTACAACTGCGCCATGGGATCCACGGGGAATGAGTGAGAGGGACTGGACATAAGTATGCTTCTAGGTTCACCCAGTCTTTCATGTGAGCATGACAATGCCAATCTATTACTCTAGCTATATGTGATGCCTGGTAATAGTTTTTAAAATTTGGCAAGCCGATCCCACCCATGTCTTTAGGTTTCATCAGTGTCGTGAGTTTTATTCTAGGTTTCCTATGTTGCCAGAGGAACTTCAGGATGACAGAGTTCAAAGCCCTGAAGAATCTCTGTGGGACTTTTACCGGCAGTGTACGCATCAAATAAAGGAACTTAGGCAGGGTCACCATCCTGATGATTGCCGCACGACCAAACCAGGAGAAGAACTTCACATGCCAATTCTTGAAATCCCTCTCACAACTCCTGAGAAGCGGTGGATAGTTTCTTTCAAAGATAGACTGTAACTGGGGGGTCAACCAGATCCCCAAGTATTTAAGTGCTCCAGGATCCCATCTAAATGTGGAATTGGTTTTGGTCAGAGTAAGAAGTTTGTCTGGTAGTGAAATGTTTAAAGCCTCGGATTTAGAGTAATTTATCTTTAAGTTTGAGAGATACCCAAAATGAGCAAATTCCTTTAGTAAGTTGGGTAGGGTAACTGTCGGATTTGTAAGAAAAAATAAGAGGTCATCAGCATAGGCCACCGTCTTGAACTCCCTGTCCTGCACCCGAAATCCCTGTATCGCGGTGTTGTTTTGGATCGTTCTAATAAAGGGTTCTAACGAGAGGATAAATAGGAGGGGCGACAAGGGGCAGCCCTGCCTCGTCCCATTAGTAATGTGGACCTTATTAGACAATGTGCCATTAATTTTCAGTTGTGCTGATGGATTCTGATAGAGTGCAGATATCCACGAAAGCATGTGCGTTCCTAAGCCCACCCGTCTACACACTGCCATCATGAAATCCCATGCTACTCAATCAAAGGCTTTCTCCGCGTCCGTGGACAGGAGAAAGCCCTCAATTTTCTGTGTCTTTGCTGCAAGAATTAAAAGAAGTGCTTTAGTGACCTTGTCTTTTGCCTCTCTACCAGGCATGAAGCCCACCTGTTCCAGACCAATTAATTTCGGCAGGAGTGGACTCAACCGCAGGGCAATAATCTTCGTGAATAATTTTACATCAAGGTTTAATAAAGATATGGGTCTGTAGTTGGAGCATTCCCCTGGATCTTTACCCTGCTTTGGTATAACCGCAATGTGAGCTGATAGAAAGTCAGGTGTCACTGGTCTAGGTGCGGACAGGGAGTTCAAGGCATTCCTAAGCGGGTCCATGAGAATGTCAGTAAAAGTCTTGTAATACGCAGCTGAGAACCCGTCAGGACCGGGACTCTTACCTGCTTTAAGTTGTTTAATCGCTTGTCTGAGTTCAATTGATGAGATCGGGGTCTCTAGTAATTCTGAGTCATGGTTCGGTAAGGAAGGAAGCCCACTCTTAGTAAGATAGTCCTGAATAATTTGTGCTCTATCCCCTTCAATGTGTGGTTGTCTATGTTGCGGGGGTAAGTTATAAAGTTTACTGTAAAATTTATGGAAGTGTTCGGCTATCGCCTCTGACACCACGTCAAGTTTGCCAGCATCACTCTTGATGCCAGCAATATTGTTGGTAGAGGTATGCTCCCTCAAAGCTCTAGCCAAAAATCTGCCTGCCTTGTCCCCCGACTCATAATAGATTCGCCTTTTGAAGAATAGGAGGCGTTTAGCTTTAGAGTCAAATATCTTTTGCAGGTCTCTTCTAGCGTCAAGTAGTTGCTTGGCTGAATTTATCGATAGGGATTGTTTGTGCAACGTTTCCAGGGCGTAAATCTGTAATGTCAGTTTCCTTATGTGAGCTTCCCGTTCTTTTTTACGTCTGGAACCCAATTCTATCAACATCCCTCTAATAGTACATTTATGGGCTTCCCATATAGTCAATGGGTCCATCCCTGGGGTGGCGTTACTTTTGAAAAATTCTACCAGGTTATTGGTGATCGTGGGTAGGAGGGCAGGATCAGTCAGCAATGAGGTATTGAGTCTCCACGTTGGTTGTCTTTGTTCGGTCTTCAGTAAGTCAAGTGAAAGAGAAATTGGAGAGTGGTCTGAAATCGTCTGTATACCTATATGCGCCCCCGTGACCTTATGAAGGTCCCTCTGTGACACAAACAGGTAGTTCAACCTAGCATATCTCGAGTGTGGCACCGAGTAATATGTATAGTCTCTACCGTCTGGGATAATAAAGCGCCATGTATCTACAAGGTGCAGAGACTGTAAGAGGGTCTTTATCCTTTTAAGAATTCTGTATGTAACACAGGTCTTGCTATTGGAGGTATCTAGAAGTGGGTTTAGAGGAACGTTAAGGTCCCCACCCAGTATCAGGCAACCCGCAGAAAAACCCTGGAGTGCTCTGACAACTTGTTGGCAAAACGTAATGTGGGCTTTGTTTGGAATATAGACATTTGCCAGTGTTATTGGAGTGCCCCTATACTTCCCCTTCAGGAACACGAATCTGCCTTTGGGATCACACATTTGTTCGGATAATTCGAAGGGGGCATCTTTGCTAACCAGTATGGAGACCCCCTTTGACCTGGAATCGGGAGTTGTGGCATGAAACGCCCTTGGGAAGTAAGAGTCCGTAATTTTTGGTATGTGATGTGACTTAAAATGAGTCTCCTGTAAGAATACAAAATGTGGCTTACCTCTTTTAAGCTCTCTCAATAGGGTAGAGCGACGTTCAGGTATGTTTAATCCCCTTACGTTATGTGAAATCACTAAGGGGCAGTGCCCCAGGGAGGAGTAGGCCATGGAGGCAGGTTAGGAGGAGGTGATCGGCAATCCCAACTGCAGAAAACAAAGCTACAGGCCGTAGGTTAGCTTCTATATTCAGAGATTCGGACTATATTCTACAACTCACGTGTGTCAGGTACCTTATAGAGATCAGAAGAAATAGAGAGATAAAGAAAAACAGTTAGTGATAAGAGTAAAGAAAAGTAGCAAGAGAATGGTGTAAAAGCAAACCTCTCTCTGAGACACCTAAACGTCTCCCCAGAAGAAGGTGCTGACCAGATTAATGTAGCGCTCCCTTGGGTCCCCTAAGGAACCAAAGAGCACTTTGTGGGGTCACCGGGAGGCGACCACGACCAGGCGGCTGCCCACCAGTCAAATCAGTAATGAGTAAAAACGTGCAAGAAAAATAAACAGATAACCGAAATAACTTTAAGGAACATCCAAACTGCAGCACACACAGCCGTCTAGGCTGCACCTTATAGACATTGTTAGATACACCCGACCATGGTGTATGTTGAACTTCTAGGCAGGTTAAAAAAATAAATAAATAAAAAAAAAAGTATACATGTATATACACGCGGATACACATATTCACACGCATCCAGCAATCCACATGGGCTGAGATAGGTGCCTGTACACTCCCAGTTCTAAGAGCAAGTTCTGAACAAATATATATGGTCTCTGACCGTACCTGAGGCGGTAATGGAAGTGAGAAAACAATATTAGCAGATCTAAACCAGAAAACTTAATATAACTAGCAACTCAGGCTGTGCGAAGCATGTTTCCTGGATAGCCTAGACCCTTCTGCTAACTAGGTCAGCGCAGTCCATGAATATTCTTCTGTGAATGGCGATAGCCCTCCAGCTTAGAGTTCAGATTGAGGGACCGCCACGACCAGGATAGGTCACTTATACTTATAAAGGGGTATTACACCAACCGTTGGAGCTGTACAGGAGATAGAAAATGTGGGTCCTTATTGCCCGAGAACGAATTGCAGCACAGCAGAAATAACAGAAAAGGCTAAACTTAATGATTAGAGGAATGAAGAAGAGTGTGACCGCAGCAGACAATCAGCCCTCGTCCTGGTCACGCATAGACTCAGCTTGTCTCCTTGGGGTGTCCATTTTGGAGCTGCCACCCCGATTAGGCTTTGATTTCTTTGCTGCCCTCTTGTCAGGGGAAGTGAAGGGAGAATCAGGGGGACTTCTCACTAGGGGAGCTTGGAGAAAGTCTGTATACCACTCAGGGAGATCCATCTGCTCCATGTCTAAAGCATCACAGAATTCCGGCAAATCCGCTGGCGTGCGCAGCACATGTTGGTGACCATTATAGGAGACCGATAGGGCAAAAGGAAAGCGCCAGGAGTACTTGAGGTCTCTTTCCCTCAGCTTCTCCAGCAAGGGACCTAGTGCTCGTCTATTTTTCAGGGTGATCTGTGAGAGATCCTGAAACAGCATTATTGTTGTGCCATTCAAAACAATCTGGTCCCTTCTCCTGGCTTTGCGCATTATATCTTCCTTGAGAACAAAGCTTTGAAGGCAGCATATAATATCTCTTGGGGGTGCAGAGTCAGAGCCCCTAGGCCTAAGGGCTCTGTGAGCTCTAACAAATTCGATCTCCATGTCCTCCTGCCTCTCCAACAAACTGTTAAATACTCTCCTGAGCACCGGCACAATCTGCTCCTGTTCCACAGACTCAGGGATCATCCTAATTCTGATATTGGACCTTCTGCCCCTATTGTCCAGGTCCTCAATATGCCTATTCATATCAATGAAATGCTGTGATTGAGCCAATGTGGTCACCTCTAATTTGTGGATGGCCTTGTCCCTTTGCTTGCCTGCGTTTTCTGCCGCCGCCATCTTTTCATTGATTACAAGCATGCTAGTCTTTAGATCTGTGATGGCTGCTGAAAAAGTGGCTTTAATGTCCGCAGCTATCACGGACATATCCGCAAAGGTTAAGGGGTGATCCACTCTTTGCTTACCCCTGCCCGTGTCCTCCGGAGCTGACTGTGAGTCCTCGCTGCAATCCTCCTCGTGGGGAGTCGGCGCCATCTTGAATCTCGCTGCGTTGCCTCCGGCCGACTGCTTGCTTTTAAAAATGTCAGTTATAGTATTCGCCTGGTACAACACTGAATCACGGCGCGGGCGAGAGCAAGGAGTGGAATATAGTTTCCTGCCCGGCATCTGTGAGCTGGTGGTCAGGTGTAGGGCTGTTAACGGCTGGATATGCTACGGAGCTCTCTCAGTGTGCTGCCATCCCGCTCGCTCGCCAAGCCACGCCCCCCACAAAGGAGAAATGATTTATGTAGAAGGTTTGGGAGAGCAAACTACACCAGCAGTTAGGATACGGGTGAAATTGGCTATTGGCAAGGGATCAGGATTTATAACAAATGTTTTGGTATCAGAGTTACCCGAAAATATTCTTGGGATGGATGTACTTCAAGGTCAGTCATTTCAGACTGAAAGAGGTACATTCACATTCGGCTATCCTGATAAAGCGTATCTGGTAAGGGCGGTGAAGGCTGTGGTCAGAGGTCATGCAAAATAGACCCCTGTCTACATTCCTCCACCAGAGAAGCCAGTCTGTTTCAAGCAGTACAGACTTCCTGGAGGCCACAAAGAAATTGGGGAGACTATTTAATAACTGTTGAGAGTAGGGATCCTTAGACCTGCTGTAAGTCCTTTCTCGTCTCCGGTGTTCCCAGTAAAGAAACCTGATGGGACAGAATGACTGTGGATTACAGAGGTCTAAACAAAGTGGCACCTCCATTGAAGTCAGCTGTACCAGATATGATCTCAATTGTTGAGAAAATTGCTAAAGATGCAGGAGAATATCATGCTGTGATAGACCTGGCTAATGCTTTTTTTTCAATTTTGATAGACCCAGATTGTCAAGACCAGTTTGCTATGGTATGGGACGGCCGCCAGTACACTTTCACTGTCCTTCCGCAAGGCTATCTTCATTCTCCAACGATTTGTCATGGACTGATTGCCAGAGATTTAAGTACCCTGAATTTGAAAGTCGCTGTGTTTCACTACATTGATGACATCATGATCTCTGGGACAAAAGAAGATGTAACTGAAGCACTGCACCTGCTGATACAGCACTTGGAGAACAGAGGGTGGGCTATCAACAGGGACAAAGTCCAAGGACCTGCCACAGAGGTGAAATTCCTAGGAATGATGTGGACTGGGCCACAGAGGAAGATTCCAGAGACAGTTGTGCAAACTATCCAGGCGCTGTCGCCCCCTACTACCAAAAAGGAGGCACAGAAGTTTATTGGAGTTGTAGGATTCTGGAGATCGTTCATCCCACATCTTGGACTGATATTGAGGCCTATATACAATGTTACCAGAAAAAAGACTGAGTTCTCATGGGGTTCAGAACAGCGGACTGCATTTCTGGCTGCTAAAGAAGCTATTTTGCAGCATCAGGGATTGGGACCCGTGAGACAAGGAGTACCATTTCAGCTGGATGTAGTGGAGCAGAATGGTACCATATCTTGGAGTCTGTGGCAGCCAAATGAAAAGAAAGGACTGAGAGCAATACCTATTGGATTTTGGTCCAAACAACTGACAGGGGCACAGACGAGATACACGCCCCTAGAGAAGTACCTGTTTGGGGCCTACACAGCACTTCAACATGTAGAGACCATTACAGGAAAGGACACAGTTACCATCCATACTGCATTGCCAATAGCAGAATGGGTGAGAGATAATGGACTGACCACTAGGGCAGCTGTAGCCCAGAACGAGACACTGATGAAATGGAAGTGGTACCTTCAAGAAAGAGGGGGCATTGCAGCTGGGGATGTTAGAGACATTTCAAAACAGTTGGCAGGGCTTGTTACTTTTACCAGCACCCGGCCAGAAGAAGAAATTCCTGTGCTGCAGTCATCGCCCATTCAAGAGGCTCCACCCTTTGAGTCTCTGTCAGAAGACATGAAGGAGTCAGCGTGGTTCACTGATGGTTCAGCCATAATCACCTCGTCTGGACGTAAATGGACAGCAGCAGCCTACAACCCAAGTACAGACACAGTCCTGCAGGAGTCCGGAATCGGAGGGTCCAGTCAGTATGCAGAGTTGAAAGCTGTAGTGATGACTCTTCAGGAGGATTCTTCTTCCCATGTCACTATCTACACTGACAGCTGGGTGGTTTTTAAAGGACTGACAACTTGGATGACCATGTGGAAGTCCAATGAATGGATGATTCATGGAAAGGTGGTGTGGGGAGGCAAGGAAGTCTGGGACTACATCTGGAAGGAAGCTCACTCCCGCACCATAAAAGTGGGGCATGTTGATGCACATGTGCCCCTAGTACCAGACTTTGAGAACTATAACAGAGTTGCAGATGAAATCGCCAAAGTGAAGGCAGTTGTGCCAATTGACCCTGTTTTGATGAACTTGGCCAACTGGGCCCACAAGCAATCTGGACATTTGGGGCAGAAAGCAACATATGAATGGGCACAGCAGAGAGGATTGCCTATATCCATAGACATGATAAAGACTGTAATAGGGAACTGTACAGTGTGTGGAGAAGTGCGACAATGGCCATTGCAAAAGTACTCCACCGGGTCGATTAAGAGGGGTGAGAGGCCTGCAGAGATCTGGCAGATTGACTTCATCGGTCCCCTGCCCCGGGGAAACAATGGACTGAGATATTGTTGCACTGCAGTGGACACCTATTCATAACATCAAACCTTCCAAAATAAACAGCAGTGATCTTCTGGGAAATATCAGTATATTTCCTATCCTCCCTATTGATGTTCTTTGGGAGGGTCAGATGTGCATACAGGCAGGTGGCAAAGTATGGGTCAGATATCCAGGCAAGAAGCCATTAAGAGGAGAGATTGTAGCTGAAGGGCCAGGATCTACTGTTTATGTATTGTTAGAAGGAACAGATAATCCGCTTTGTTTTCCACTCCACAGGTTGTCTCCGATTTGATCCATAGGAAGACCAGAGAAAGTGGTTACATGATGGAAAGAGTGACGGAAGATCGCAAGAGCTGGGGAGAACAAGGCCTTTGATGTATTTCAAGCCTGGACTTAATTCTAAAGAACTTTAGAATGGACTTTCTAATGAACTATTATCCAAAGACTGAAACACATTACCAGTGACAGAAATATGGGAGGCGTTGCATTTAAGGAAAATTCATGTGTATATTGAGTTTTAAGTAATGAAGAGATTTTCTGTGTGTAGTCTGAGAGAAAAAAAATCATAGGGCGGAATGTGTTGCGTTTGTTAAAAATATGATTTTTATTATATTAATCAGACATAGGATAAATGGGACAATTTTACAATAGTGAGATTACCTGTCAGTCTTTTGGTTTGAGTAGATTTCTCAAACAAATGCTTTTTTCATACAATGGGGTTAGATACCATTGTTGTATTTAGTAAACAAGTAAGACATTACTTGTTTGTGATTTCTTTCAGCTCTCAAACTGAAAGAATTACAGTTTAGATTACAGGCTTGTTTTGAGTAGACAATATGTAGATAGCATTGTTGTATTCAATGCTATTGTACAGCTACAGTAAACAGGTATGTTTTCTGTTGCTCAGCCTGACACATAAAAGCAGGCATAAGCTAGGACAGACACACATCATGTTGCTGTAACATCAGAAGAAGCCACTCATGAAGAAGAACAGAACCTGGTCTCCAAGAAGAATCATTGCCAATGGAGATCACGAGTAACAGAAGTTAATTAACCTTTAAATGTATTGTACTGTTATAGACCATAGGCTGTTCTATTTTCTAGGCATTTTGCTTGTTATAGATATCTGTCAGTCTTGTAGTGTATTCCTAATATTGTAATAGTTTTGTATGTACAGCATCTTGTATAGTAAAAGCACATTTACACACTGCAGAAGTCTCAACTTCCTTGTTATACCACAGAGTAACCTTGCTAGTTAGACGCAAACCAAAACAGGACCACAGCAAAAATAGATGTAAAATATCATTTTTAATATATATCAGGTAAAATCAACTGTAAACAGATACCGAAAGTCCTAAAATAAATATCCTGGGGTCCCATTAATTAACAGAAATCTGCACAATTATTCATGTTTCAAAATCGTATCAATTAAAGGTATCCACACCATGACAATACTTCCTGTAGTGAAAAGCCAATGAAAAGGCTGTCAATTGAGATATCTTATGTAACATTCTGATGGAATACATCAGAATAGAAAGCATAATAATCCTTGCATATCTAGTAATCCATTAGATTTAATACTCATAAGCATATAGTATGTCAAGTAAGTAGATTGCATGCATATGATTTGTTTAATAACAACAGCCTAAAAATTTTTACTCCCACAAAACAGCAGTCCAGAGCACAAGTTTATTTAACCAGATCAGTTGCAATTTCCCTGTATGTGTGTCTGGTGGATGTGATGTCATCAGCAAGCTAGGCTCCACTTGACATGTTTTGTCACAGGGAATGTTGACAGGGGCCAAAAGTTCCCTGTGATGAAATGCATTTGGTGGAGCTTAGTTTGCTGATGTCATCCTATCTCCAGACACACCGGAGAGGACCCTTATTACAACACAACTTTTTTAAATGATATTAAACTATTTGGCCTTCATTTTTTTCACATAATTCTTTTGCATATTCTGTCTATTAAGGCTATTGTGAGCCCATGGTGGATTTGTTCTCGACCGGTCATCTCTATGCTACTGATGCACTTAAAATTCACACATGCACTTAAGACCTACAGTGTTAGGGGTCCAACACTTCTGGTAAGAAGTCTATATATATGATGGTAGTGGAGCACAGCAGTCAGCACAATTTAAAGTGTTCCATCACAAGATTCTGACACTTTAATCACCAATAATGTGAATTGTACTCATATGTTTTCACAGCTTGTTTATATTTTGTGGATCTCATTTTTATAAATTTTTTCAGCTTGCTTTTACACTTATTTATACTGGTCTATAGATGAATGTCCACTATGAACTGATTTAAAGGAACAGTGCCCTTTATTATTTAGACTATAAATGAGTGTATAGAGTGTATAGAGTGTATAGTAATCACATGGTGGAACATACAATATTTGATTTACTTAGTGTTTTTGTCCTGTATTTGGATAAAAGGGAGTGTAGCTTTCCCCTTCCCCTTTTTTAGGTTAATACACTAAACACAGAAGTATATATTGGTTATATTTATATTTTTCAGAGCAAAAGTTTGCAAACATTAGAGGGGAAAGCAGGTATCCAAACTTGTATTCCACTTCATTTTGTTCAGTATACAGTGTTTGTATTTTCCAACAAAAGTGCTGGACTGAAACATTTTGATCCCAACAATATTCAATGCAATAGATCTGTTTCTGCACTATTTGTAATCATCAGGGTGAGTATGGAGAGTACACATATGTGCCTCCTGCATTTGAAAAAACTCCATAAATGCTGTGAGTTTCTGGCAGCAAAACCAACAGATATGAGTACATGCGTGCAACACATCATACCTGAACCTGCCTGCAATAGTATTGTTATGTGAATAATGGACATACAAGTTACCAGCACTATACCTGCAGTGTAGTAATGTCTGTTAGAGACATAATGCTTGACAGGGATTATAGGCACTGAAATAGTAAAACACCAAATGGTGCATACTGTAAGTTCAGTAACTGATAACAACAGTGTATAGAAGATCACAAAGTTCTGCTCCGCAGCCAACAAAGTTCCCCACTTTTGCTAAATCTATGACACTGAGACTCTGGGCAACACAGTCAACTTAAAATACGTAAGGTTATAAAATACTGGAACAATCTTACATGGCATGATAATGATGGCTGAAGCATATATCCATAAGATGTCATGGCATATGCTCATGAGTCAGCAGGACAGGCTAATCACAGACATCACATGATATAGAAGCCATGCCACCTATTGGGCATTAAAGTCCACCAAAAGAGCAGCTGGGAGGTTATTATACAAAGGCAAAAATGTATTCCTAAATTTACCATATAATGTTCTTTTTTTACCCAGCAAAAACATGGTATATAAATCAGTGCAATAATATAAGTAAGGCAATTCCTTCCCCAAACCTCCTGTAGTGCTAGTCCTAAACAAATGAGTAAAGCTCACAGCAATGAAAAAACTCCTAATCTATATATTTTCCCATCCGTGGGTGTTAACAGAGAGAGGGGTTGTTCCAAAAGAATGGTCTTGGTTTTTCTTGTAAGGCTATAGGCCTCACCACACGTGCCTCTCAAAAGAGGTCCGCACTCCTTTTATCCTCTACTCTTTCAGACCCAAACCCCCTCTTTTCTATTGCTCCCACCACACTATCCTTAGCTTCATGAAAATGGGTGGTTAAAACCTATTAAGGCCAATAATCCCCTCTTACAAATGCTGGGATCATAGATGCCAGAATAGAGAAGTGGGATACAGCTAAGGGCCCAGTGTGCAGGCCACATCTCTTGAAATGTTTTGACTGTGTGGTGGCATCCTCAAAGGGTGAATCTGCCATACTGTGTACACAGAAAATAGAAAATTGCTTGGATCAGGAAGATTTATTTTTAAAGTTTTTTTGGCCTCCAAGCTATTTTTAATCATTAGAATTTAACTCTGCTATAAATTCTAATGGGATTATGCACTCTATAGTGGAAATGTTTAAAATATATATATATATATATATCTCTATAATTGTTTTGTAATTTCTAGTGCAATTTCCAAAAATAAAGTCTTCATTTAAGTTGCACATAAGGTGCATAGCCAAAGATGTTTACTAAAAGCCAAGTATCATACCTTAAAAGGATGGTTCCTTTCGGCAATAGGGCTAATTGGAAGTGAAGCTGTGCTACTTGCTGGGCTCATCTCAGTACTCTGTAAGCGAAATAGACAAAACAGGTGTTTACTCTTTCAATATAAACATCAAAGAGCATACAGAAGAGACAGAAGAGATAGATTGCTGTTCAAATGCTTGCACAAACAGCACCTTAGATCAAATTTATATCAGTATCTTGTGCTTTTACAGCTTCTTTTGGTTGGTGTACATGTTATAGTGCCATTCAGTCAAACAAATGCTAAAGTCCTTTGACAGCTTGTTTACAAGTTCCTAGGAGGATTGTGATAGCAGCAAAACCAAAAGATAAAGTTGCCTACAATGTACAAATGTGGTAATGTGACAGCAAAGGGACATGGTTAATGTGAAGAGTAAGAAATTTGATCCAAGGGAAAATCCACCAATACACAAATATGTGACATGCAACAGATGGGTGCAAACAAGTAAAAAGCATACATGATACTATCTAAATGTGAAAAGGGCACAAACTGCTGCTGTATAATAAAAAAAATGGCAAGAAATATTTGTGTAAACAATACAATCAAAACAATGAATGCAGTTCAATAAAATATTAGCTCACAGTGTACCTCTTTCTAGTCAAACGACTTAAGCCCTGTACACACGATCGGATTTCCTATGGCTTCAAATCCAATGGATTTTTCCATCGGAATTCCGATGAAGCTGACTTCCATCAGTCTTGCCTACACACCATCAGTCAAAAATCCGATCGTCCCAAACGCGGTGACGTAAAACACTCAGACAAGCCGAGAAAAATGAAGTTCAATGCTTCTGAGCATGCGTCGACTTGATTCTGAGCATGCGTGGGTTTTTTCTCCAATGGAGTTCCACACAGATGATCGGAATTTGCTATTGTTTTTTTTTCCATTGGATAAATTTAAAACATGTTCTATTTTTTCTCACCGATGGGAGAAAAAAAAACGATGGGGCCCATACACGATCGGTTGGTCCAATGAAAAAAGTCCATTGGACTGTTTTAATCGGTAAAACCGATTGTGTGTACAGGGCATAACATTTGCAATTCCGGATGGGCATAACCTTATAAGGCTTAAGAGATAGAAGTGGGTGGGGCAATGGAAGACTTTGCAATTCAGACTGAACATATAACCATAAAAGGCTTAAGGGAGAAAAGGGGGTGCAGCACAGCAAAGCAAAATGTTTACAGAAAGAGCTAATATTTGTATTTCATTTTAGCTATCTCTACCTTTGGATCTAGTGACGATTTTGATTTTCAGTTATCACTGAAGGTAACCTCTGCTTTTTTCAACATGTGCTCAAGGTTAGTTGCCTAAGTTTGTAATGTTTGCTTTAATATTCATAAACAAGAACATGGAATATTAAAGCACCCAATATTAACCCAGTTATATAATAACTATATTCTTTATTATGCACAATATACAGTACCTGCTAAAAAAAACATGTACCCACAATTGATTCCTATTACAGAAAAATAGACCATGTCTAAAATTACCTAGGAAATCCAAACCCCAAATTGTGTACATAATTGTATACTGATTTGTAGACTTGTGCACAACGGAAAAATTTGTTTAGTTTCGGTTCGTTTTTTGTGCACAACGGAAAAATTAGTTTAGTTTCGGATCGTTTCTTTTCGGTCCTGTTGATTCGTAATCATTCGTAATTTTGCTAGACGGGATTTTTCGTGTTCGGACTAATTCGTATTTTCGCAAGCGTCATTTTTCATTGAATTTTTCGTTGATTCATAATTCGTACTTTCGGTAGGGTACGTTGTTTTTCTTTGATTCTTGACAACACTCCTACTTTCGTAACTTTTTTTGGGTTCGTTGATTCGTAATTTTCCGTGTCTCTCTCACAACGACGCTGCCTATTATGCCTAATGTGCTTCAAATGGATTTGTACTTTTCTAAATACATTGCGGTTATTTGTAACGATTCGAAATCTCGTACTTTACTTTCGTTTTTTACATGCGGCTATAGCCTCCGCCCCTGTACACCATTTTGAGAGGGTTCAGCACGGTGAGGGAGAAGCAGAGAGCAGAGCAGAGTGTTATTGTGCTTCGAATGGATTCGAAATCTCGTATTTTACTTTCGTTTTTTCATGCGGCTATAGCCTCCGCCCCTGTACACCATTTTGAGAGGGAGTTCAGCATGGTGAGGGAGAAGCAGAGAGCAGAGTGAGTGTTATTGTGCTTCGAATGGATTCGTACATTCGTAACTTTTTTCATAACGAATTATGCCGAAGACATTCGGGCATTCGCTATTTTGCGGTATAATTTATTTCGGATTCGGTTTTATTCGTAATTGCTTTGTTCGGAAATTCGAATGCTTCCGAATGTCCGAAAGTTGCTAAATTCGGACGAATTTCTTCCAAAATAGTTTATTGAAATGTAAAAAGCATTTACAGATATCTTGAACAATAGTAGTACAATAAGGTATTAATACAACCACAAAACATGGATGAATTACATGTGTCATATACAATTCAACTTGCGGGTAGTGAAAATGAAATGGCTATGTGCATCCTTCATGAACTAGGCCGTGTTGGGGTGGGTTACCTTAATTCAAGGTAGTTGTGGGGTCTAGTCAAAGTCCACTACCATTGACGGAGATAGATCTTGTTGGTAGGTTAGAGCTAGGTAGGTTCACGGATGCCGTTATGGACTTTTGGTCTGTGTGGAAGGGAAAGGCCAACAGGTGCAATATGGCAGAAGGGGAGAGAAGGAGCTACAAACAGGTTTATTTCATTGAGAGTGTATGAATGCGGGAGTGTAGGCTGGAGCAATGTAAGTGGTTGTATTGTACAGAAGCGTGTGGATGAGAAAGTAGAAGGGGGTAAGTGGTGGAAGGTGAAGGGGTGGGGTGGGGATCGAGGGGAGGGGAGTGAGGCAGGAAGGGATGGCGTTGGCAGGGGGTCCGTCTCTGACTTCCCCGACCACTTGGGGTGTTCAAGGGGCGTGTTATGAGAAACTAGGGGCGGATCTGTATAGGGGGAGATATAGGAGGAGATAGGTGTATTTGTAAGGTTTAGGGTTAAGGGAAGATCCTGGCATGTCGTAGATTTTTAATGACAATTCTCAGAGGAGTAATTTATCCTTTGTCAGGGTTCAGGGAGTTTGCATATTCTGGTGTTGTTTTATAGTGTAGCCAGCAGGCCCAATTTTTACTAAATGATGACGGAGTCTCCCTTGCAATATGTATAAGATTTTCCATTTCCTCAATTTTGCATATTCTGTTAAACCATTCTTTTATGGTTGGTTGGTGAGTCGATTTCCAGTGTATAGGGATACACCGCTTTGCCGCATTGATCATGTGCATTGCTAGGGATTTGTGATAGGAATTGTGCGACAGGGGTGAATGGTGTAGAAGGAATTGAGAAGGGGAAAGGTCCAAATGATATGAGGTGACACGAGAGGTTATATGGCATACCTTTTCCCAGAAGTCTTTTAGAGATGGACAGGACCACCAGATATGGAGAAGGGTTCCCCTTTCCCGGAGACATCTCCAGCAAACCTCTGGGATTGTGGGAATTCGGACGAATTTCGATTAGTTACGAAACGAATTGCACAAGCCTACTGATTTGATAACATAATTATAGATAAATTATATATACTGTAAATGTAGCTCAGCTCCCATCTTCATGTACAGAAGACCTTTGAAAGAAAATAATGGGCTAGCTGGCCTAAAATGTGCAATGTTTTCTAAATAATTAAAGGAAGCAACAAAAATATATAAGCTTAAAAAAAAAACCAAGGAGAAATTAAGGAAAAACAAAAATGATGAACAAAGAAAAAAATAATGAATATATGGAAAAGGGGATGGGAGAGATAATAAAGTTTACAGTTAATTTAGGGTAATACGAGTCTAAAAGAAGGAACTTTTTAAAATAATAATAGTAATTATTATAATAATAATAATAATATATACAATTTCTTTTTAACAATTACAGGTCTGCTGATACTGACGCTTTGTGCAGGATAGGCCTTTGATCTGTACATAACTAAAATACATTGTACCAACACTGCTACAATTAAATTAAAACTACTTCAGCTCTCTGAACCTATGTAATACATCCAGGGTCTGAAGAGTTTAAAGCCTAGTTTAAAGTGTACCATATTTGCCAGCGTATAAGGCGATTGGGTGTATAAGACGACCCCCTAATTTTCCAGCTAAAAGGTTGGTTTTGGGATATACTTGCCGTATAAGACGACCCCCTTCCGACACACCTCACTGTGCCCATTGCATACCTCACTGTGCCCATTGCATACCTCACTGTGCTCATTGCCTACCTCACTGTGCCGATCTCCAGATCTCCATACCTTATCCCTGTATGCAGAGTCAGACTTCGGGTGTCCATTGTTCAAAAGCCGCGCATCCTCCTCGTCCTGTTCCGTGGTAGGCGGAACACTCAGTTTCCCAGAAGAGCCTGTGTTCGGTGTTCCGCCTATCACAGAGGTCCTCTCGTCCGAGGCCGAGGATGAGAGGATCTCTGTGATAGGCGGAGGGATCCAAAAGATCCCTGATGTCTCCTTAAAGAGTGCCTGTCACCTGTCACAAATGCATGAACTTCATGTACATTTGCATTTGGGTATGTATTAAGGCAATGGTGTGCTTTTTAAGTTTTTTATTTTATTTATTTTATTATATATTTTTTTACTTTATTGCTACTACAATGGTGCTAACAAGCTCCCTATGTGATAGTATTGCAGAGTGACAGGTTCCTGTTATGAAGACATAAAGGGTCTATTATCTCCTCAATGTCTCCCTGTCCTCCACTGCAGCTAATCAAGCACACCCTGCTGATGGTGGCTTGCATGTGGATTTTGAACATAAGTGGATTTTGAACTAAAGTGAAGAGTTAAGAACCAGGAGTTGTGCTTTTGACTGCTTTTGCTTGCAAGTGTTGTTTTTGTTTTGTTTTTCCTCCTTTATTTGATACATTTTCCATTAGTTTTTAAAATACTATTTTCCCCCCCTCCTTTTTCTGACACTTTTTAAACAGCTTTTTTTTTCCTGCTAATTAAGGGAAGTGGTTAATTGTTCACAGGTGTGTAAATAAGTGTCTATACAAACTCCCCTAGGAGCTGGCTCCCTGCTGATGATGGCTTGTGGATTTTGAACATACCGTATATACTTGAGTATAAGCCAAGTTTTTAAGCACATTTTTTTGTGCTGAAGATGCCCCCTCGGCTTATACTTGAGTCACCTTTTTGCGCCTGATCTCCCAGATTTTGGGGACCCGGTACCAGCCGGTCGTAGGTCCCCTGGACCCCAAACTTGGCACACATGTAGCCCCACTCTTCTTCTACAAGTGTGCAAAGTTTGTTGTCCGGGGGACCTACGGCCGGGGAGCACCGATTTTTCAAACCCCGGCACCCCTTCCATAGACTCCCATGTTAAATGGTAATTTCTCTGGTGATTTTGGGAACCCGGTACCGGCCAATCGTAGGTTCCCTGGACTTGGCACACATGTAGCTCCATTTCTCCTCTACAAGTGTGCAAAGTTTTTTTGTCTGGAGGACCTACGGCCGGGGAGCACCGATTTTTCAAAGCCGGGCACCCTTTCTAGTCATGGGCACAGTGAGGCATGGACACAGTGAGGCATGCACATGGACACAGTGAGGCAAAGTGAGGCATGCAGATGGACACCCTAGGCTTATACTCGAGTCAATACGCTTTCCCAGTTTTTTGGTGGTAAAATTAGGTGTCTCGGCTTATATTTGGGTCGGCTTATACTCGAGTATATACGTAAGTGGATTTTGAACTAAAGTGGAGAGTTAAGAACCTGGAGTTGTGCTTTTGACTGCTTCTGCTTGCAAGTGTTGTTTTAGGGGGTTTTTCCTCCTTTATTTGATACGTTTGCTATCAGTTTTTAAAAAACATTTTTTCCCCTCCTTTTTCTGACACTTTAAACTGCCTTTTTTCTTCCTGCTAATTAGGGGAATGGTTAATTGTTCACAGGTGTGTATATAAGTGTTTATACAAACTCCCCTAGGAGCTGGCTCCCTGCTGATGGTGGCTTGCATGTGGATTTTGAACATAAGTGGATTTTGAACTAAAGTGGAGAGTTAAGAACCAGAAGTTTTGCTTTTGACTGCTTCTGCTTGCAAGTGTTGTTTTTGGGGGGTTTTCCTCCTTTATTTGATACATTTGCTATCAGTTTTAAAAAAAAAAATCCCCCCTCCTTTTTCTGACACTTTAAACAGCATTTTTTTTCTTCCTGCTAATTAGGGGAATGGCTAATTGTTCACAGGTGTGTATATAAGTGTCTATACAAACTCCCCTAGGAGCTGGCTCCCTGCTGATAGTGGCTTGCATGTGGAATTTGAACATAAGTGGATTGTTAAGAACCAGGAGTTGAAAACAGGAGTTAGGACAGGAGTCTTCTAACCTGTGAGTAACATCTTAAACTTCCTACAAGTAATTATATTGTAACTGGGAAATGAGTGCTAGCAGGGTTGAAGGTTTTGCTCAGTGCACAGTGTGCCACATGTATGCAAAATTGGTGCAAAAGCTCCAGGATGGATACCGCTGTGACAGATGTGAGCGGGTTGCCTTTCTGGAAGCTCACATTAGAGATGTGGAGGAGCAAGTTGCAACACTGGGCAGAAAGGACAACCTTGAAAGGGGTCCTCTGCTTGCTGAGCAGGTAGTCAGGGGCTCGCAGGAAAAGGAAGGCCAGTCCTGTATTTGTGCTTTAATTTTTTTTGCCAAGTTAGGTGAAGATGTGGAGGTGGCAAACACAGAGGTGGCAGCCGTAGATGTCACTGCTACTCCTAACAGCTGGGAGAGCAGCCCATCTAGTAGAGGTGGTGAGGGGAGTGCAGGTAGGCCTAGACAGCTGGTGGTAATAGGGGATTCTATAATCAGAAGGACTGATAGAATAATTTGTCGCCAAGATTGCCTCAACCAAATGGTTTGCTATCTCCCTGATGCCAGAGTTCGGCATGTGGTGGACCAGGTAGATAAATTACTGGGAGGGGCTGGGCATGACCCAGCTGTCTTGGTCCATGTTGGAACCAATGACAGTATACATGGAAGGTGGAGGCTCCTTAAGAATCAATTTAAAGTACTAGGCTGCAAGTTGAAGGGAAGGACCTCCAAGGTGATATTCTCTGACATATTGCCTGTGCCATGCGTAACACAGGAAAGGCAGGGGGAGGTTAGAGAGCTGAATGCATGGCTAAAGACCTGGTGTAGGGAGGAGGGATTTGGGTTTCTAGAGAACTGGGCTGACTTTTCATTGGGGTGCAACCTATATGCTAAAGACAGTTTGCACTTGAATGAAAGGGGGTCTGCTGGGGAGAGGTTTATGGGAAGGCTGGAGGAGTATTTAAACTAGGATTGATGGTGAACTAGAATTACATCGGGCAGACAGGTCATTTAGAGGTCAGACATTAATGGAGGGTGGAATGGGGATAGATGGGGGGAGGGTTATGGCAGGTGACAAGAAAGTTCCCATGTTGCATACAGCCGTTGGAAACTATAGTGCCACTTGTACTACTAAAAATGGTATGAAAAACACCAGAGCAAAATGTAATAATACATCAAAGTGTTTGTTCACCAATGCCAGAAGTCTGCCAAGCAAAATAGGTGAGTTGGAAGCTCTGATGCACGAGGAGAGCTATGATGTAATCTGTATTTCTGAAACTTAGCTTCAATCCTTACATAAGGAGAATAGTAGAAATTGTCTGACATCTGTAAATCAAATGGCACCACATCCCGTTTGAATAAAGCACAATGAATATGAATGAATGGGATTTTTTAACGGTGCAAGAAAACACAATATGTATCAAAAAATATAAAATTTTATTTTTTTCTCATTAAAATATATAGATTTTAGAAAAATATATATATGAAAAATGATGCAGACAAAAAACCACATAACCGCATAGGAAAGTCAATAGTACCTGTATATTATAGATGAAATAGATCAATTAGCTGAAATTGGGGTTCGGGATGCTCTCATAAGTGGAGTAGATATGGTATATAGGCTTATCGACGAGCCAAAATGAAAATTAGAGTTGATCTCGTACATTCTAAAAAGACTAAACCAGTTGGACAGCAGGTACGTCTGATTACCAGGTTTTCTGGAGAACATCAAAAGGTCAGGAATATTATCAGCAAATTCTGGCCTTTACTATCTGCTGACAAAGTTATTTCTAAGTACATTCAACCATATCCGCAAATCACCTACAGAAAGTCCAGGTCCATTAAAGATCAGTTGGTTCACAGTAGGGATGAGCTTCGTGTTCGCGTTGAACACACGTTCGACTCGAACATCGGCCGTTCGATCGTTCGTCGAAGAACGAACTTTACGGTCCGTTCGCGTTAAATTCGTGTTGCGCGACACGGCCCATAATTCACTGCGGCATCGCAGTGCATTTCTGGCTGATGATTGGCCAAGCATGCACTATGACCCGCATGCTTGGCCAATCACAGCGCGGAAAAAACGGAGAGCCGTAATTGGCCAAAGCCAGGGTGGCTTTGGCCAATTATGGCTCAGGGGGTTTAGTACACGCCCCACACTATATAAGGCCGCCTGGAAGTCGGCCTTGTGTAGTGTGTTGGCGTTTGCGAAAGAGGCAGTTTCAGAGAGATAGACAGTGTCATTTATATGGAGTTAGATAGAGCAGGCAGGCGAGTCAGTTAGCTGCTGTTACAGTGTGTAGAGGATATATATGCATCCTAGGTGTTGTATATATATTTATACACTGTATTGAGTTTAGATAGATCCGTTCCTGTTAGTCTCTATACTGTGACAGGCAGGCAGGTGATTGTGCTAGCTGCAGACAGTCAGGCCCCTTTCACACTGGGGCGGTTTGCAGGCGCTATTGTGCTAAAAATAGCGCCTGCAAACCGAGCCTAAACAGCGGCTGCTGTCTCTCCAATGTGGGCTTTCACACTGGAGCGGTGCGCTAACAGGACGTGAAAAAAAGTCCTGCTAGCCGCATCTTTGGAGCGGTGAGAGGAGCGGTGTGTTTACCGCTCCTACACCGCTTCTTCCCATTGAAAGCAATGGGAAACCGCGGTATTGACCCTTTTTCGGCCGCTAGCTGCCGAATACCTTCACAATTCTGACAGTATAGTGCCGCTAAAAATAGCGGCGCTATACCGCCACCGCACCCACCGCCCCAGTGTGTTTCACTGAGGCTGGTTTCACACAGTGGGTGCGGTGGTGGTATAGCGCTGCTATTTTTAGCGGCACTATACCGTCGGAATTGCGGAGGTATTCGGCTGCTAGCGGTGCGGTTTTAACCCCCGCTAGCGGCCAAAAAAGGGTTAATACCGCCCGCAATGCACCTCTGTAGAGGCGCATTGCGGGTGGTATTACCGCGGTTTTCCATTGCTTTCAATGGGAAGGAGCGGTGTAGGAGCGGTAAACACACCGCTCCTCTCACCACTCCAAAGATGCGGCTAGCAGGACTTTTTTTCACGTCCTGTTAGCGCACCGCTCCAGTGTGAAAGCATTCAGGCTTTCACATTGGAGAGACAGCAGCCCCTTTTTAGGCTCGGTTTGCAGGCGCTATTTTTAGCACAATAGCGCCTGCAAACCGCCCCAGTGTGAAAGGGGCCTTAGTGTACTACTGTGTCCTTTGCATAGCGATCACCTAAAGCTCACCTGGATACAGTTATTCTCTATACTGTGACAGGCAGGCCGGTGATTGTGATAGCTGCAGACAGTCAGTGTTTCACTTAGTGTACTACTGTGTGCTTTGCATAGCATTCACCTAAAGCCTAAATTTTTGATGCAATACTTTGCAACAGGGCTCATTGCTGCACTCTAAGTACACTATCTGTGAGGGGTTGCAGTGTTGTGGCACCAGCACCAGTGCCAAAGGCCCAATTTTTCAGCCCCTGTTCAACAGGGGCATGCAATTAAAATTCTTGATCTAATATTTCACAGCAGGGCCCATTCCTGCACCCACCAAGAGTAACTGTGAGGGCTTACAGTGTTGTGGAACCAGCACCACCACCAAAGGCCCAATTTTTCTCAATGATTTTTATCCTTATTGCCGGGGCCAGACATTACATTAAAGCCGCAAGCAGTTTTAAATGGCTTTTTTTTCCTTTAGAAATGTCATTTTGTGCAGGGACAGTTTTAAACAAGGGAAACACATGCCACTTCACCGGCATACTTTAGACACCCCCCAGGTACGATATTTAAAGGAATATTTCACTTTTTTTTTTCACTTTATGCATCATTAAAATCACTACTCCCGAAAAAACTACTGTTTTAAAAGATTATTTTTACATTGATACATGTCCCCTCGGGCAGGACCCGAGTCGCCAAACCCCTTTTAGGACAATAACATGCATATTAGGCGTTATAATTAGCACTTTAGATTTCGAACGTTCGCGTCCATTGTATTTTAATAGGGTTCTAAAGTTCGTGCAAACGGTCGGTCCGTTCGAAGGTTCTGGTGCAAACCGAACGGGGGGGGGGGGGGGTGTTCGGCTCATCTCTAGTTCACAGCCATTCACAAACCTCCACCAATAAGATCCTACGCAAAGGGACGGCCCCTTGTGGCTGTTGTGACTTTTGTAAATTTTTGTACAATTCCACTGAAATTATTCTTCCCAATGGGGTAACTTTCAAGCCTAGATTTTTTACCAACTGCCAATCAACGTCGAGATTATTTTGTCTGTATACTATTTTGGTTATCAGATGTAAAATAGATGAAATGAATTTTATTACATGTTCATATATATATTTTTCTAAAATCTATTTTTTTAATGAGAAAAAAATGTAATTTAATATTTTTTGATACATATTGTGTTTTCTTGCACCGTTAAAAAATCCCATTCATTCATATTCATTGTGCTTCAATCCTAACATGACTGGGCTATTAATATTCCTGGCTATGCACTCTTTCGGAGAGACAGGGTAAAAAGGAAAGGTGGCGGGGTCTGTCTCTATGTGAGAAGTGATCTCAAAGCAAGCATGAAACAGGACCTGGTTGATGGAGAGTGTGATGAGTCTGAAGCATTATGGGGGGAACTGCATATAGATGTGCGTAGTTCAAAGTTAATCATTGGAGTTTGTTATAGACCACCCAATGTTAACAAGGAGGTGGAGACTCAGCTCCTTGCACAGATGGAAAGGGCTGCAAGGGCTAGGACGGTGATAATAATGGGGGATTTTAACTACCCAGAAATTGACTGAAGTAATGGCACTGCTGGGACAGTTAAAGGGCAAAAATTTACAAACATATTACAGGACAATTTTATGGTCCAGTTTATTTAGGCCCCAACTAGGAATGATGCTCTGTTGGACCTGGTAATCTCAAACCATGCAGAGCTTATTACTAATGTTCAGATAAAGGAACACCTAGGTAGCAGTGATCATAACATGATTTCATTTGATGTTAGCTGTAAGCAAGAAATACATACGGGAAAGATAAAAACACTTAACTTCAAGAGAGCAAATTTTCCAAGGATGAGTGCTGCTCTCCAGGACTTAGACTAGGAGGGAATATTGGCATCGATAAACACAGAACAGAAATGGGAATTCTTCAAAAAGACTGTTTGGGACCTCACTGCAAAGTATATTCCCATGGGCAATAAGTTTAAAAGGCTAAAAATAAAACCTATGTGGCTCACGGTCAAAGTTAAAAAAGCTATAAACAATAAGAAAAGAGCTTTTAAAAAATATAAAAATGAAGGAACACTAGTTTTGTTGAAACGTTACAAAGAATTTAACAGAATATGTAAAAAGGAAATCAAGGATGCAAAAATTCAAAACAAACGACAGATTGCAAAAGATAGTAGGACAAAGCTCAAAAAATTCTTCAAATATATTAATAGTAAAAAGGTCAAGTCTGAGCATGTAGGCCCTTTACAAAGTAATCCAGAGTGGGTGACTGGGGACAAAGAGAAGGCTAATTTATTAAATACTTTCTTCAGCTCTGTGTATACAAAGGAGCATGGGGGAGTTCAGGTCCATAATGGGGGTGGTAGTGACACAGCCCCAAATGATCCACAATGGCTCAAAAGTGATATGGTCCAGAAATATTTAGATAGAATAAAGATGGATAAAGCACCTGGACCTGATGGCATCCACCCACGGATCCTAAAAAAATTGAGCGCTGTAATTTCAAAGCCATTGTATCTCATTTTTAGGGACTCATTAATGATGGGAATAGTACCACTGGATTGGCACAGGGCAAACGTGGTGCCCATATTTAAAAAGGGAATTAAGTCTTTGCCAAGTAACTATAGACCTGTTAGTTTAACTTCTATAGTTGGGAAGATACTGGAGAGATTAAGGCTCCATGTACACAGAAGCTCAAAAACGGTCGTTTTTAAAGCAGCAGAAAAAGCTAGCTTTTATTAGCGTTTTTTTACTAGCGTTTATTGGCGTTTTTCAGTGTAGCGGTTTTTAGCTTTTATTTTTTTCAATGGCTCAAAAAACGCTAAAAAACGCTCGCGACCAGCGTTTTTGAGCGTTTTTGAGCGTTTATTAGCGTTTTTCAGCATTTTGCGGTTTTTTATGCCAAAAAACTGCACTTTGAACGCAAATTTCTTGCGTTCAGAAAAAAGCCCATTAACTCCACTGCTCCTTAAAGCTAAAAAAATGTTATGTGTACATGAACACATAGGCTAACATAGAGTGCAGTTAATGGGCTTTTTAAAAAACGCCAAAACACCAATAAACTGCAGTTTATCAGCTTCTGTGTACATGGAGCCTAAAAAAAGAACACATAGATGAGTTCTTGCTGGAAAAAAATATTTTAACCACTTAAGCCCCGGACCAATATGCAACATAAAGACCAGGCCCCTTTTTGCGATTCGGCACTGCGTCGCTTTAACTGACAATTGCGCGGTCGTGCAACGTGGCTCCCAAACAAAATTTACGTCCTTTTTTTCCCACAAATAGAAATTTGTTTTGGTGGTATTTGATCACCTCTGCGTTTTGTTTTTTTTGCGCTATAAACAAAAATAGAGCAACAATTTTGAAAAAAAATGCAATATTTTTAACTTTTTGCTATAATAAATATCCCCAAAAATATATAAAAAAACATTTTTTTTCCTCAGTTTAGGCCGATACATATTCTTCTACATATTTTTGGTAAAAAAAATCGCAATCCCCGTTTATTGATTGGTTTGCGCAAAAGTTATAGCGCTTACAAAATAGGGGATAGTTTTATGGCATTTTTATATATATATATATATTTTTACTAGTAATGGCGGTGATCAATAATTTTTTTCGTGACTGCGACATTATGGCGGACACTTCGGACACTTTTGACACATTTTTGGGACCATTGTCATTTTTACAGCGATCAGTGCTATAAAAATGCACTGGTTACTGTAAAAATTACACTGGCAGTGAAGGGGTTAACCACTAGGGGCGCTGAAGGGGTTAAGTGTGCCTAAGGGAGTGATTCTCACTGTTAGGGGGTGTGGCTACGAGTGACACGTCACTGATCTCCGCTCTGATTACACAGAGCGGAGATTGGTGACAGTGTCAGTAGGCGAGCGGGGAGATGTTGTGTTTACACTAACATCTCCCCGCTCCATCCCTCCGTGAGACGATCGCGGAGATCCCCACGGCGATCGAGTCCACGGGACCCGCGGTCCAACTCAGAGGGATGGCGGCAGGGTCCCGAGCGTGCCGCCGGCGGCGCGCGCGCGCGACCACATGGCAGGCAGTTAAAGGCGACGTACAGGTACATGATTGTGCCTGTACGAGCCATTCTGCCGACGTATATATGCCGTGGTCGGTCGTTAAGTGGTTAAGCAACAGACAGCATGGATTCATTAAAGACAGAAGTTGTCAGACAAACCTGATTTCTTTTTCTGAAGAGGTAAGTAAAACCTTGGACAGAGGCTTGGCGGTGGACGTGGTATACTTGGATATTGCAAAAGCATTTGATACAGTTCCACACACACGGCTCATGTGTAAGGTAAAGTCTACAGGCTTGGAAATATCAGTTTGTAAATGGATAGAAAACTGGCTAAAAGATAGAATGAAGAGAGTAGAGGTTAATGATTCTTACTCTGAATGGTCTAAGGTTATCAGTGGTGTACCCCAAGGTTCTGTGTTGGGACCCTTACTTTTTAATATCTTTATAAATGATATTAGGTCTGGGATCAAAAGTAACATTTCTGTCTTTGCAGATGACACCAAGCTATGCAGTGGAATAACGTCCTTACAGGATGTCTCCAATTTACAAGCCGACCTCAATGCTCTGTCTAATTGGGCGACTATGTAGCAGATGAGGTTTCATTTTGATAAATGTAAAGTTATGCACTTGGGGGCTAAGAATATGCATGCATCATACATGCTAGGGGGATTACAACTGGGGGAATCCGTAGTGGAGAAGGATCTGGGGGTTTTGGTAGATCATAAGCTCAATAATAGCATGCAATGCCAAGCTGTGGTTTCCAAAGCGAGCAAAGTCCTTTCTTGTACTAAGAGAGGTATGGACTCCAGAGAGAGAGATATAATTTCACCCCTGTTCAAATCATTAGTAAGACCTCATCTGGAATATGCAGTTCAGTTTTGGGCACCAGTGCTCAAAAAGGATATTGGGGAATTGGAGAAAGTGCAGAGAAGGGCAACCAAACTGATAGGCATGGAGGAGCTCAGCTATGAGGAAAGATTAGAGGAACTGAATTTATTCACTCTTGAGAAGAGGAGAATAAGGGGGGATATGATCAACATGTGCAAATATATAAGGGGTCCATATTGTGAACTTGGTGTTCAGTTATTCACTTTACGGTCAACACAGAGGATACGGGGCACTCCTTACGTCTAGAGGAAAAGAGATTTAATCTCCAAATACGGAAAGGTTTCTTCAAAGTAAGGGAATAGAAAAAGTATATCCACTTGTCCCCCGCCCACTGTCAATAGACGGCGGGCGGAGGACACTCTCGTTCTGGGAGGACGTCATATGACGTCCTCCCTTTAAAACGAGCTAGGAGGCGCGCGCGCGCCGCCGCGTTCACAAGGCCCCGGTGCGCGTGCCCGGCGGCCGCGATTGCCGCTGGCCACCCGCGATTGCCCGGGAAACGAGCAGGAAAGTGGATCTCTGTGTGTAAACACAGAGATCCACGTCCTGTGAGGGAGAGGGGACCGATGGTGTTTCCCTTGTACATAGGGACAACCATCGGTCACCTCCCCCAGTCAGTCCCCTCCCCCCACAGTAAGAACACTTTGAGGGAACATATTTAACCCCTTCCCGCCCCCTAGTGGTTAACCCCTTCCCTGCCAATCACATTTATACAGTAATCAATGCATTTTTATAGCAGGGATCGCTGTATAAATGTGAATGGTCCCAAAAATGTGTCAAAAGTGTCCGATGTGTCCGCCGCAATATCGCAGTCACAATAAAAAATCGCAGATCGCCGCCATTACTAATAAAAAAAAAATGCTATAAATCTATCCCCTAGTTTGTAGACACTATAACTTTTGCGCAAACCAATCAATACGCGCTTATTGCGATTTTTTTTTTTTTACCAAAAATATGTAGAAGAATACGTATCGGCCTAAACTGAGGAAAATTTAAAAAAATAAAAAAATGGGTATTTATTATAGCAAAAAGTAAACAATAGTGTTTTTTTTCCCAAACTGGACGCTCTTCTTTTGATTATAGCGCAAAAAATAAAAACCGCAGAGGTGATCAAATACCACCAAAAGAAAGCTCTATTTGTGGGGAAAAAAGGACGCAAATTTCGTTTGGGAGCCACGTCGCACGACCGCGCAATTGTCATTCAAAGTGTGACAGCGCTGAAAGCTGAAAAATGGCTTGGGCAGGAAGGGGGTTTTCGTGCACAGTAGAGAAGTGGTTAAAGTTGCGCTAGACCTGGGTATTGGAATACCAGGAACTGGAATAATAAACCACTGAGTGATCAAATACCAATGAAGGTACCAATAATAATAGTGATTACAAACTGTGTCTAGTAAAAAAATAAAAATAAACTAAAACATTAAACACCAATGCCGTGACATGGTATATAGTCCACTTGATTGTAATTCATAAACAAAGTCCATAAAATCTTCTGTGTTAAAAAAAAAAAAACAACCGTGCACATATCCAAGGGCTCTCAGATTCTTCACTTGAAGGCTGATAACCAGAAGTGAAATCCACCACCACAAGTAATTAGTCCTGCTTACCAGAGCATGTTGGTCCCCTATGATGGAAGACCTCAAATCACATGGGATAAATCCTAGCTGGATTGACCAGACAAACTTTGACCATAGATTGGATGTCAACACTTCCACACCAGTTGAAGCACATAAAAGGGAAGAGGATAGCTCGATTGTGTAAAATCTTCAGGGTTTTATTGAGTGGATAAAGCACATAAAAACATACTCACAATTTAGCAAGTTAAAAGACAGCCTTAAGTTAGTAGCGCCGGCTGGCTGGACGCTAACAAAACAGACCCGTCCGTGGAGACCGAGCAGTGGAGGGTGACGTCAGCACGCCACTTGTTATTCCCTACGCGTTTCATGATAAGTCACGTTGTCTCGGGGCACCTACATACTTTTTCTATTCCTTTCACAGATTTTTTTGTTTTCAGGTTAGTTGCTGCTTTACTATTTGTAGGCACCTCTGGTTACACATTGGTTCCTTTATTATCCTAGCACAGTTTCTTTTTCTTTTTTCCTTCTTCACAGTAAGAGCTGTGAAAATGTGGAATAGACTCCCTCCAGAGGTGGTTCTGGTCAGCTCAGTAGTTTGCTTTAAGAAAGGTCTGGATACTTTCCTAAATGTACATAATATACTGTAACTGGGTACTGACATTTATAGTTAAAGTTGATTCAGGGAAAATCCAATTGCCTCTCGGGGGATCTGGAAGGAATTTTTTCCCCTGCTGTAGCAAATTGGAGCATGCTCTACTTGGGTTTTTTGCCTTCCTCTGGATCAACTGTGGGTATAGAATTGGGTATATGGGATTGTACAATATTTATTTATTTATTTTTTATGGTTGAACTAAATGGACTTGTGTCTTTTTTCAACCTGACTAACTATGTAACTATGTCACATTTTGAGGGAGGGTGGAAAAAAATTAATACCAAGCTGTGAGCTTGTTTTAAACTTTTGGACATTAGGATGTTTATACAGTGCCTTGAAAAAGTATTCATACTCCTTGAAAATTTTCCAAATTTTTTCATGTTACAACCAAAAATGTAAATGTATTTTATTGGGATTTTATATGACTGACCAACACAAAGTGGCACATAAATGTGAAGTGGAAGGAAAATGATAAATGGTTTTTAATTTTTTTACAAATAAATATGTGAAAAGTGTGGGGTGCATTTGTATTCAGCCTACTTTGATACCCCTAAGTAAAATCTAGTGGAACCAAATGCCTAGAAGTCACCTAATTAGTAAATAGAGTCCACCTGTGTGTAATTTAATCTCAGTATAAATACAGCTGTTCTGTGAAGCCCTTAGAGGTTTGTTAGAGAACCTTAGTGAACAAACAGCATCATGAAGGCCAAGGAACACACCAGACAGGACAGGGAAAAAGTTGTGGAGAAGTTTAAAGTAGGGTTAGGTTAAAAAAAAAACATATCAAAAGCTTTGAACATCTCATGAAGCGCTGTTCAATCCATCATCAAAAAATGCAAAGAGTATGGTACAACTGCAAACTTGCCAAGACATGGCCGTCCACGTAAACTGACAGGCAAGAAGAGCATTAAATCAGAAAAGCAGCCAAGAGGCCCATGTTAATGCTGGAGAAGCTGCAGAGATCCACAACTCAGGTGGGAGAATCCGTCCACAGGACAACTATTAGTTCTGCACTCCACAAATATGGCCTTTATGGAAGAGTGCAGTGGCGGTGCGTCCATAGTGGGCGCAGGAGCGCCGCCCCCTCTCTCTCCTGCGCCCGTCACTCACAACAACAATACATAGGTTCATGCATTGCATGAACCTATGTATTGTCGCCGCCGCTGCCGCCCACTATTCAGATGGCCGACCCCTGGTGAGCGCCGGCCATCTGAATAACAGCGGCTGGTTGGTTTTTGGAAGTGCCTATCAGAGCCAGTGGCTCTAATAGGCTTCCCAATTACAGCCTGAGGGCTGTAATCGGCTTCCAAATAGTTAACCAGGGGACGCACGGGGGGTGCGTTCCTTGGTTAACACTGACAGGCATCTCAGCCAATCAGGTTCACCGGGTCTGGTTACCGGCAACCTGATTGGCTGAAGCGACATTGAGGGCGGGAGAAGACATTGAGGATGGAAGAAGAACGTCGCTGACCAGAGGAAGGTAAGTGCAGGGCTGGGGACAAACTGGCTGTATTTGGGGACAAACTGGCTGTATTTGGGGACAAACTGGCTGTATTTGGGGACAAAATGGCTGCATTTGGGGACAAACTAGCTGTATTTGGGGGGAAACTGGCTGTATTTGGGGACAAACTGGCTGCATCTGGGGACAAACTGGCTGTATTTGGGGACAAACTGGCTGTATTTGGGGGAAACTGGCTGCATTTGGGGACAAACTGGTTGCATTTGGGGACAAACTGGTTGCATTTGGGGACAAACTGGTTGCATTTGGGGACAAACTGGCTGTATTTGGGGACAAACTCATTGCATTTGGGGGCAAACTCATTGCATTTGGGGGAAAACTGGTTGCATTTGGGGACAAACTGGCTGCATTTGGGGACAGACTGGCTGTATTTGGGGGAAACTGGCTGCATTTGGGGACAAACTGGCTGCATTTGGGGACAAACTGGCTGCATTTGGGGACAAACTGGTTGTATTTGGGGGACAAACTGGCTGTATTTGGGGGGAAACTGGCTGCATTTGGGGGGAAACTGGCTGCATTTGGGGGGAAACTGGCTGCATTTGGGGACAAACTGGCTGCATTTGGGGGGAAACTGGCTGCATTTGGGGGGAAACTGGCTGCATTTGGGGACAAACTGGCTGTATTTGGGGACAAACTGGTTGCATTTGGGGACAAACTGGCTGTATTTGGGGACAGACTGGCTGCATTTGGGGGAAACTGGCTGCATTTGGGGACAAACTGGATCTATTTGGGGACAAACTGGCTGCATTTGGGGACAAACTGGCTGTATTTGGGGACAAACTGGCTACATTTGGGTGACAAACTGGATGTATTTGGGGACAAACTGGCTGTATTTGGGGGGAAACTGGTTGTATTTGGGGGGAAACTGGCTGCATTTGGGGACAAACTGGCTGCATTCGGGGACAAACTGGCTGCATTCGGGGACAAACTGGCTGCATTCGGGGACAAACTGGCTGCATTCGGGGGGAAACTGGCTGCATTTGGGGACAAACTGTCTGTATTTGGGGGGAAACTGGCTGCATTTGAGGGGGCAAACTGGTGGTGTTTGGGCACAGTGGCTGCGTTTAATGGGTACAGTGGCGTCAATTTATTATTTTTATTTTTTCAGTTTATTTGCGCCCCCCCAAAAAATTTTGAGCACCAGCCGCCACTGGAAGAGTGGCAAGAAGAAAGCCATTGTTGAAAGAAAGTCATAAGAAGTCCAATTTGCAGTTTGCGAGAAGCCATGTGGGGGACACAGCAAACATGTGGAAGAAGGTGCTCTGGTCAGATGAGACCAAAATTTAACTTTTTAGCCTAAAATCAAAATGCTATATATGGCGGAAAACGAATGCTACACACACCCCTGAGCACACCATCCCCACCGTGAAACATGGTGGTGGTAGCATCCTGTTGTGGGGATGCTTTTCTTCAGCAGGGACAGGGAATCTGGTCAGAGTTGATGGAAAGATGGATGGAGTCAAATAGGGGCAATCTTAGACGAAAACCTGTTAGAGTCTGCAAAAGACTTGAGACTGGGGTGGAGGTTCACCTTCTAGCAGGATACCGACCCTAAACATACAGCCAGAGCTACAGTACAATGGAATGGTTTAGATCACAGCATATTCATGTGTTAGAATGACCCAGTCAAAGTCCAGACCAAAATCCAATTTAGAATCTGTGGCAAGACTTGGAAATTGCTGTTCACAGATGCTCTCTATCCAATCTGACAGAGCTTGAGCTATTTTGCAAAGAATAATGGGCAAAAATGTTACTCTCTAGATGTGCAAAGCTGGTAGAGACATCCCCAAAAAGACTTGCAGCTGTAATTGTAGCAAAAGGTGGTTCTACAAAGTACTGACTCAGGGGGGCTGAATACAAATGCACCCCGCACTTTTCAGATATTTATTTGTAAAAAAGATTTAAAACCATTTATCATTTTTCTTCCACTTCACAATTATGTGCCACTTTGTGTTGGTCTATCACATAAAATCCCAATACAATAAATTTACGATTTGGGTTGTAACATGACAAAATGTGGAAAATTTCAAGGGGTATAAATAGTTTTTCAAGGCACTGTACTGTAAATGTGCAAGGGGTTCAAATCTAATGCCCCGTACACACGATCGTTTTTACTGTCATTTTTTAAACCGACGTTTTTCTCCTCGTTTTTTTTCATGTTTCCTCTCAAGCCTGCCTTGCGTACACACCATCATTAAAAAAAACGATCAAGCAAAGCGCAGTGACGTTCAACACGTACGACGGCACTATAAAGGGGAAGTTCCATTCGAATGGCGCCACCCTTCATGTTAGTAAAGTTTGTTGAGCGACGATTCGCGCTTTTCAGTCCGTTACTGTGTAATGAATGTGCTATCTCCATTACGAACGCTAGTTTTACCAGAACGAGCGCTCCCGTCTCATACTTGATTCTGAGCATGCGCGGTTTTTTTCACGTTGTGAAAGCATACACACTATCGTTTTTCACGTCGTTAAAAAAAACGACATGAAAAACGACGTGAAAAAAGAGAGCATGTCCGGAATTTTTAATGGCCGTTTTTCACGTCGTTAAAAATGCTCTGGAGCCTACACACGATCATTTTTAATGGCCATTTTTTAAAATGGCATTTTTAACGGCATGAAAAACGATCGTGCGTATGGGGCATAACAGGTGACATCCTTATTTACTGCTTCCTGGCTCAGCCCTCCTCTCTGGACAGAGGTGATGATGTTGATTTACTGTCTGCTGAGTATGATAAAAGCCAAAAGATGACATCAGAAGCAGGATCATTGAAACAAATAGATGAATAATCGGGAACTATGTATGACACCTATCTGGCTGTGCAGCTTGCTAAATATATATAAATCACAAAATGTCCATGGAGTTTTTAGGTGTTTTTTGATATGGCAGAAAGATTATGACTACTGTGTCTCATATATTCATAACCCAGATAGCAAGGATAACTTGGCAAAAATTTGTGGCAGTGTTGAATTGTAATGCCGCGTACACACGGCCGGACTTTGCCATGGGCAAAACCCCGTCGGAATTTCCGACGGAAAAATAGAGAACCTGCTCTCTATCTAAGTCCGATGGGAAAAGTCCGATGGGGCATACACATGGTCAGAATATCCGATGAAAATCTCTCATGGGACTTTTTCCATCGGAAATTCCGACCGTGTGTACGCGACATAAGTCTTGTTAACTTGTTGCACATTTTCACTGGCAAGTTGTACACTTGCAGAGCACTTTAAGCACAGGTTCTAGTTGACCCTTTTCCAATTTGTAGCAAATTTGCATGGCAAGTCTCTAGCAAGAGCAAAGTTGCAGTGGTGAATCTACAACAAGAGCTCTGCAAGTCACAGTGACCCCTGTGGTGGGATGACTATTGCACAACATAACTGAACCAGAACTTGCAGCAGACTTGCAGAATGTTTGCACAAAAACTTGATCTTAATTTCATGCACTGTGGACTTAATTGCAATTGTACAAACTTGTGAAGCCTAGCAAGTATAGCAATAGCTTAGCAAGTCATTTTCAAACATGCAGCTCAATTGCTTGCTGTCTGGGAAAGCATGCGTGTTCTTCATGGCTGTGACTAGTTTTACCAGCCTAGACCAGTGTTTCTCAACTCCAGTCCTCAAGGCGCCCCAACAGGTCATGTTTTCAGGATTTCCCTCAGATGAAACAGCTGTGGGAATTACTAAAGCAGTTAAACTGATTAAATAACCTGTGCAAAACAATGGATAGCCTGAAAACATGACCTGCTGGGGCGCCTTGAGGACTGGAGTTGAGAAACACTGGCCTAGACAACCAAGTACACTCTCTCCAGAATATTGGTCTATTGTGGTAATATGTATCCGTTTGTCCTACACATGTTACTGTGTGGCAAATCTCCAGAGCTGGCAACAAACTGAACTTCACAGAGTTTACAATGATTACAAATTAATTTAACATTTATTAGACACAGCTCTAGACACACAAGACCTTTTCAAAGTAAAGCTTTCCCTTGAGACATTTGGGCACTGTCATACTGCTTACAGTGATTGTAAAGTCTCATTATTTTCCCTATAAAAATAACTAACATGTTATTCTTACCTGCTCTGTTGCAGTGGGTTTGCACAGAGCAGCCCAGATCTTCCTCTTCTCAGGTCCCTCTTCTGTGATCCTGGCCCCTCCGTCCGGTTCAGTGCCCCCACATCAAGCAGCTTGCTATGGGGGCACCCGCGCCAAGTCACAGCTTCCTGTGTCCAATCAGACATGGAGCCCTGACCTGGCCCCACCCCTTTCTCTCCTGATTGGCTTGTGGACCTTGATTGACATCAGTGGCAGCCAATGGAGCCACTGCTGTGTCTCAGCTAATCAGGAGGGAGAATCTCAGGTGGCTAAGACACTCGTGGACATCGTTGGACAGAGAGGGACCTCAGGTAAGTATTAGGGGGGCTGAGGGGTGGCTGCTGCACACAGAAAGTGTTTTATCTTAATGCATAGAATTCATTAAAGTGGTTGTAAACCCTCTTTCACAAGATTGTCTCAATATATTACCTATAACACAGGCAGATGATCGCTGCCTGTGTAACTGTACTCACCGCTTTATTTCCTGTAAAAATTAAAATTTTCAATTTCAATGACGTCACTGCGCATGCGCAGATTACCGCATCAAAACCGGCAAGTAATGCTTGCCAGTTTTTCATTCACTGTTTTTCCGAAAATCAGTGTGCGAGAACTTCCCCTCTGTCAGGCACAGAGGAGAAGCCTCGCGCTGTTTGCAGCCATCAACGCTTCCTTGTACTCCCCCTTGTGACTATAGAAGACGTCACAAAAGGGGTGTGAAAACAAACAGAAGCCGCAGAGACACATCAACCAATCAAAGGAAATTGGTATTGGTTGCCGCGGTAACCGCTATCCAGATCGAGGCTTGGTTACAGCGCTACGGCGCATGCGCAAGATTTATAACAGGGACCTAGTAAGGGCGGAAGTGATGTCAGAAAGGGATTTAGAGAACAGGAGTCATAATGCCGATTTCGATACCCGGAAACAGATAAAACAAACTATAGACAAAAGGTAATTGCGGGTATTTGCGGGCCTCGTTTTAAAAATAAAAAATGTCATAAGCATTGGAATAACCTGTAGTAACATAAATAACTGAAAAACAGGAAAAGTTGACCGGGGTTTACTTCCTCTTTAAGATAAAAAACCTTCTGACTTTACAATCCCTTTAGGGGTGTTTGAAGCCTCTTGTTATATGAGGAGGTGCAATAATTTTTTTTTCATATTCCAGTGTGTGATTGCAGTAATCTTATAAAGCAGATGGTGCTTGGAACCAAAACAGACACCAGTCTACATTTTATGCAGGCTGAGATTCTGAGTCATTCATCAAATAACAAAACAGGAAATGGACTAGCAGGACATCTATGATTGCAGGTTATTGCTGGTATTAAAGTCAGAGAATATTGCGGCTGTGCGCCCTGAATGAAAATAAATACAGCATTGGCATATTTGATTGAAACGTACCTTTAATTCATTCGATTTAACATCCAATAAAAATAAACGGATGTCCTGTGTCAAAATTCAAACAAATGAACTGTGAAATTATTTTTTTTTACATATCTACTGTAATAGTTAGCAAGTATTTACATCTATAGGCAGGGCTGGTGCAAGGATTTTTGACACCCTAGGCGAAACCTAATTTTGCGCCCCCCCCCCAATTGGCCCCGCCCCTAACTGAGATTTTTGCGGTGCCTCTTCACCTGTTTCTTCAGCCGTGGTCCACAGGTCTGTTCCTGTGCCTCTGGACCCGGCCTGAAGACAAATAGTGGATGGCACCAGCTCGCTTCCTCGCGCCAGCCGTGGTCCACAGGCTAGGGCAGTATACAGACAGGCTAACTGTGTAACTGCCTGTCCGTAAGAGCAGACAGATACACTGACAATGTTTTACAGGCTCCTAGTAAAAATAATAATAAATGCATTTTTGTACCTGCAAAAAGATCTGCATTTATTTTATTTTTTTACAAAGGTGAACTTGAACCTTCACACCTCAGATCACCCCAATTCCTGTTCTTTCAGGTTCTCAGATCACCCCAATTCTTCCACCTTCACACCTCATATCACCCCATCACTGTATCACCCTAAATGCCTGTACCCTCTGCACCTCTGTTCCCCTCTGCACCCCCCACACACATCTATTCCCCCTCTGTACTCCCTGTGCTTCTGTTCGCCCTCTGTACCCCACCCACAACTTCTGTTCCCCCTCTGTACCCCCCCCCCGCAACTTCTGTTCCCTGTCTGTACCCCCCCTGCACATCTGTCCCCCCCCCACACACACATATCCGTTTCCCCTCTGTACCCCCCTGCACATCTGCCCCCCCACTCCCCACACACACACCTGTTCCCCCTCTGTACCCCCCTGCACATCTGCCCCCCCACTCCCCACACACACATCTGTTCCCCCTCTGTACCCCCCTGCACATCTGCCCCCCCACTCCCCACACACACACATCTGTTCCCCCTCTGTACCCCCCTGCACATCTGCCCCCCCCACTCCACACACACACACACACACATCTGTTCCCCCCTCTGTACCCCCCTGCACATCTGCCCCCCCACTCCCCACACACACACCTGTTCCCCCTCTGTATCCCCCTGTGCATCTGCCCCCCCCACTCCCCCCACACACACATCTGTTCCCCCTCTGTACCCCCCTGCGCATCTGTCCCCCCCCACACACACACATATCATCTGTTCCCCCTCTGTCCCCCCCACGCATCTGTTCCCCCTCTGTACCCCCCGGCACATCTTTCCCCCCATATATATCTGTCCCCCCCACATATATCTGTTCCCCCTCTGTACCCCCCTGCACATCTGTCCCCCCCATGCATATCTTCCCCCCCCCACATATATATCTGTTCCCCCTCTGTACCCCCGTGCACATCTGTTCCCCCCATATATATCTGTTCTCCCCCCCCACATATATCTGTTCCCCCTCTGTACCCTCTCCCACACACATATCTGTATGGTACCCCTGGGCCCTGCACGTCTGTCCCCTCCCAAAACACATATATCTGTTTCCCCCTCTGTACACAGTGCAATGCACTATAAACTTGACAGCAGATTAAAAAATGTTT